>LPNX011125413.1:78403-161001 GCA_001517045.1 Pseudotsuga menziesii | reverse complement strand
GGGGGGTGTTTTTGGTGTTTTTTTTGCAAAAATCATCGTTTTTATGGGTAGAGTTCTCGTTCATAGTATATAGTTCTCGTTTCATAGTATAAGTGGTTCCCAATGGTGTTAATGACTATAAATATACTGGATGGACTCCCGATTTAGACATGACTCCCGATTTAGACATATGACCAAATTTGGACAAGGGAGGATTAATAATCCTAACAGAGTTTTACTCAACATTTTTGCCCATAAATAATCTAGGGTTTCAAAGGGTTTGTTTGCCATAAATTTTATTAGTATGTAAAAGTTCAAGACAGATGGGGAACTAGCTGCACTAAGGGCTAAAAGAAATTTAGATGAAGAACTCATAATACAAAAGGACTAAGGATTTTTCAACCAGAGAAAATGCTTGATAATCTACACAAATGAGAAGCCTTTTTATATAACCAGCTGTTCAATGGTAGTTGAAAGTTACATACTCTGGAATTATTTGAAAAATTCAACAACATTCTGGAAGCAAAGTTTTATTTAAGCCCAAAAAAATCAAACTAAAAACATTAAAGCCATAAATTAATTGAGATGCTTACTCCTTCCCTATTTCTATCATTGTTACTTACTCCTTCCCCATTTCTACAAATATTGTTGGGAGTTGATAATCCCATAGCATTGGCGGAGGAAGGCGATCAAAGATCGAATATGAGGATAAATATTAATAAGAAGAAGATAGGGTTCCCTCTCTGCTATAACTATCTTCATGTATCTCTCATGGTTTTCACGAACCTGTACATAAGTAGCCCATTACTTGACACGAAGGATACATAAGCTAATAGGTCACAGGAAGATATTAATTCTTGTTTGAAGGTGCAGGAAAAAGATGAGGGGGACGAATATGGTGGAGAAAGAAAGGCAATCAGTTCATGCTCAGTGGCTTAGTATTTTTTGTGAATGAATTCAACACATATTAGCTCATGCTGTTTTCAGTGGATAGTTCCACCAAATCCAAAGTTTTGGAATTGCTACAGCAGGCAACCTCTGCTGGTCTCACAAGCCGAACATGGCTTTCAACGATGGTGGATGGAGAGCCCTGCGTAAATCCCTAGAAAAGTTCAAACTAGAAGCAATAAAACCATAAATTAAGGAGATATAATGGAGATGGAGCCTTAATACCTCCCCGGTTATGGAGCTTCGCCGCCTCCTATAATGAAAATGCTTTTGAGGCTGAAATCACACATCATGAAAACCAAGTCTTTGCGACATACCGCTCAGAAATATTAGGAGATGCAAATTACTTAATCACTTACTTCTGGTGACAGACGAGTGGTGGCAGGCAAGCTCCTGGTGTAGTAATTTGTGATAGATAAACTCATCCACTTCTACTTTGTGCAACTTTCTGTCTATAACAAGCGCATCTCCGCATATATATTACAAAAAATTAACCTTGCAAAATAATTAAAGCTTACGGTGGTCAAATTTTCTCACAAAAAATGGATAAATATGAGCCTAAAGCTTATAATTTTATTCAGTTTCATAATCATAGTAGCAGAAATCGACCAAATCTAGTCTTCTTGTACAGAATCCTGCGAGGAATTCGATTCGACCGAATTGCCCATAAATTCTATTTGATTCTTATGGAAACTCTACTGCATAAAAAAAAACACCTTTCCAACTAAAAATTTGCATTTCTCCTACTAAAATTTTGTATTTCTCCTTCGAAACTGCAAATACAAATTGTCAAACGCATTTGCAAATACAAACTGTAAGGTAATGCATCAGGGACTATACATTACACAAGTAAAATTTAAGAGAAAAAGCATGAGATATTTATTTTGAATAATTTTGGATTTTATTCGTATTACTGTAATATATACTCCTGTATTTTTTTGAAATGGATTTTTCTAATACAATTTCTATCCAAATCATAGTGAATCCCGATACGAACTTGTGTAATGGTAACTATGATTTAAACCAAAGTAGTTGCCCATCTTAGGCTTAGCAATGTTTCAAGTCTCCAAGGAAGAAGTCTGTGGCACAAATGCTTCCAATCTAGACTACGTGTGGTGCGTAAATAGATGAGGCATTTCTATCTTATGCTTAGAGCAAGTAATATACAACATGATTCCAATGTATAAAGCAGTTCCAGATGCAATGGAGACAACAAATATATGTTTTTAAACACTTGCTCTCCATTTCTGATGTTGAATGACCACCAAGAGCCTGGCAACGATGGTCGGGAACCTAAAGTGGATGACCCTGAACCTGATGCCAATGGATGAGGACTGACAGCCATGACCACCCACTGCCAGATGTTGTGCTCCTCCGGACTACTGCTTGATGATACTAAACTTGTGTTTTTGCTAGGCCAAATTTTGTGTTTATTATGTTTGGTTATGGACTTATACCTGTAAAAGTTGAGCTTGGTAACCTTAATTGCCATCACTGCCAGCCTGTGATTTGAACCATGGTTAATAGAATTATTATTATTATTATTTTTGGAACTCGTAATTGTGGAAACCTAGAATTTTCTGAAATTGGCAATCATGGAAACCTAGAATATTAATTGTCATCACTGCCCCATGCTATTTGAATCATGGATGACAGATTTATGATAAATAAGACACTATTTACAAGGAGCCAAAAGCAAAAAAGGTTGGGGATAATTATAAAATTGCTGATATCATCCTCGTCGTCGGGTCTTGGGGCACAGGAACCCAGAGCAACGTCATTTCCCTATACCAATAGTACTCTAAAAAAATAGACAATAAATAATAATAATAATAATTAAATGTTTTAAATATTACTAAACCTTATTCTAAATTTCATTACATTTAATATAAACTATTACAAACTTTAGAAGATTGAATTTTTTTGTCCATTTCTAAATGAATTAATACTCATGACCGATTCATATATATCACCTACGGTGACATAATAAAAAGCATCACTCCCTTACAACTATAAACATCCACTCTACACGACATCTTCTCACTAGCTTTGGAGGTATCACACAAGTTGTTCATAAGTTTTGCCTTTCGGGAGGATAGCAGCAGTTGAGGGTAAGACTTTGGAAAGACGATGAGGAAATGAGTGGACAGGGTTTTTATGGGTTTTAGACAAAACGTACTCCATGTCATTCAGTGCCAGTGGAGGACGACGCTTGTGGGTCTGGATATGCGGACACCTGGATGGGTATTATGAGACTAGATCTATCATTCCTATCGAATATTGTGTGATTTGATCGGTTGTGGGGTTGTTTTCGAAGTTTCTTTATTATATTGGGTACCTTCTGTTAACTATGACATCGTGTATTAATCCTGGTTGATGCTTGGCATTCTCGTAGTGCATACGCCTGGAAGGATGATCATGTTGTGTGATTTATCCATTAATTAGATTGATGTGGCTCTTCCCGGAAGTTTCTTGGTGATTAATTTTCAGGCGGTTTAGTCAGATCACTCGTTGTTTGTTTGATTCTTCATTAAACTTGTCATCGACACGTTGGATTTGGATTAATGTCACTTCGATCGACAAAATCCTTAGCACGTACGCCTCCAGGTGTATTGAACTGTTCAAATATTGGTAAATCTGATGTAGTGAGGGTTACTGTGTCTCAGTTTGGTGAGAGGCGATTGTCAGGAGCCATGGGTGTTTCGCTGCATTGTGATGAGAGGGCAGGTATCACCTCTGTGTTTTCTTGCTTGGATGGAGACGCTATCACTGGTAGGAGATCCAGTCTTGTTTATTGTCCTCTGGAAGGTGCGTTTTCTTCAGTTGAGGTGGATATGGTAGGAGGTTTGCGAGGACCTGTGACTGGTGCAGTTTCTGAGAAATTCTCTCTGGATGCTGATAAGCTGGTATCGGGGGCTTTGGAGGGTATTAGTATTGTAGGGGATTCTTGGGTCCCTTCAATGCTTTATTCTGAGTCGTGCTTGTTGGGTGATAAGGAAGTTTCATTGAATCGTAAGGTGGCTGGTTTTTTTCCTACGATTTCTGATCCAGGTGGAGGTGCTTTGGAAGTGCAGGGTGATGTTTCTAAGGTAAGTACTTTGGCTCGTTTAAAGTCTTTGGAGGACTCGGCTCACTGTGCTTATGTGCATGGTTTACCTTTGTTGGTTTCGGGTCTTGAAGCTTATGATGTGGTAGGTTCTGGTTGGAGGACTTTTGTTTCGGAGGTAACTCTAGGTGGTTCCGATCCATCCAATGGCTTGGAGGGTTTTACGGATTGTGCTTTATTTGTGAATCCTGTTAATTCTTTGGCGTCAGCTAGAATCATTGAAGGTGATGTTAGGGTTCGGAATCATGAGGTTGATGACTTGCTTGGGTCGGCACTCAAAGGTAATGTGGTTTCTAATTTGGCATCTATGTTGGTAAATGGCATTAGTAACGAGGAGATAGCAGTTACTGGTTGTATTGCTTCCAAAGCTTTGGTCGAGCCTTCTGTATTGGGGATATCTCATAGGGCTCTTGGAAAGGATTCGTTGTTAGCAGCCGATTATCAGGAGGTGTTGGAATCCATTAATAATAGACCACACAAACCTATTAGAAAACCTGTTAAGCCTGTTCTGATGACGGTGGGCGAGGACGTGGGCTTAAATGACATCGTCCTTACTAATGTGATGACATTGGTTGGGAGGTTTGGGGGCCGAAAATTCAATTCCGACAGTTTAAAGGGATGGGCAGCGTTGGTTTGGAAAGAGATCATTAAAGTTCCACCTGATATTTTTCTCCTTCCAGGAGGCTGGATAGCATTCAAATTCTTCAATGAGGAAGATGCAAATCTGGTTCTGGCTGGTGTCTAGCGTTGGGACAATGCTGGGCTTTTAATTAAAAGGTGGACGCCTCTTTTCGATCCTCGAATTGAAAGGTATGATCAAATTCCTATCTGGGTTAAACTCCCGAGTTTACCTTTTGAATTTTGGTCTGCAGATTTCTTCAAGTTAGTGGGAAATACCCTGGGTACTCACTTAGAAACTGATTTCCCTTATCTTCAAACTGGAGTCTATTGTGCGGGAAGGGTTTTAGTTTTGTTAAATTTCCGGAATGGGTTACTAGCCGATTTGGTCATTAGAAAAGGAAATTCTGAAATTTGTCAGCCTTTGGACTATTTGGGCTTACCTTTTAGGTGTTACAGATGTGATGTTCATGGTCATTTAGTGAATGAATGCTCGCTTCCTTTTAATAAAAAATCCTTCTCTGTATCTGGTAAAAAAATATGGAAGGCTAAGAATTGTGAGTCTAATTTGGAGGCCAAGGAAGTCAAGGTATTTGAAGAGACTGTGGAGGATTTGAACCTTTCTCATCAGCCCGTAGAGGGTTTGGATATTGATTCATTATCTTCATTAACAAACCTTAAACCTTTGTGCCTTAACACTCTGACTGAGGGTTTAGGAATGAACATGACCGTTAATGAATATGTTTCAGATTCTTCCTTTTCTTCTGTACATAATGGTGCCTTAAGAAACCTTGGGTTTGTTTCTCCCCCTAAGATTTCTTCTGTTACGCGTAAGGGTTATTTCCTTCGTTCTGTGTCGAAAGCTATTACCGAAGGATTTGGATTAGATCGTGATCCTTTTGAGATTCTTCCTGATAAGGGGCGGTTTGGAGTTTTGGTTAAGGATAATCATAACGTGAATGATGGAACTGAGGCACTTAGAGCTTTGCATGCCTCATTGAGGTCTCCCTTATGATCCTTATGACCCTTAATTGCCGGGGTTTCACTAGTTTACCCAAAAAACTAGTGGCTAAAAGATTGATTGAACAACAGTCTTTAGATATTATTTATTTGCAAGAAACAATGGGTGATGGTGGTGTTCTAGTTAAGGATATGGAATTATTATTAAAGGGATGGCAGTTTGTATCTGTTGATGCTAAGGGAAGATCTGGGGGGCTTCTTCTAGGGTGGAGGACCCGTAATTTTCTTTTGATGAATGCATGGGCCATGCCCTCTGGTCTTTGTGTTGTGCTGCATTCTATTGAATTGCAGTTGGATTTAATCCTTATAAACCTTTATGGGCCTTACTTGGATAGGGAAGCCTTCTGGATTAATCTCGCGGCTATGGATTGTTTCAATTGTCCTTATCTGGTTTTTGGGGGGGATTTAAATTTCTCTTTGGGACTTTCTGAGGTTTGGGGGGTTAATGCTCGCTTGGATGCATTAATTGATTTCTTTACTAAACTTTTGGATGGGTTAGGGCTTATTGAAATTGCCCCTGTGGTTCCCATTCCAACTTGGTCTAATCGCAGAGTTGGATCTGAAAGTATTTGTAAAAGGTTGGATAGACTTTTATTATCTGCTGATTTTCTAGATAGGGATTTTATTCTCAAGCAATGGATAGGATGTGGAGGAAACTCTGATCATCAGCCTATTTTTTTAGAAATATCTTCTAGTATTTCTAAGGATCACTGTCCTTTTAAGTTTAATGCAAGTTGGTTAGAAAACATTGAGTTGGTTGAGGTATTAAAAGGTTCCTGGGTGGCGTTTGATGCTATGTCTGAGAAGTCCCATGCATCTCAGTTTGTTGTGAACCTGAAAAGAATTAAGGATCTATCCATTGAATGGTCCCTAAAGAAAAAAGCACAGGATATAAAAGATTTAGTGGATATTGAAAATGAAATGAAGATGTATTATGATAGGGTTATCATTGGCTTTACTTCGGAGGAGGATAAACTGACTTTGGTTGAGCTTGAATCTCGTAAGCGAAATATCTTATGCTTTAGAGAATAGGAGGCTCAACAAAAAAGTAGGGCTTTATGGTTGGTTTGTGGTAATGACAATACTCCCTTTTTCCATAAGTTTGCGGCTCGTAGGAAAAATCTTAACACTATTTGGAAAATTCAGGATGATTCTGACATGATTGTTGAAGGTGCTGAGGATATTGCATTGGATGGGATTTAGCATTTTGAAACCCTGTTTAGGGAAGAAGCTGATCTTCACCTTCCTGAGATAGTGCACAGTGCTGGTTTTTTCCCTTTATATGTTACTGAGGATGATAATGTTGAGCTGATGAAGCCTGTTCTTTTACAAGATCTTAAGCATATCCTTTCCATTAGCAAAAATGATAAGAGCTCGGGACCTGATGGTATTCCTGTTGAGGTTTACAGATGTCTTTTTGATGTATTGGGGAATGATCTTCTGAGAATTATTGAGCTTTCCAGGATTAGTGTAAGATTCCTGCGGTTTTCAACTCTACTTTTATTGCGTTCATCCCTAAGATTGATCATCCATTATCTTTTGAGGACTTTCGACCGATTTCCTTGTGTAATTTTGTTTACAAAATTATTGGTAAGATTATCTCCATCATGATCATAAATGTTTTGGGTAGGTGTATATCTGGTGAACAGTTTGGGTTTTTGCCGGGAAGGAAGATTCATGATGCTGTTGGGGTCATTCAGGAAGGTATGCATACTATGCATTGTAAATCCTTAAAGGGTGTAATGATAAAAATTGATTTATCTAAAGCTTATGATCGTGTAAGCTGGGCCAACCTGCGGGTTATCCTTTCCAAATTAGGTTTTGCTGGGAATTTGATCTCTTGGATTATGAGTAGTCTGTCCTCAGTATCTTTCTCTTTACTTATTAATGGTGTTGCAACCACCTTCTTTAAAGCTAGCAGGGGACTTAGACAAGGTTGCCCTTTGGCGCCCTTATTGTTTCTGGTGGTGGTTGAAGGTTTAGGGCTATTCTTCATGCCAAAGCTATTGAGACTGATCATGGTATTTCTTTTGGAAATGATATTGTCTTAACTCATGTTCTTTTCGTGGATGATATAGTAATGGTTAATGATGGTTCTGAACAATCTTTGTCTTCATTATATGAGATTTTACTGAATTTCTGCAAGGCTTCAGGGATGAAGATTAATAATGATAAATCTACTTTATTTTATTCTTGTATGGAAGAAGTTGAGGTGGTTACTTTACAGAATATTTTTACCTTTCTTGTTGACAGAATTGTAAATGGTATGAAATACCTTGGCTTTTATCTAAAACCTTGCAGATACCTTTTAAAGGATTGGGATTGGCTGATTATTAAGGTAGAAAAAAGGATCAACAATTGGAGTTTTCATTGGTTATCTAAGGGGGGTAAGTTGATACTGATTAAAGCAGTTTTGGAGGCCATTCCGGTCTACTGGATGCACTTTTGGATTCCTTTGGGAATTATCGAAAAAATCAGAAAGCTCTGTTTCAATTTTCTTTGGTCTGGTAAGCAGAATTCTCGTGGCATACCTTGGACATCCTGGAAGCTATTGGCTAATCCTGAGTCTATGGGTGGATGGGGACTTAAAGTTCCTGTTGTTTTTGCTAAAGCATTGGCAGCAAAAAAATGTATGGAATATTATTCTTGGCTCGGGCTTATGGGTAAAGATTGCATATCAAAAATATATTAATCCTATGAATATTATTGAGTGGATCAGATCTCCTGTCAAAAAGAAAAATAATATTTCAATTTGTTGGAAAGCTGTTTTGTGGGCTTTTGACATTATTGGAGATTTTTTGGTTTGGAAGATAGGAAATGGTACTACGGTTCGTATTGGGTTAGATCCTTTGATAGGATGTAAATGGAGACATGCTTTACCTCTCCCCATGCTTGAAAGATTACATTTGGCTGGTCTTTATTGTTTATCTGATATTGGAATACATGGATTGTCTGCATTAACGACTCAACAATCGTTCTCTGCTGATTTCATTGGCTTTACTGATCCTTTTGAGATTGAAGTGTGGAGTGGTTACTTAAACATTCTTAAATCCAGTCATGTTAGAATTTCAAATGATGATGATATTCTTGTTTGGAATTTATCTAAATCTGGCAGTTATTCTCCTAAAGAAGGGTATGCTCAGCTTATGAACAGGGACATGGAACCTATCTGGTGGTGGAAAGTCTTATGGAAGTTGAAATGTCCGCTCAAGTCTAAACTATTTTGCCGGTTCCTTTTCTCTGGTAAAGCACTGACTTGGGATGTTCTTCTCCTTAAAGGCCGTGAAGGTCCTGGTAGATGTTATCTGTGTAAAATGGATCGTGAAAGCAATTATCATATTGGAGTTGAGTGTCCTTTCACTTAGTCTGTCTGGTTACTTATTGAGGATCATTTCAAACTCAACAATCTCTAGATGGAGATTCTGTGACAGCTTGTTTCAAAAACTGGTGCTTGAATATGGAAGTGGCTAATTTTAAACCTTTAGCTATCATTGTTGAATGGTTTATCTGGAGGGCTAGAAATTTGGCTTGTTTTGAGGATTTATCCTTATCTCCTGCATAGGTTTCTAGTTTTAGTTTGGGAATGATGAAGAACATTCCTCAGCAACACTCTGTGGTTTCGGTTCATAACATCCTGGTGGCAGTTATTGATAAATTCTATGCATGGGGTTTTTTGATGGATCTGCAGCTGGGGACCCCATTGCTTGTGGTGCTGGAGGTATGCTATTTTTATTAGATGTTCATTATTTTTCCTTTAAAGCAGGATTATGAAGGGGTACTAATAATTTTGCAGAATTATGTGCCCTCAAGCTTCTTCTTATTCTGGCTCGAAGGCATTCTTTGGATAAAATTCAGATTTTTAGAGATTCTTAGTTAGTTATTAACTGGGCATCTGGTAAGTATCGAATTTTGAATTAAGAATTAGCCATGATTCTCCGGGAAGTCAACTGTTTAACTGACAGCTTTGATTCTGTGATGTTTAGACATATCTATAGGGAAAGAAATTTTTCCGCAGATGCCTTGGCAAAAGCTGGAGGAAGCATCTTGGAAGGCTCCTGGTCCATTAAAGAATACCGAGCATATGCAGTTGTGGAAACCTATCAGGTTTTCTAATCATGTGAAGATTTTTATCAGGCACATTGATGGATCTATGTGCTTTAAGGATGGTGATACTATGATCTGTATCTGCTTGTTTCCATTTTGAAGATACTCTAGATTTTTTTAATTTTTTTTTGGTGACTTGTTTTGATGGTCTTTTTTGAAGATTCACTATTCAGAGTTGCTCATTTCACAGTTCTTTATTGAGATGTTTTTAAGTTGATGACTTAGTTTCTGCTTATTATTAGCAGAATTTTTGATAACTTTACAGTCCTTGACATTCGGTTATGTGCTTAGTTTGAGCATTATTTTGAATGATGCCTTTTCAACTTTTTGAAAGATGATTTTGAGATATGTGTGATCAGTTCCAAACTGGTTATCACTTATTGAATTGACTATATGCTATATTGGTATTTTTATGAGCTCTTTTATGGAGTATTATCATGAATGTTATTACCAGCTTTAAGGTTGGGTCTCTTGTTGTTAATGGTCATTTAACCATCTGTTAAATGTAAATAAATATATTTAAGACTTTTTTCCTTGGAAAAAAAATATAAACATTAACTTAAATCCATATATAACCATTTTTGAACCATTAACCTTCAAGCATGCTATTATGCCCCCAAATAATGTAAATAAATAATAAAACATATTACAAGCATGCTATTATGCCCCCAAATAATGTAAATAAATAATAAAACATATTACATGCCGTTGTGACCTTATCAATCACGAGGATAATCACAACCAATAACAGGGAAAGGAATTCTTCATGAAGTCAACAAATCAGCAACTTGATGAGATATCAACATCAAACACAATATCAACCATTGGATGAGAGGGATAAGCCAGAGTTTTAACCATGGTTTAAAATGGGTCTCCGTTCCCTAATCACCATGGTTAGCTTGTGGGCATTTAAGAAACATGGGGCTCACCTACAACTAACTCATGCCTCAAATTCAAATGGGGTCGGTCCGTTAACCACGGTCTTATAAAAATCACTAGTCGAGGAGAATTCACCGATATACAATAATATATATATATCTAGATCAAGATATATACATTATCATCTATCCATCTTCAAGCTTTTCTCGAACACAGGAGGACGCGAAGAAGAGTGAAGAAGGAACTTGTTGGATTTTCGCAAAGTTAGCCGTCAGTTCTCAACGGTAATCTCTGTAAAACCCTTTTGCTGTACTCGTTACCTTTAAATCTTTCTTCTGTTCTATTTTTCAAGGATTGAAATGTGTACAAGGAGTAACGGCTTTTAAAAGGGAGGGTTTCGATTCTTTTGTTTGGGTCGGACTGAAATATCAGTGTCTGGAGTTTGAAGATTTAAGCAGGACTCCTATATCTGGTTTGCCCTAAAGTTACTTCTTTATTATTGCGGCCAGTGGATTGTACGGTATATTTTTTTTCTATATATCTTTCTGCCGAAGTTTGGCCATTGTTTTATACCCTAAGATTTTAATGGTGCGGATAGCCTCATTTTCCCTTTTGTTCGAGATCTCTGTTTCTTTTTCTCTCTCTTATTTTTAAAGGATTTTGTGTTTGGCTTCAGTATTAACCTTGTATCCGTCAGATATTGAATCTAGAATCAGAAGGCCCAACTGAATATCTCAATAGGTAGAATCTGATGGGCGATGCATGCACCGCCGATGCTTGTGGGTTTCAGGAGGGGTGGATCGATTCTGGGTTGAGTCGGTGGCTATTGGGTTTTTTTTGTTTTTGTTGGGGGGGCTATCTTTTGGTGTGTCTAGATGGATCTGTGTAGGACTCTTGGGTGTTTATTAGGATTCATCGGTTTTAAGGTTTCGTGTATCTACACCTGGATTGGATCGATTGCAAGATCGTCAGGTCAATGCTCTTCATCATTTAGACTCGCGTTGGGTAGTTACTAACTATAGTTTCTCCCGCAATATAATGATGACCAAAAGTTTGTGTTTTTCGCCTTATTATTATCCTGGGTAGGTGCTTATCTAACGGCCAAATTAGTATGGCTACTTGTAGGTCTCACATCCTCTTCGTGCCTGCATAAGGTGTTACAGTCTGTGCCAATGGTGCTTTTCTACTGTGGCGCAGGATCTAGGTTCTTGTATGTACACTATTAGTCTGTGCCAGTGGTGCTTTTCTATTGTGGCGCAGGAGCCAGGTTCTTGCAGCAATAATGTAAAACGGTGTGTGCTGTTGTATGCACAGCGGCCATGTAATCTGTATCTGCTAAGCAATAGATCTATACATGTGTTAGTCTCTACCCCCCAGACAGCACTGACTCTGTAACTCTAAGTAGTTGAAATTATCTTGTTCTTCTTGTTGGCTTTCAAGACATTTCCCTGCTCTTGCTAATATTTGATCCAGACTTGCTACTTTTTGATTCTCTTTGCCAATTTGATAATGAAATTAGTGAAGAATATGAATCATTCCTGTTTCAAATGAGAGAAATGTTAGCCTATATTAGCAATTCTCTTAAAAAATCCTGATTATATTTTGTCAGTCTTCTCTCTGGAAAACTATAAATCCTGTCTAAATGTTCAATGTTATCTCTACAGCTCGAGCTGATTGATCTAAACCATTGGGTCCTTTCTTTCCAAGGAAATTTTCATGGGAAACCTAAAGGTATGTGTCCCCACTTTTGTGTGTTGCATCCCTGGCAAAACTGTCAGTGTAGACTAGTGAGCCTCATCCTGGGGATTCAAATGGAGCACCTAGACTAGTGAGCCTCAACCATGGGGATTCAAATGCGGCACCTACAGACACAGCACCGTATATCAATCTCTTTTTTTTCTTCCTGATATGGCTGGTATACCTTATAGGTCCCTTATAGAGAGCATGAAATGTGGTTTTCTTTGCACCGTATATCGATCTCTTTTTTTCCTGATATGGCTGGTATCCCTTATAGGTCCCTTATAGAGAGCATGAAATGTGGTTTTCTTTGTTCTTTTATGGAAAGAAGCTCTCAGCTCTGTCCATTTTGTACTTGATTATGCAATTATCTGGGTTTTTGAAGGACACCCAGCAATTAGTTTTGGTTTAAGAACTAGTTATCCTCTTTGCGATAAAAAATTCTTAATAAAGTAAAATGAAAGATTATTGTAATTATATAAAATATTGTAGAAATTTAATTTAAACCTTAGGAAACCCTCTTTTTGAAGACTCTGAACCCCTGCTTATTGACCGAGGCTCATTCCCATTTTATACTCATTTTCAAACCTCTTTATTTCTATAAATGGTAGTTATTGATCATAGACATCAGTCCATCATCATAATAGCTGGAATAGCTCTATAAAGTCTATCTTGTAGTTTGGAGTGGATAATGCATTTGATCTTTCTATCAATAGACAGAAAATCAGAATAAAGTGGGGAAATATTTAAGTATCTCTTGTATTTAAGGAAATATTTGGTGTAATATTTCTTGTATTTGTTGTGTGACATTATTAGTTTTGTTTTATTGGGACAATATCCTGGATTGCTAGAATTCTTGTGGCCAGTTTTAGCATTCAACTGGTTTTGTACATTCAAAGCATGTTATTAATGTTTGTAGTGAGCTTCGATGTATGTTTCACTTATTTTTCCTGTGGCTAAGAATGGTTTTCTCGTTGTAGTGATTGAAAATGCCCCGCTATGATGACCGTTCTGGAAACACCCGGCTTTATGTTGGCCGACTATCTTCTCGCACCCGTACACGTGATCTTGAGGATCTTTTCAACAGATATGGAAGGTGAGTTTACTGATTTTATTGTTCGTAATATGTATACCCCTTGGGCATTTTTTTTCACTGTTGCTGCTAATTTAGGGTTGCCAAATCATGTTTTCATCCTTTTGCTATTGTTTGGTTGGGCTGTGCCTCACATGTTTTGCCCTTTATCAAAGTAAGTCTGTTTTGACACATACCCTGCATTTTTGTCGACCTTTTCTATTTTTGTTGGGTGTTGTATTGCATTTGTTTTTTAGTTGTGGGTTATTATGTACACGGACACACTTGGCTTTTTTGTTCTAGGACCATACTTATTTCATCCTTTGCTGGGGGTTATGGAGTGCTTTTAGTATTATGGGTATCTGATTTTCTCTCCATGTTCTCAGCCAGTGTAGGGTTGTATTGGGTGGTGACAGCATTTTCATCTTTGCTTCTGGGGGGTTGTAGGGTTGTATTGGGTGGGTGCTGCAATGGCATAGTCTGTTAAATGTTTTGGTCCTCCCATGTTTTGTAGAGAAAGGTCGGTCTTAGCCAAGCCACGGGTTTCCCTGGTGGGATATTGTCTGCTGTAATGGGTTACTCTGTTTTGCTTCCTTCAAGGTTGAAGGAGATGGGGTGGGGTGGGTCTTAGCCAAGCCATGGATTTCCTTGTTGTTGGGATATTGTTTCACTGTTTCTGTGCCTTTTAGCTCTCTGAGGAAGTTCCAGTCCAAGTTGCGTGTTAACTTGAATGATGTTGTTGAAGGTTAGTCGGCTCTCACCCGGCCTGGCGGTCAATGGGGAGAGGGTGACCTTGGTGGGATTGGTGGCTATTCTTGCAAGGGTTAATAGGAGACTTTGGCGCATCTAGACGTGCATCTTTCTGTAATGTTCTTGCGTACCTTTATGGAATGGCAAGGGTGCAAAATGGTGTTTGATTCATCTGAGAGGCGAACTATCATTCCATTCGATACCTTGATGCACTGCTCATTGTTTCTGGCAAACCTTTCCGCAGAGTCCGTGATGTGGATTTGAAGCACGACTTCGCTTTCATTGTAAGTGTTCAAAACCATATCCAATGTCTTTGAAATTTCCTATGGATGCTCTGCATAAATATGTTTTGTGGAAGTGGCTGTATGATATGCATGTTATCTTTTTAAAAACAATTTAATATAGTCCTGTAGACCAATATTTTAAGTGTATTTTTAAATAATTGAGAAATGAATTTAATCAGTGTATAGTCCTGCACAATCATCTGATTGCAGTAGAACGAGAGTTTTTTTAGCTCTTTTCAGGTTATTTGGATAATATCTTTTATCCTAGTCAACTATGAGTAGTTCTTCCATGTTTTACCCTTTGTTTCTCTCCAGGAATTTAGTGATCCTCGTGATGCGGATGAAGCAAGATACTATCTTAATGGAAGAGATCTGGATGGGAGTCGCATTGTTGTGGAGTTTGCAAGAGGGGTAATGTTGTTGAATATTGTTGTCTTTGTTTACTTGGATTCCATCTTTTCTACGTGACTTTTGGGCCTGAGAGTTTAATTTTTTGATTTTTAGCCAGGAAAAATGACCTTAGCAAGTTATTTGTGGTTGTTTTATTTCTCCAACTGATATATATTTATATATATATATCGTTTTTTTCCTTGCTATCCTGTGTAGGGTCCACGTGGAGCTGGTCGAACTAGAGAATATCTAGGACGCGGCCCTCCACCTGGGTCTGGGCGTTGCTTCAATTGTGGGAATGATGGCCATTGGGCTCGAGACTGTAAAGCCGGGGATTGGAAAAATAAATGCTATCGCTGTGGTGAGCGGGGTCATATTGAAAGAAACTGTCAAAACAGCCCAAAATCAACCAGCAGGTACGTTTTAGTACTATTTTTGGCCTGTGTCTGTGAGCTCCAACTTCCTGTGAACTAACAAAAATGCTTTAAAAAAAAATATTTGTGGGATTTAGGCGTGAGCGGTCTGTTTCAAGATCACCTTCTAGGTCATTGTCGCGTCGTCGTGGAAGAAGCCGCAGTGCAAGTTACAACAGCAGAAGTCGTAGCTACAGGTCTTCATGATAAATACTATGCTGCTTACTGAGTGTGTTTGGGCAAATTTCTTTTCTCTCTCTTTGATAATGAAAGTCATCTAAATTCTTTAAATGTACGGTGGACCTAATGTAAACTTTTGTTTTGTTAAAATCAGTCGAAGTCGATCCCCCAGATCACCAAGGGTGGATGGACGTAGTGCTGCAGTTCAGAATGAAAGGAGATCAAGAAGTCGAAGTTACAGCCACAGCCCTAGGAGGCCAAGGAGACAGAGTCCAGCAATTAATGATCGTAGGAGCAGCAGTCCTTCCGCTGACAATGCAAGTGGCCAGAGGGGGAGTAGGTATAGTCCGAAACGAAACAGTCGCAGGAGTGACAGTCCAGCTCTAGACACTGACCGTGCATCAAGGGACATCGCTAGTCCTCAAGGGGACAGTCCTGGAAGGTCTCAAAGTCCAGCTGCAAACGGCAAGCCCAGTCGTGATATAAGCCCAGATACTATGAAAAATCAAAGCCCAAGCCCTACGAGAGATTCATCTGCTTTCAGAGAGAGCCCTGGAACTAGTTCTTGAATTGCCATAGACATCTATTTCAAAATATTGTTATTCTGGTAAAAGATATGTTTTTCATAAAATGGTTTTCAGTTTGCCTTTTGGAACCACATCAAAAGGATTAAACGATTTTAAGTTCAATTGTGTAAGAGCAATTTCTGCAATCAGATGAGAGTGCGGTTGTGTCATGAAATTTCAAATTATTTTTTCTAGGATTGCAGGTTGGATAATCATTTGAAATAACTCGAATGTTTATATAGTCAGAATCTCGTTCTCTTAAAATTTTTCAATTACTGGCTTTTATCATGGTCCACTTTTAATCACACGATGCATCCAGATGCTGGATGTTAGGAGGGAAGTGATTGCCATTGTTTATTTGATTCAGATTATTTAGCATATTGATTTTTTTTTATCACATCAAGCTTTTTATCCATTTTGGTCAATTGTATTTTTTTTTGCCTTAAAATACTAGGTTGTACAAATGAAAGTGTACCGAATCAGTTTTTTTAAAATAAAACTGAAGGTTGTACAATTGAAAGTGTACCGAATACCTTTTTTTGAAATAAAACTGATGGCCGTCTTGGGTTGAAACTTCAAATAGCTTTATTTCATTCTGTCGCAGAATAGGTATTTTTTTTCTATGTACTGATGCTGCATCGATTATTGTATTTGTTGTTTTAGTTGACAGTTGGTTGTTTATTAAAACTTGTATTGAAGTTTAGGTTTGCATGTAGTAATGATGCAGAAGTGGTTTTTGATGGAACATGCCATCTTGATTGTGTTTCTGTTGACTTTACAAAAAAGGGATCGATATTCCCTCTTTTTGTTTTTGCTGTTAACAGCAAGTCGTCGTACTTTCGGGGATCTTTTGAAAGAATGAGGTGGAGGCCCTTATTATTGGCGAGAGCTATCCATTGAGCTGCAGAGTATTTAATGCGGCTGCATCAACATTGATGATCGTTGAATCTTAAGCTGCTCAAGATCCAATGGTCATAAAGCCTGCTGCAGCTGCATTAAATGCTCTACAGCTCAATGGATAGCTCTTGGCCTTATTATTTAGGAAGAACATTCAATGGGATTTAATATGTAAAACTAGTGAATGCTCATGTGTTTTTAGTCACATGAAAATTTATGGACTATTTCACAGGAATGCCGATGTGCCACTTATGTGTTAATCTGGCACTCTTAGAAATGACATGATAAACATAAATTTCAACACATACGAGTTTTAGATTGTGGAAAATCTTATATTTGTTTTAGCTGTGGTTTAGATTGTGGAATCCTATATGATACGAAAATTCTAACTCAGGAAAATTTCACTTTATTTGAAAAAAGTGAACATAAACTCCAGGAATGGATGCAATTGTTATGCATAGTAGGAATGGATATAGGAGGATTAAAAAGGAAAGGGTATTATTTGTTAGGAATAAATATTATATTTATTATTTATTACCAATTATTTGGCTGGCTTAGTTTTGTATTTAGAATGAGAAACATAACGTTTAGCCCTTAATTTTGTACTCAGAATTAGGAATATAACTTTGACATCCCAAATTAATTTGCATGCATCTTTAGGCTAAAATAAAATAAATTGGTATTGCCATGCATATTTAGGCTAAGAGATTGTTTTGAATTTCTTCAATCTTTTATTTTGGATTTCTCTAATCTAACTAACCAGCAAAAGCTGGGTTATGTGGACATTTTTAAAACCCAAATATAACATTTTACTTATTATAGCTCTACTCATGTAAATGTTATTTCTGGCTACTATTTTTACTCATTATTTTTTGCTATTGTTCAACTAACTCTTGCTTTTTAAGGGTGGTTTGTGTTCGTCTCCTATTTTTATTGATTGGCTTACTGATTTTGTCTTCTTTCTTACATTTTGATGATCTAAAAACCATTACCCAAGTCTCTTTATCTCTATGGTTCTTAATGGTTTTTCTTCTTCACATCTTCTTTCTTACATTTTGATTATCTAAACACCATTACCAAGTCTCTTAATTTCTATGGTTCTCATTGATTTTTCTTCATCACATCTTGTTTCTTACATCTTGATTATCTAAATACCTTACCCAAGTCTCTTATATCTATGGATTGGCCTATTGATTTCTTCTCTTCACATCATTTTTCACATTAATGTATCGATTAACATTACCCAAGTCTCTTATCTCTATGGATTGGCTTATTGATTTTTTCTCTTCACATCTTTTTCACATTAATGTATGGATTGGCTTATTCATTTCTCCTTTTTTTTCACATCTCTTTCACATTCACAATTATGTTTTATCTACTGGTGTTTGCATGTTAAGTCATTTCTTGTGATGTTTGCATACTATGTTATTTTTATTCAAAATTTGCCAAGTCTATTGCAATCATATCACTTTTTTACCACCCAAAAAGTAGAGAGAAACCATTGTGAAACGTAAATGATTTGGAACTTAGAATAAAAGCCATGGAATAATATAATAACTCTCCCTTTGATATACAATCACAAAGTTAGGTTAGGTTTGTAAATACAAGTTGTAGATTAAGAGATCCTGATGGGTATAGTGACATGTCAGGGGAGACCTAAAAAAACGGTGCTCAAGTATGTGTATAAAAGAGGCATTGCATATAATGGACAATGGTTTTGTTAAGTTAATTCGGTAAGTTGATGTAGATGTAGAAAAGAGGGATTGCATATAAAGATAATGGTTTTGTTATATGTAGAAAAGAGGATTGTATGTAAAGGACAATTGTTTTGTTAAGTTAACTTGTGCCTTAGAGTGGTTATTAAGATTAAATTTAGTATTACCATTAAATTTAATCAATGTCTTATACCATTATTACCATTTCTTGATTAATTATACCCTTTCTTTATCTAATGACAATCATTCTTAATGTATTAATTGTAGCCACAAAATAGCCACAAAATAACAATGTAAAGTTTTCAAGATAATAAAATGATAATTTTGCGGAGAAGGTCCATAATTTTGTCATATACACCTTACAAATTGAGAAAGTGAATAATCGATATTGTCTTTTGAGATATATCATCTGAACTAGCCAAAGGTTTATTGTTTCTATTATGCAATTTTTATGAGAAATTGGTAGAAACCTGAATTGTTAAAAAAAATTCTCCAGTCAAAACTTTTCACATAGGATGCAAACCAAAAAGGATTTCCAAATTCTAAAATAAATTTTCAAGTAAAAGATTTCCAAATAAAACAATATAGAACCTCCACAAAAAATAATTTAAAAATTACACTCAATTTTTATTCCAATTACCAGAGTCAAAATAAATTACACTCAAAATTTGAAGGGTGGGAATGTCCAATCATGAATGACTTGTCCACAAAGAGTCACTTAATGGTTTATGAATAAGTTTTTGTGGGATAACCTTCTTTAAAGGGTTGCAAGGTTTGTTGTCTAAGTTATATTTCCATGGTATTCTATCAAAATTGGGAGTTAATTTTTTCATACACCTTACAAATTGAGAGAGCATATAATCAATATTTGTCTTTTGAATTATATCATTATGTGAACAAATTTTGATCTTTCTAAAATGGCTAAAATTTGATTGTTTCTATCATGCAATAAAGAACCCCAATATAAAACAATTTAAAAATTACATACCAAAGTCAAAATAAATTACACTCAAAATTTTAGGGGTGGGAATGTCAAATCATGAATGGACTTGTCCACAAAGAGTCACCTAATGATTCATGAATAAGTTTTTGTGGGATTACCTTCTTCAAGGGGTTGCAAGATTTGTTGTCTTAGTTATAGTTCCATGGTATTCTATCAAAATTGGGAGTTAATTTGAAGTGCTTTCAACCTAACATTGCCCTTTCAATCACTTCTTAACATTGCCCTTTCTAACAATCACTCCAAAGTGTGGGGTTGGCCCATTGAGATTTCAAAACTTTGGTTATCACTCAACCTCATTTTTTCCCAATTGTTTTCACCTACACAAGTATGTGGGGCCCATCAAGGTTTCATAGGATTGGCGGGTGTTGAATTTCCATTGTCCCACTAATTGCTTCGAACCTAAAATAAAATAGGTGGGGGCCATTTATAGTTGGTTTAGTGGGACATCTTAGCTCATTTCACTGTGGGCTTTCAATGTGTTAACTTGTTAGTGCTCCAACCTAGTGATCAAATTTGAAGGTTTCCTCTTAATTTCAAGTTGAAGGGTATATATTCATTCAACTCTCTTATGATGAAAAGATGCAAGAGAAATTGTACTTCAACTGAAAAAGAGTAAATTGGATATGCAATATGGGAAAATAATTCTAAAAAGATTTAGTACCCTTCCAATTTTGTACAGTTTTAAAATTTAAGAATCCTCACATAAAGAAATTCAAATTTCAAAGAAACTAATAATAATCATACTATGCAATTTCAAATGTAACTTGGATGCATGTACATTAGAAAATAAATAACTTTCATAGAAATTGGGCCACTATTGTTTTAGTACTATTGAAAATGAAAATTTAAGATTCAACATTTGTCAAATCAAACAATACATTTATATAGAAGGATTTGTTTTTTGTATCCATATTATGCTTCATGACTATTTTGGATTCATATCTTGAGCATACCACAACCATGTTTAACCATGTGAATCATGTTATTATAGATTTCTTAAAAAAAAATTATAACAAAGGTTGAAAGATGACTATATTTTGGATTCATATCTTGAGCATACCACAACTATGTTTAACCATGTCAGTCATGTCATTGTAGATTTCTTTTAATTTTTTTATAGCAAACCTTCAAAGCCTTTGTTATAGGGGAATAATTTTTTTTTAACAAAAACTGTTAAAATTTGTATTAGAAAGAAAGGGTTGCAGCCTAACCATCCAACCCACACAAGTTTACGAAGTTCAGTTAGTTTCAGCTCTGAGGCCCGATTCAAATAGATACAAAACAAACTAGAAACTGAATACTGCCTTAAGGAGGGGCAGTTCACAAAATGAGCATCATGATTGTTGTAACTCCTAACAAACCTATTGCCCAGGAACATAAATTTGCAAAACATAATTAATCATTGATGACTTGAAGAATTTTTGAATTCATCATCTTCCTGCTGGTTTTCCAAAGCAGCTGAGTGGTGACTGCTTCCTTGCAATTCCGCTTTCACGAGTTGAGTCTGGTTCTTAATGTGATCCTCTCTGCTGTTGTGACCCTCTAATTGATTAGAGTTGCGCCCCAAACAAATTTGCTATGATGTGGGAGCGAATAGAGGAGCGATCTCTATTTCTGCATTTCTCATGTCTCGTTTCAGTCTTTGGCTATAGATGTTCCTGCTCCTCTATTCGCTCCCTTAAACTTTTTAGTTCCATGTCTTGAATTGCTTTGTGTGCATTCAACCTATAAATGCTGAGAAGAGAGACTGACACCCTCCAACCTCTGTTGCAACCACCACCGAAGGAGAGAGCACATCGCTTCTGGAAGATCTCCACCCTGTAGAGAGTTCGACATCCTGAAGAAGATCATTGACATGTTTCATGATGACTCCTTTTGACATTCCACATGCTCCGTCTGCTATCAGAGGTGTTTGAATTGAGGAAACATGGGAGATGCGAACTGGAGAAGCCTAGTCTAAGGGATCGGATCCCACCGACACCAATCACCTACGAGAAGACGCCCTTCCTCAAGGGAGCATGCTCGATTTGCTTGCTGACCCGGGACCTTGTTTTGAGTCCTTAATACATGAAACACAGACAAGTTTTCCATCCATTGTTTGACATCAAGCATTCTTTTGATAACCCGTTTAAGAGTGATATTGCTTGGCAGACTTTGGATTATGAGGGTGGAATCTCCAACTAGGGTGATATTTTTTTTATTTCTCTCCTTTGGTAGTTCCAAGCCTTTCCATGCAACTAGTCTTAGGGTGATTATTAGTTGTCTTTCCTATCCCAATCAAGTTTGATTACTTTTCTTCCTCCGGGGTTTATCAACACCCGCCTCCCTCGCACCTTCTACCCTTGGGTTGCCTTTCGAGGCTCCATCAAAGAATGGAACATATTCGTGTCTTTCCTTAATCAAAATTTGAAATTCTTCATGTGTCAGTGTAAGTTTCCAACTTGGAAGACCTTTGGATTCCACGAACTTGAAAACTCTTATGAAATAATCATTCAAAATGTTTTAACCATGTCTGTTCTTGCACCTCCAGGTTCGTATAGCCCTGCTTTGAGCTTCCTCTTACATTGATGGTTTCAATTGCTAACCCCCAAGCTTGGGAAGCAACTCTTCGAGGCTGCTTTGCTTCGATGTTAAAAATCTCCTTGTTTCTGGCTATCCAAACCTTCCAATTTATATAAAATGGAAGAATAACCCACAACCATTTTAATAAAGTTTTTTGACAAAACTTCTTAGATAATTTCTATGCTAGATAGAGTATGCTTTTGTGATGCTGGAGGGCCTTAGTGTAGTGTCCACCAAACTTGAAAGAAGTGTTCTCTAGACTTCTTGTGTGAATCCGCAATCAATGAAGATATGATTTATCGATTCCTCATTTTGTTTATAGAGCATACACCTCGAAGGTCCTTCAATTCCCATTTTTCGTAGATTTCTGCTATTAATATTCTTTTATGGCAAAGAACCCAACTAAACATTTTAACTTTGGGGATATCTTCGCTCTTCCAAATGGCTTTCAAATGCTGCTCTTTTGGTGGAAGGGGAGACTTGTAGAGTTGATGGAGATACCCCAATTTGACCGTGTATTCTTCCCCTTTGTCTCCCAAACCTCTTTTGTCCCAAGATGAAAGGGAATTGGGTGCTTTTCCTCGAAGGTAGGATAACAAGATTGTCCACATTCCTTGAAGTTCCGCGGGAAGAGGGAAGGATCTCCATCTTTTCCAAATTCCATCAGTATCCCAAACAACGATTTCAAAGAGAAGGCTTAAAATATTAGCCGAAATCCAAAGTCTGAGTAAGGAAAGATCAACTCTCGTAGCCAACATGGGTTCTCCCAGTATGCCATCCTCCTAGGTAGGATAACAAGATTGTCCACATTCCTTGAAGTTCCGCGGGAAGAGGGAAGGATCTCCATCTTTTCCAAATTCCATCAGTATCCCAAACAACGATTTCAAAGAGAAGGCTTAAAATATTAGCCGAAATCCAAAGTCCGAGTAAGGAAAGATCAACTCTCGTAGCCAACATGGGTTCTCCCAGTATGCTATCCTCCTAGAGGTTTTTTCGAACTCCATTCCTGGGGATCCAAGTTAATGACTTTGAAAAAATAGGCACGACTACTTTACATAGACTCCATATAGGGGAGCTATTCTTTGTGTTCAAATTCTTGTCCAAACATCTTTTCCTTGCCCCTCAGAGATATTTCTTTAACATGCATTTTTCCACCATGCATTTTCCCAGATACCAATCTCCATAAAATATTTGCTCCCAGGGCCTTATGGACGAGCGCATGGTCTCTTATAGCTATCCAACATGCTCAAAAGGGGCAGTCACTGATCCCCATTTGATGAGGTGAAACTTCCTCGTGGTTGTCTTCCCTCCCTCCAAGATAAATTTCCTTAGAAAGACATTTATGTTTTGATGAATGCTGCTTGAGGCTAGAAGTATTGAACTCTAATATATTTCCATCGAGGAGAGGACATATTTAATTAAGACCATTCTTCCCGCAGGATTTTACCATCTTGCTTCCCATTGATTCATTTTCTTTTTGATTTTTTTAGGATGAATTGCTAGCCCATCAGTCTTGCTTTGGAGTGGAAGATAGGGACACCGAGGTAAGTGAAATATCTCCAATTAGAGGAATAGTTGAAATTGAGCTTTCCAACGAGCACTCTAAATCTGTTTTTTGGAATGTTCCATCCACAAATCCAACATTTTATGTTATCTATAGCCCCCATGGATGCATTTAAGAACTGATATAGGGAATGTTTGAATCTTTCAGTAAGGGTAATAGAGGCATCTCCCAGGAGCAAAGTATCATCCGTGAATTGGGAATGATTGATCTCTTTAACACCTGTGACTAGAGAAATCCCAAGTAACCCGCTGCCATGTCTTTCCGGTTCCAGCTTCATGCTTATGGAGTTAGCCATGATCACATAAAGAAGAGAGGAGAGCAGGCATTCTTATCTCAAACCTCAGCTGCTTTGAAAAAACTACCATGGCCTTCCGTTGATAAGAGTAGCTATCCAAGGATCTTTGATACAAGCAATTATCCAAGAGATAAAAGCATTAGTGAAACCAATTTTTATCATTATATAGAAAAGAAAGGAATATTGTACCTTGTCAAATGCATTCGCCATGTCCAACGTTACCACTTCCATTTTATTTTCTGAGTTTGCTTGAATGTACTTCCTCTTGGACAAGTAGGATGTTGACTAAAATTTTCCCTATTTATAGAAATCCTCCTTGGTTTTCCGAGATGATTTTAGGGAGGATCTTATTCAACCTATTTGCAATTATTTTGGTGAGGATCTTGTAAAAGGAGTTACAAAGGAATATTGGCTTGAGTTTGGAGAAATTGGAGGGGTTGGTTTCTTTAGGGATCAGGACAAGAAAGGAGGTGTCGGTGGCTCCTCTTACTTTCCAATGATGTTTGGTCCAGGAGATCATTTTGCATAAATTAGATTTTATGGCATCCCAACAAATTCAAAAGAAAGATATGGAGAATCCATCCAGGGCTTTGTTAGGCTCTATCCCCCAAACAACATGATATACTTCCTCCTCTTCTATTTCTTTCAGAAGATTTTTGTTATCGCGACCCGAGATCAGAGAGGAGATTTTTTGAAGGAGAGAAAAGGTGCTCTTGGGTTCTTGATTTTTGCCCTCAGATAGGAGTGTCTGGAAATACGAAGTGGCCTCTTTTTTTATTTCAGGATAATCCGTAAGGAGGATTCTAGAGGAGGAAGTAATTTCTTTTATGGTGTTTCTAGCTTGTTTGGCCTTGGATTGTTTGTGAAAGAAAGAAGTGTTCCTATTTCCTGATGTGAGCCAAAGGCTTCTAGACTTCACTCTCCAATGTTCCTCTTCTCTTCTGTTGGCCTAATACATTTCTTTGTATAAGTGTTGTTCCTGCAGATGAAGAGTACAAGTATAGTTTTCTTCCTCTATTCTCCTTTGGATGTTTTCAAGCTCTCTTTTGAGAGATATTTTCTTATTTTTAGGCTCTTCATAGGAGTTTTCACCTGATATTTTAAAGCGTTTTTACCTCTCTTAACTTGGATTAAAAAATGAAAGCTAGAGAGCCCTTCACAGGTCCCGACCAAGTCTTCTTTACTAAATCCATATTTTCTGCATTGTGCAACCAAAGGGGATTGAAACGAAACAGGAGGGGACCAAAAATTTCCTTCTCATCCATAGCTAAACTTATAGGTTTGTGATCAGAAGCTGTTGAAGGAAAAATATTTAAAATGATGTCCAAATTCTTTTCCAGGAAGCTGTCGTGTATGAGGAATTTGTCAAGTCTGGTAGCAATGTGGTCCTTAGCCACTCTTTTATTAGACTAGGTATGTAACCTTCCTTTTCGTGGTTTAACATTGAAAAGATCCTATTCTGATATGAGATCTTCAAAAAGTTCTCTTAAGGGGTTGCTATTAGGGTTTCCTCCTATTTTTTCGATTGCGACAACACAATATTGAAGTCTCCAGGTAAGATAGTGTTCCTCAAGTCTGAAGAGGAGCAGGATGATATTTCACCTGGTATTACTGGAGTGTAAACATTGAATATTCTACAACTAATGTTTGTTTTTTTTCATTTGAGATAAAAAATATCCATATATGAGTTTTCCAAATTAGATCTACTTCAATTTCTTGTGGGTTCAAAAAATTCCAAGACCTCCAGAAGCTCCCTTGGAGATTACAACTATTCATGTGCTTTTGGGCCAAAATTGGTTATTTATTCTAAGCATTTCTTCTTCTGAAAGTTTGGTCTCCTGGATTAGAAGGACCTTGGGTTTTTCCTCTCTGATTAAGTATTTCATTGCTTCTAATTTGAATTTACTACCGATCCCTTTACAATTCTAGGAGACTATCTTCATTATTTTCCTTCTGAGGGTTGAATGCCCCCTTTTTGAATGTTTTGACTACCTCCTTTTCCTGGATTTACTTTTGTGTTCTTGAAGGACTTTTATATTGTGTATTGGACACCCATCATTTTATCTTTATTTTCTCCATCCTAATGTATTTTCTTTGCTGATCTTCTCCCTGTTCTTTTGTTAGTATTGTCTTTCGGTTCTTCATATTCCTGATCATTGGAAGTTGACTAAGTCTGTCTTCTCGTTATGAATCTGGAGGGAGGGTTTTATTTAGGGTCAATTTCTTCCTGGAAGTCGGATGATTCTAGTTCAATAATTGGAGAAAATAACTCATATGAAGCTCCCAACATGATTAAGGTGGGGGAGAAGTGAAAAGGGGCTCTAGGAGGGAAAGCAGAGCCATGAGGTCTAACCGAAGGGGAAACAACATATACAAAAGAAGGGGGGGGATTAAAGAGGGAATAGAAGGGATTAGGGGAGGTTAAAGGGGGTTCGAGAGTGAGGTAAGCTGGAGGGAGAATGGTATTGGAAGGAGAGGTGGTTGGAGGTGTAGCTACTTAAATAGATTGAGGAGAAGGTGCAAAAGAGATGGCCATATTCGTTGAGGAGGAGGGATTTTGGGGAGGGGGGTGGATTATCCTTCCCACTTGAAAATTTATTTTTAACCGTTTTCCATTGTACCTCTGGATATTGGGAGTTAGTAGCCCGAGCAACTGAATTTTTACAGTCTTTCATGAAGTGTCCATATTCATGACAGGTTTTGCATTTAAATGGAAGTTGTTCGTAGTCTAGTTTTTGAATCTGCTACCAATTATCAAGTTTAATAAGGATAGATTATGGAAGTTTTTTTTCTAAATCCACTTCTACAAAGATTCATGCACATGCAAACTTATTCCCTTTTGGTTCAATGGAATCTATATATTTCTCGAAAGAATTGCCAATATTTTGTAGAGAGTCATAGTTCCAGTAGTGAAGAGGGTGGTGGGGAAGTATTACCTAGATTGGAAATGTTGAAGGAAATTCTAGATTTGGTTTGAAATATAGAGTCCATATGTTAAGGTACACATACCTTGATTGCTGAAGAAGTAAGGAGCTCTTGTGAAGGTTAAATCATGAGCTTCCTTTCTTTCGAACAAGAAGGTGTAAAACCCCCTTTTGTAGATATAATGGGTCATTATTCCTTTGATCAGGTACTATACCCAGATATCCATTGCTCTTGGTGAAGGCCAAATGCCAGTAAACTGACCATGAGACCTCTTTCAAATAGAGCTAATGCCTTTGCACGAGTTGGCGCTGCATGAAGAACTACCTCTGGCACATTCTCAAGGAGCTTAATGAATTTAGAGGTCTAAGGTTTAGCAACCGAGGGGCCAAGGCCTGGGAGGAGGGATCTAATATTCAATTCATCAAGAGTCGAGGGGGTCGCTGTGAAGAGGGCGAGGAAGTCGTGGGCGTGGGATAGGGTTCAAAGTGCTTGAATTCTTGGTTCAAAGCCGATTTATCCTTAGGTGTTGGAAAGTTACCTTGACTTGTTGAATCACTTTGAAATTTCCTTAATATTGTTTAAGCCATCAAAGGTTACAGGACGATAATTCTAATAGCACACAAACACCCATGAATAGAGACTACTTGCTTTATAGGCCTTTAGGAACATGCAAATCTAGTGATTGCATCCACTTGTTATTTAGGCTAAGATGTTTATGATTTGGAGTGTCATAAAATCCATACAAGCAAATAGCTCAATGCATTATTCAAAGGCCATCAAGTCGATGGGAGAGTATAATTCCTAGTGTAAATATTAGATAATAACAATTATGTTACACTCTTCATAGCTTGCTTGATAATCCCACCCAAGGATGAAAATCATTTTTATAAACATTAATGCTACAAATGATGTCCAATATATTTTGGGATCGAGGCACTAGGAAAGAGAGCTATGGGGAATTCCCAAAGTAATTGACACATGAAGTATCATCAATGATACAAATGTTGCTAGAAACACCAAAAATAAAATAATAGATTAGGATAGATAAAGATGCCTATAATCAAGAAAGGGGGAATGAACAATTTGGAGAGCAAATAATATGCAAAAAAAATGTTTAAATATAATCACAATGGTCACTCTTGTAATTCTAATTTTAGGGTTTGTGATGTTAAAAAGGTTCATTTTGTATAGGTTCAATTCTAGACATGATCAAGAACATATAAATTATAGAATTTCATTGAGCTTAATAGAGTTTTAATCCAAAGAAAATCATTCACACACTTAAGTGTGAAACAAAGAAAAACTATGCGTTATCTTTACAATGAATTTGATGAATTGTTGAGAGATTTACATTCAAGTATTAATAACGTGTTTAGTTACCATTCAAGTATTGATTACATACTAAGTAGTGGAGAGGACAATGTTGAATGTGTTCATACAATAATAAAATACTAGATACAATGCTATAACCATATCATGATTGATAAAAGATAAACACATAACATTATCAATGCAACCAAATAATTACTAACCAACATGTTAGATACCCTCAGAGAGATAGAATACATGGACATGAAGAAAGAGAGACAAGCTCATTTTCTTGGGTTCACTTGATGTCTACTCTTTGCTCTTAAACAATGTCATTGAGCTATCCAAATATTTGCATTTAGTCTTACTAATAAGTTTCCAATGCCAATTTTACACCCATAACCTTTGACTAATTATATTTGTGTTTTGCACAACCAAGAGCAGAAGCAAAGACAATAGATCAAATGGCATTATGTGAGGGTGATATTTGAATACATTTAAGTTTGGACAATGAATATGTGAGACCATTTCTTAGATCGAAAATGATTGGCAATTCTCATAATGATAATGAATCAAGTTGGATTTAGAAATCCAAGGTTTTTGAGCCACCCCAAGAAGCTTTCATTAGGTGACATTTAACATGGTGGATACAACAATATGGTGGTAGGTTTATGTGGAAATGAGCCATGTGATGTATTTAATGTTGCTGTTACATATATGAAGCAAACACACACCCACCCACCCACCCACCCACACACACACACAGGAAGCAAACGACAATAACAATAGAACACAATATTTATGTGGAAACCTTGGCGTATGTAGATAAAACCATAGGGAATTGGTACCTTTGATATTTTATTATTATCTTTTGTGTGTTACTCGAGGCCAGTGCATTTCAACCATTAGCTAAGAAACCACATCCTAGGGGCATCAAAGCCGTCAAAATCACCTAAGGATCGCACTCTTCCTGGGCCACACCAACTCTTAACATGGCTGAATTTTTGGGTGTCTCCTCCTAACTAAGTCACCCCTAAGGGGATTGAACCTGGGTCTCCCTGCTGAAGATACCCACACCTTAATCGAATGAGCTAACATGAATTGATCGCTTTGATATTTTATTATTACTTGGCAAAATCGGTTACAATTCTTTCTTATATCTCTTTTTTTTACAATGTCGAGAGTGGGAGAAACTTCCTGCAATAAATAATGAAAATGCACAATATAATAGAAATAACAGAACACAGAAGGCGTTTATTGATCACAGGCCACTTCGAGGGGGAAACCTCCTTTGAGAAATATCAATACAAATATAACTTGGATGCATTTGTTGGCCTCAACACATACTTAGATACTAAGTCTAATCTAAAGAACTATTACTCCCTATGAATGTGTGATAAACACGTACTTATATACTAAGTGTAAACTAAACAACTATTACTCCCCATGAATGTGGGATAATACAATATACTCATGGGACGACTTACAAAGCATATGCATCCAACAACAATATACTAACAAATTAAAGGTTGACACGGGTTCCTAACATCCCCTCCCTCTTAGAAAAGATTTGTCCTCAAATATTTAGATGGGGAAATTGTTGTTGAATTTGAAGGAGTGGTTCCCATGTAGTATACTCTAGTTGCATGCCATGCCATTGAATTAATACCTCTATGATGGATCAAGAACAAAGATGATGAGTGCACCTACTGAGGTGGCATCCAACTCCAACATGATGGATTCTTCATTGTTTAGTTCTGGTAAAATAGTTTGTGCTATGATGTTGGTGCCAATAACTTTCTTAAGACAAAAGACATGAAATACTGGGTGAACGTGAGAAGAAGGAGGAAGTTCCAATTTATAAGCAATGGAACCAATCTTCTGAATAACCTTATATGGCCCATATAACTTTGGAGCCAACTTATGAAGCCCTTTGATTTTCAGGGAGGATTGCTTGTAAATATTTAGATGAAGAAAAACCATATCACCAACTTGAAAAGTGTGCTCAGAACGATGCTGATCGGCTTTTTTTCACTCGGTTTCTTGCCATGTGAATATTTTCTTGCAAAATGTAAAGAATTTGACCTCGGTTTTGGACAAATGTGTCAACTTCCTGAACTGGTGAATTGCTGGGGGTGTACGGAATGAGCACTGGTGGTACCTAACAATAGACTGCTTCATATGGATTCATTTTAGATGCAGTGTGGTAGGAGGTATTGTACCACCATTCAAGGAGAGAGAGCCAGTTTTCCCATTGATGTTGTTGTTAAGAAGTAAAGCAAGGAAGATAAGTTTACAAACATTTGTTGATAACTTCAGTTTGATCATCTGTTTGTGGGTGATACCCTGAACTCATCTTCAGTTTGGTGCTAGTGTGGAAAAATAGTTTTGTCCAAAAATGACTTGTAAAAGTTGCATCACGATCCGAGACAATGGAAGAAGGGATTCCAAGAAGACGAAAGATATGGTCCATGAAAATTTGTGCGACTGAGGAGGCGGTATATGGCTGGTCGATGGCACAAAAATGACTATATTTGGAGAGGCAATCAACCAAAACCAAGATCACTATCTTCCCTCCATATTTAGGGAGCCCTTCAATGAAATCCATCAAAATATTTGGACAAAATCATGTAAGGATGGACAAGGGTTTGAGAAATCCTAGAAGGAGTGTCGTTTCACCCTTGTGGCCTTGGCAGGTATCACATTCATCCACCATCTATTGAATTTCCATTTTCATTCCCTTCCAAAAGAAGTTATGCCTTTCCACTCATACGTTTTGAGGAACCCAGAGTGCCCTACTGATGGAGAAGCATGGATTTCATTGAAGAAAACTTGTTGAGGATCTGTGCTATGGGGAAGCACCAGCCGATCCTTGTATCTCATAGAAGAACCACCCTAAGACTAATGCGGTACAATAGAAGGGTTATTGGACAACCGTCAGATGATTTCAGATAATGAAGAGTCATTGAAATAGCCTTGCTGAATAGATTGCAACGAATTTGGAATAGGCATAGAAATAGATGAAAGAGAAACGTGGTCATCAAATATGCGAGAAAGAGCATCCACCATAATAATGTCCTTACCCTTCTTGTAAGTGATCTCATAGTCATAACCCATGATTTTTCTAACCCATTTATGTTATGTTGGGGATGAGACCCATTGTTCTAGGAAATATTTCATACTCCGACGATCAATATTAATGTAAAAATGATTCCCTAATAGATATGGATGCCACTTCTACATTGCATGCAAAATGGCCATCATTTCCTTCTCATATGTAGAGGCAGATAAATTTTTACTGGAAAGGGATTTGTTGATGAACGCAATGGGATGTTCATATTGAAGGGGAAAAACACCCAGTCCATTGTCGCAAGCATCACTCTCAATAGTGAAGGGCTAGGAAAAATCAAGCATATCTAGAACATGTGTGATACACATAGCTTGTTTCAGTTTGTCAAATGCATAGTCAACAACATGTGTCCATGTAAAAGTATCATTTTTCAATAGAGTTGTTAATGGAACTTCAATATTCACGTAATCCTTAAAAAACTTGCGGTAGTATCTAGTCAGTCCCAAAAACCCATGAAGGATCTTGAGTGTCTGAGGATGCAGCCAATTTTTCATGGCATCTATTTTGGCAGGATCCACGCGAACCCCTTGTGCTGCAACAATATGCCTGAGATACTCTACTTCCTGATGTCCAAAAATACTTTAGATTGTTTGGAACAAAGATGATCATCACAAAAAAGTTGTAGTACAAGATCCAGATGCTAGAGATGCTCAACCCATGTTTTACTATAGATGAGAATATTATCAAATAAGTTCCGTAAGTAGGTACAAAATATTTTATTCATTAATGCCTGAAATGTGGAAGGAGCATTAGTGATTCTAAGGGGAATGAACAAAAACTCATAGTGGCCATCATGTGTGTGGAAATCTGTTTTAGGGACATCATCCTCATGATCCTGAATTTGGTGATACCAAGAACAAAGATCCAACTTAGAGAAAAGATGAGCACCAAGAAGCTCATCAAGAAACTCATTAACAACATGAATTGGAAACTTATCATTGATTATGATGTGATTAAGTGATCAAAAGTCAATGCAGAGGCGCCATGGCCCATATTTTTTTTGGACAAGAATATTTGGTGAAGAAAAGGAACTGGTACTAGGGCGAATAATACCTTTCTTTCATACATCCTGAACGAGCATCTCAATCTATGTCTTTTGGTGAAACATGTAGCGATAGGGCCCAATGTTGGGGGAGACGCTTCCAACAAGTATCAAAATACGATGGTCCTTTGGTATTGAAGGTGGAAATCCCATTGGTTCAACAAAGACACCTGCATATCGATCTAAAATTTGTTGTAGATCCAAGGGAGTAGTGGAGACTATTGATGGTTACATCTGAATGGAATGGAGATGAATGATGACACCATGTAAATTATTCTTAAGGATATTTTCCATACGATGTGACCTGATGATGCCGAGAGACCCTGGTTGTAAGCCCTTCAATGTGTGTTTTTTTTCCCATTGATTGAAAATTGCATCCAAAGTTCAACAAGATCCCATAAGATGGGTCCAATTGTGCGTAACCATTGAGCGCCCAAAACCACACCAAATCCGCCTAAGGGAAAGGAAAACACGTCGGAGTGCAAGTTATAATCTCCAATAAAGATACACACATTGTGACACTTCCCCTTGCAAGGTAAGGTGCCCCATTTGGAAATCATGAATTCAAAGCTGGAGTAAATATGGACAAAGCAATCAACCTATTCGATGATCTGAGGGTCAATGAAGTTATGAGTGCTACCAAAATTAATGAGTATTGTAAGAGGGGGATTCTTGAAGAAATCCTTGACCCACATGGTTTGTGGGGTGGTGACTTCGGATAATGCATGTAGATATATCTCTGGGTGGTATTCCTAAGAAGGAGGGCCAACAAGAGGTTGTTGAATGTTGACTTGATCATCTACTAGATCCTAAGAATCTTCACAAATTTAAGGTGCAAGCAGAAAATATAGATCCAAGATATAGAGATTTTTCTCAGCACAGCTATGTCCATGGGTGAATTTCTCATCACAATTATAAAAAATCCATTTTTCTCTATGTTCCTGCATCTTAGCTTCAGAAAAATGCTTCATAGGAGTGGTTCTAGAAGCTAGCATGATTGGAGGTCTTTGGGAAACCATATTTCTGAATGGAACAAAAGTGGATTTGGAGCGCTGTTGAGCTATGATCTTGTCCTCTACCAACTTAGAAAACCTTAGGGCTTCCATAATTGGGCTAGAACAAAAAATTTTAGCCTCAGATCGAATTGCATCCTTCAGACACTGGATAAAACAACTCTCGTAGAATGCATCAGATAATCCTTCGGTGTGATTGATTGGTTTCTCAAATTCTATCTGATACTCTCTCACAGTGCCAGTTTGACGAAGTTTAGCGAGTGCTCATGTGAAGTCATCAAAAGCAATAGGTCCAAATCGTTGGAAAAAATATATCCATTTTGGCTCTTCATGAGCCTTGATGTACCAACAGAACCATTGAAGGGCTTTATGTTCCAAATGAAAGGATGCAAGTGGGACTTTGTTGACATCAAAACTTGTTATGTAGATTGAAATATTGTTCTTCCCTATATACCCATCCAGTCAAATCATTACCATTGAAGCGAGGAAAATAATTCTTCGACCCACGAAAATTGCTGGAAGAAGAGAACCCAGCGTTTGCAAAAGAATTTGGCTGTCGTCTATTGTTCATGGTTGAATGTTGCGGATGGAGGCTAGGAATTTTTTCATTAAGATCTTGGATTTTGGTATTGAGGGTGGAAAGTTCATCTTCCATTTATTTGTTTGCTCCTGTGCGGGGGACAACCATAAAGTTTTTTTTGGGGGGGAATGGGTAGAAAAACAAGAACAATGTTTTTTTTAGAAAAAAGGAAAATTTGGAGTCAGGAAAAACTCTGATGGGAGTTGGGGTTTGACTAGGTTTTGGACACTTTCTAAGAGACAGGGAAGCATAAAATATGGATTTCAGAAGCGGGGTGAAAGAATGGGAAAATTTGTCAAAGAGGGACAAGGGAGCAGAAATAGCAAATGAACATTGTGGAAAAATTTGAAGGTGATTGAGTGAGAATCGAAGAAGTTATGACAAACCCTAAAAATAAACAAATGTGGGATTTATGGCTTTGAAAAGTGGAATTTGGGATGGGGTCCTCAAAGAAGGAAATATGTAGAATGGAATTGTAGGGGTTTCAATGATTTTTCAAGGGAAACAGAGCTAAAGCAAAGAAGATACGACGAAAAAACAATTTAAAAATAATTTTTTTTTCGAGTGGAATTGATACGTGACGGCTCTGGATAGATGCGATCTGCTATTTATCAGCTGGAAATATATATGGACCCCAAGTATGTTAGGCTTCCTGAAGGTTTATGGGATTCACTCAGCCACCAATGATGTCTAACAATTTTCATATTGGAGTAATACCCCTCACTCCACGAATCTGGTAAAACTGATAACCGCTTTGCCACAAACAACAACTCTTGGTTTACCTCATGGGTGGGAACTAGTCAATCAGGTAGGGGCCGTTGAACTTTTCGCTGGTAGGTCCTCTCAATGGAAAACTACTTCGGGGTTCCTGTGGTACTCTTCACAATGAGTTTTATGGCTATGCCCAAGTACTTCCCATAGTTAAGTGGATAGGGGTTATTCCCTAATGTGAATTTGCAATTGAAATGAACAATACTGATGCCAAGAAGAAGAACTACTTCAGTAATCACACAACTGGGAAGCCATTGCAAAAACAAAAATTGGCAGAAACTCCACCCAATGATCCCAAGAAAGTGATCTGATACCAGATGGGAGAATCTTCCTGCAATAAATAATGAAAATGCATGAAATTACAGAAATAACATAACACAAAAGTAATTTATTGATCGCAGGTCACTTCGAGGGGGAAACCTCCTTTGAGCAAGGTCAATACAAATAACTCTTGGATGCCTTCATTGGCCTCAACACTTACTTATATACTAAGTCTAATCTAAACAACTATTACTCCCCATGAATGTGGGATAAACACGTACTTATATACTAAGTCTAATCTAAACAACTATTACTCCCCATGAATGTGGGATAATATGATATACTCATGGGACGAATTACAAAGCATATGTGTCCAACAACAATATACTAACAAAGTAAAGAGAATGATAGACACGAGTTCCTAATATAGGGTCACTCCCCTTTTATACAATACATTTGAGGGTTCCAGAAGGAATCAAAATATATTAGAAAGGTCCATAGATTTTCACCATGGGAGCTTCGCCTGTGAAACCTTGGAGAGAAGGGGCTTTCCCATGCACCCTTGGAAGGGGGGCCTAGTGGACCTTCCTCTAACTCCCTCACATGCCCAACACATACGAGCAACTCATGGGACTAGTTGAGAGCTCTACAAGAAAGATATCGGAGATTTAGATATTGGCTTCATCTTCTAACATTCTCCCACTTGAAGTCAATATACATGAAGTTCCTTACCAATGTTTTTCACTTGAGTGTCATTTCCCAATGCTTCCTACATCACATTTTCAACAAGCCCATAGAGTTTTTGCACCATTCAAACTTATCTATCATGATTGTATTTGTAAGCAAGTATGTAGTATTCTCATCAATATCAATTTTCTCCTACCTTGTTCCACCACTTTCCTTATGAAATGGTACTTAATATGAATATGCTTTGCGATCATGAAATGTTGGATTCTTTCTTAAGTGACTAACACTTTGATTTTCATAGTGCAAAGTGATGTTCCCTTGCATCATTTTAAATTCATCCATCAGTTGCTCTAACTATATTGCCTCTTTACTATCTTTAATTATTTCCACATATTTTGCTTTAGTGGTTGATAAAACTACCACTAACTACAACTTAGATTTCCAAGTTATAGTTCCACCACAAGAGTGAAATCACATCCTGTAGTAGACTTTCATCCATGTCTGTCTCCACAAAAATCAAAATTTGCAAAAACTATCGATCTGTAGAAAATAACGACATTTGAAGTGCCCCTTAAATATTTGAGTATCCACTTCACAACATTCCAATGTCCCTTACTAGGATTCACCATTAACCAACTAAAAACTACCACTGCTTGAGCAATATCTAATATGGTGCTCACCATGGTGAAATTGAGGCTCCCTAGTACTGATGAATATAGTACATGAGAGATGCTTTTCTTCTATGCTTCTATGGTGGGAAACTGTTTGGAAGATAAATTGAAGTGTGTAGGAAGTGGGGTATTAACTAGTTTTGCATTTTGCATGTTTAAGTGTTGCAAAATATTTTATATATACAACTTTTGACTTAACTAAATGTTCCTACTTGTTCTGTCCCTATGTATCTTCATTCCTAGAATTTGATTTGCTGCTCCTACTTCCTTAATTTCAAATGTCATATCCAATTGAGCCTTTGAATCAATGACTTTCTTCATGTTGAGGCTTGAAACTAGCATATCATCAACATACAACAACAATATAATAAAACTACCACTCTTATAATATGCACAATGGTCAACTTCACTACTACTAAAACCTTGGATTTGCATGAAGGTGTCAAATTTTTTGTACCACATTTTTGGCGCCTGTTTCAATCCGTATAGAGATTTCTTGAGTATTCAAACCAAATTTTCTTTGCCTTTTTCTTTATAGTCCTCAGGCTGATCCATATAAATTTCTTCATCAATATCACCATGCATGAATGTAGTTTTTACATCCAATTGTTCCAACTCTAAATCCTATGTCACTACAAGTGCAAGTAAATCCCTTACTAAACTTCACAACAAGAGAGAAGATTTTATTAAAATCTATGCAAGAATTCTACACAACCCTTTTCTACCAAGCAAGCTCTATAACGTTCCAATAACCCAACATTGTTTTTCTTTACTTTAGACACCCACTTTTCTTCCTAGTGGGAGATCCACATTTACCATGTGTCGTTTTTATGTAATGCTCTCATTTATTCATCCATGGCTTTCCTCCATTTATCTGCATTCTTAGATTCTCTAACTTCCTGAAATGAACTAGGTTCACCATCATTAGTTAACAAAGAAAAAGAAAACTCAAAATTGAGAATACCTTTTTGGACATATCTTGGGACGTGTAGATATTCTAAGTTGTGGTTTTTGAGCTTGTTGTTCTTCATGATGATCATAAGCTTCATTTACATCTTCACTCATTTCTACTTTAATTGGTACAATTTCATGTATCCGCTATACCTCCTTCCTTTGCATGGATTTTTCATTAAAAATAACATCTCGTTAACATTATCTTGTAGCCAATATGATCCCACAATCTATACCCCTTTACTGTATTATCATAATTGAGAAAAACACATTTCCTTGAATTTGGGTCAAGCTTTAACCTCTATTCTTTATGCACATGTGCAAATGCATCACAACTAGATATACGCAAATGAGAATAATCAACCGGGTTACCACACCAAACCTCCTCTGTAATATTTCCATCCAATGTAGTTGTAGGTGATCTATTAATCAGATACATTATTGTATTAAAAACCTCTACCCATAATTCATTATCCAACCAAAATGCACTAAGCATGCTCCTTGTACGTTCCATGATTGTGTGATTCATTCGCTCTACCACACCGTGTTGTTGTGGTGTGTATGCAACAATATTTTGGTGCTTAATTCCTTCATGTGTACAAAATTTATAAAATTTCTTGGAGCAATGTTCTCCTCCATTATCAGATCTTATACATAAAATAGACTTGCACAAACTTTTCTCTACTTGTGCCTGAAATTTTTAAATTTCTCAAAGGTTTCTCCCTTATTTTATAGAAAATACACCTACACTCTTATAGAATAATCATTAATAAAAATTAAAAAATCTCTAGCACCATTTACAGAAAGAGTGGGGACTTGTCCAAGTATATCATAATGAATAAGTTGCAAACGATCATCACTTTTAGAAAATATTGTAGTAAATTGAAGTCTCTTCTATTTACCAAATATACAGTGCTCACATAAGTCTAAATCACAAGAATTAATCCTAGAAAACATACCTTGATCATGCAAATTTTCAAATATTTTTCACTCATATGTCCAAGTTGTTGATTCTACATCATCGTTGGATCCAGAACATTCACTAAGTCAACTGCTGCTACATGATTTTTCATTGTATCACTGCATAAACGATACAAGTTCCCACACGATTCTCCTTTTGGTACCATGAGATATGCATTGGTAATTTTGCATCGACTATCACCAAATGTAACAAAATACCCTAGGTTATTCACCATCTTGATTGAGAGAAGATTATACTATAGACTTTGTTACATGTCGTACACCACACAACTTCCTTTGTCTACCATCATCCAAATTGACCTTAATGCCCCCTCTTCCCACAATTTCCAAAGGATGATCATCACCCAAGTAGGCCATTCCACCACTATACAAATGGTATTTGACAAATCAGTGTCTATGTGGAGAGATGCAACTGAGTCCAAAACCCAAGCATATAATAGAGATTTGTTGTTAAAGATACAAAGAGACTCACATGTTTTCTCCTCTTTTGAATCTATTGTACTAGCTTTAATTAATGGTTGATCTAGATTCATCCTTCTTTTCCTTATTCATATACCAACATTCCTTCCTTGAAATCCCTGGTTTCCCACAATTCCAACACCTCCCTTTCTTGCGTCCTCTAGACTTGGATCTCAATTGTGATACCCCTTGTTGATCCCTTTCGATAGATCACCATCTCACAGATAGGGATTCATTAGTCTAGACTAGAGACAATTTTCACCTCAATTTTCTTTAGTAAATCAAATACCACATCAACAAATTTAAGAGTTCTTGATGATGATTTGGTGATGGTCGCCACCATATAATCCTAGGTATTTGGGAGGGCACAAATTAAAATGATCACCTTGTCCTCATCCTCCACCTTTACACCATTAGAGATAAGTTTGTTGATTAGTGTATTAAGCTTGTTTAGATGATCTTCCACAATTGAACCCTCCTTCATCCTTAGATGAAAAAGTTGGTTTTTTCTAGGAAAACCTTATTTGTTGTCGATATAGTCTCATACAACGTCCCAAGTTTCTGCCAAAGGGATTTTGCGGTTTTTTATTCAACAACATTGAACAAGACATAGTTTTCTAGGAAAAGGAAAATTGTAAAAACTGTCTTTTTTTAGCTTTATCCAACCCTCATCTTTCATGTTACTCAATTTTTTTGCAACCATTTGGTCATTTTGAACCAATAAATCCTCCACCTTCATCTTCCACAATGAGAAATTTTTGTAGTCAAAATTCTCAATCTTGAATTTCATTAAACCTCTTGTCATTGTTGCAACTCCCACTCACAAAAAACTCTATGCCTGCGAGTTTCTAGGTTATGATACCAGATGTTTGTAAAATATATATGAAACGTATAAGAAAACAACAATAACAATATAACACAAGATTTATGTGGAAACCCTTTCATACTTACGTAAAACCACATGGAAATAGCAACTTTGATATTATATTATTATTCAACAAAAAACTTACAATACTTTCTTTAATTTCTCTTTTTTTTACAATTCTTGGGTTCACTACCATTTTATACAATACATTTGACGTTCCAAAAGGAACCAGAATATACTAGAAGGGTATAGAATTTTTTACCCTAGGGGCTCCGCCCATGAACCATCAGAGCATAGGGAATCGCCCCCACATCCCCAAAAGGGGGGATATGACTCCCCACCTCTCTAACCCCCCATGCATTGCACATATATGAGCGACATGTGGGTCTAGTCGAGATCTGTACATGAAGGATATTGGAGATTTGGATATTGGATTCATATCCTAACAATTGAATGGTACATTGTATTGGGGAATAAATGAAATCCAATGAGGATGTGGATGAATTTGGTCTTTAGATGCCACATGCAAGTAGTGGGAATTGAGCCCTAAATCTTGATCATGATTCACATCCATCCACATATAATAGTGAAATTACAATGATCATTAACCATCGAAGTATCGTGAGGAAAAGCATTAATGGGTTGTTGAATATGTAACTCTTCTTTTGAAATTTTACAATATTTGTTGTCCTTCCTAAATGACAAAAAAATTTAAAATTTACCTTTTTTGAAGGAGGGTTTTTGAATTACCCTTCTAGGACAGGTTTGAACCCCTTGGAAAGGTTGGGAGGGGTTCAATTTTGATCATTGCTATAACCTATAAATAAATGGGGCCCATTCAAATTTTGATCCTTATAAAGGAGAATAAAATAATAGATTGAGAAGAGGAAAGCCTCAAGGGTAAGCTCATCCAGTTACTGTCATGATTGCCAGTATGTTTCCACTAATATGGTGTGTGATGTAGATCCGTAGACGATTCCCTTGGGGTTAGGGTTTTAGTCTACGTCCCTCACTTTACACTAGATACCATACTTGATTGGGTGGAAGGGCCCAACAATTTCTCCTGGAGTTTTTCCAGGGAAATAAAAAGATGATTAAAAAAAGAAGAAAATATGAGATGAGGAGATTTTGCTTCTCGAATGACTTGCATAAAAGAAAAAAATAAGCTAAATTTTAGGTGAGTGTTTATAATAGATCTATGCCACAAATGTTGTGCACAATTTGTATATTTGAATGAAAATTTGAGAGCCTCAATCATTAGTTTTTTAGTGTAGGATCTTGAAATTGGAAACGAAACTTGAATAAGTGAGAAATTGGGTATTATAAATATATGTAGTTTAATAAAACCCAAACTAGTTCTAATTTTTTTGGAAGAAAGTTCAATAAATTGGCTTGAGAGGAGAGAACTCATCATTCCAGAAAATGTTATTAGGGAAAATTACGCTAGAATAGTGAAACTAGAAAAAATGTCCTAACAAAGAATCTATTTTACATTCAATCACTAGAATAAATGTCCTTTCTAAAGCATAATTTATTTTGCATTATTGACAACTTCTATTTTCAAATACTTTTCTAGATTCTCACCTTTTAAATGAAATTAAGTTGCACATAAGGTATGGGAAAAACAAATATCAAAAGAGATAAATTGTTGTGTTGACGGAAGTATAGTAATTGTCTTGGATAGTTAATGAGTAGACAAAGGCTTCTAGAGCATTTAAAATATATCATAGTATCAATGCTCATTTGACTCTTTGCTGGTCCTTATTCACCTTTCTTCTATAACTAGAAAAAGTTAGTCCTAGACACATTTTACATGATCAAAAGATGTTCAAATTAGTAAGTTTCCATTTAGGAGGCCTAATATTTTCCTACACAATTTTCTTTACGAAATAGTATATGCACTAGAAATATCATTTAGAAGATAAGCACCTATAACATTTGTTGGATGAAGGCTTGTTTTGGTATTAGTGTATTTCACAAAGTTGTTGGGGTTGATTTTAACTCAAAATTGTCAATATGGTTCATTCCTAAAATACCTTAAACCTTGAGCAAAATGTCCATGGAGACTTTAGAGTTTAGGGATTGATATGACCTTCCAATTTCTCATTTCTCCTCTACGTTCTTTGACATCCTGCAAATCATTGGGACCCATTAAGAGTATGGAGGTTTGAAGCGTTACCAAAAAGAAAAATTTCCTTACTAACACAATTTATTTTGTTCTCTTGACAAGTTTTTCAGAAACATTTCTATAGCCTCACCATTTGAAAGATAGAAAATCACACCTATGGCATGAGACAAGCAAAGTTCAAAAGTGAGATCGATAATTTGTTGAAGGTATGTATGCATTTATATAAAGTAAATGAGTACATAAAAGTTTCTAGAGTAATTATATCGAGTCTTTACTAGTTCTTCTTTAGCTTTCCTCCATAGGTAGCAAAAGTTGATCCCAAACACATTTACAATGGAAAAAACCAGTGAAACAAGTTGTCACTTCTGGAAGGCATAATACTTGGATACAAAATTTTCTTTATGGAATATTATATCCATTATAAATAGGAATTAGAGGAGAATATCCTATACCATTTGTTGGATGGATACTTTATTTTGTATAAAAGTGTATTGAGTAGAGCCTTTGGGACTGATGACCTAGAATTGTTAATACAGATAGTTCTCAAAATGATTGGAACTTGGAGAAAAATATCCATGGGGAATTATAGAAGATGTCAAAATGGAAACTAATATTCATATAAAATAACAATTACTTTGAGACCAAGTAGTTCTTTGAGAGTAATCAAGGTAGAAAGAGGCAAAACCAAGGCAATTTATATAGAAAATTTTGTAAACCAAATATGCCTACTTTTGATAGTGAAATAACAAATTGACACAACCTCTATTGTGATGCATTTGTAGAGCAGAAATTATGAGGGATTGTTCTTAGAGAGCCAAAACACGGATTATTATTAACGCCCAAGAAAAAATTGTGAAATGATATGGTAGACACTCAAAATTTATGTTGTAGTAGAGGACCATCAAGGAGATCATTGATATGCCATGGTTGATTTTTACATATAAGGTTATAAAGAAATATATTTTAATTTTAATTGGAATAGGGATAGTCACACTTATTTAAATCCTAAGCTCCCTGAGAAATGTTTTCTCAAGTGGTTCAAGCACAATAAACCATGTATAGTTTGTCTTTCTATGAGGGACCAATAGTGATCGATATATTTGTGAGATTCCCAAATGGGATAAATGGACTCTTGACATATGCGGAATTGATTATTATACCTCTAGGATTTTAAGATGTGTTCAATAGAATGGACTTGTTGAAACTACATTGTGCTATAATTGACTACTACAATAATAAGTTTTTGATTATTGAGGGAAATATAATAATAATGAATAGAATAAGATGAGAGAAATATATATAAAATAAATTTACCATATAACTAAATAAATGTCTTGGAAATAATTAGCAATTATTTATTTGTAGATAGAGTCCAAAGTTTGAATACTATATAGTCTTGTAAGCATTTATTGGTTTATTTCTTGATGGAATGCATGAGATACTTCCTAAGAACACAACCTATTCAATTGACCTTGTACTTGGATTTTGATGAATAACTTAAATTTTGTACGAAGTGAGTATTATGGAGTTCCTGCAATGGAAATACACTTGCAAGAATTATTGGAAAAGGGTATACAAAAACGTGATTTTGCATAGGGAGTATTAGTCTTAGATAAATACAAAACACTCACATTATGTGTTGATTGCAAATAGTTAAATAAATATACAATCAAGAACAAATACTCATTGATAATAATTGATGACTTGTTCAATTAGATGAGAGGAGTGAAATTATTAAAAAAAAGAATCAAGGAAAGTGTATCACCAAGTATGAAGATATTCACAAAGAAACCTTCAATACATGAAATAGACATTATTAATGATTTTTCATTGGTGTTGTTTGGTTTGAATAATAGACCATGTATACTTTCTATCTTGTGAAAAATGTCTTTTACAAGTACATAATTTTTTCTTGTAATTATGTTTCTTAATGATATCATAATATGATATAAAAATAAACATGAACATATAAACACTTGTGATTGGTATTATATGTATTGTAGAGAAAAAAAACAATATGCAAACTTACACAAGTGCAATCTTATAAAAAACAAGTTAAGTGTTTGGGTGACAATACTTTCAAATAAAGTATTATCATTAGATATAGAGAAATTTGAGGCCATTATGGGATGGCTCACTCCAAGAAGAGTTTTAGAGGTGAGATAAGGCTCGATAAGATATGATATAACATTCATACGTTATTATCTAGGATTTCTTACCTTATCACACCAATTTAAAAGAAAGGGAATAAATTTGAGTGGAAACAACATTACAAAGTTTTTAGTTATTGAAGAAAGTTCCGACCCTTGTACCGACACTATATACAATAGACCTTAATGAAGCCCCTGTGTGCACACACGCATGCATTTAAGGAGTAGGATCTTGAAATAAAATTGCCTCAAAATCTAAAGGAGCATGAGTTCAATTATCCCACACATGACTTGGACCTTGTTCTGGTAGTGATTGCCTTGAAAATGTGGAGGAACTACCTTGATGGTAGAAAATTTGTTGTTGGTACAACGCCCTTGGTTGAGACTCATGAAGTTATCATGTGTATGATGTAAATACTGAATTGCGAATGCCTGTATGGAAATACAAATGTACTTTTTTATTTCATTAATATAAAATATAATTGGCTTTCACTAGTGAGAGGTAAGGGGGTCTATGGGTGACCAAATCCTATATTCCAAGTGTTAACCTTGGGAACTCACATAAAACCTTCCATGTGCCTTAAATAAGCCAACTACCTACTTGGACTGTTTTCCCAATCATCAAATGAGTGTGGTTGAGGCTGGTTGAAGAGTTAATCCATGTAGTTATGGAAGCATGGGGCAGATTCTAACAAAGGACGGTGCTGTCAACTTCCATACGTTCTCTCTTCCACCAGTATTCTATTATCACGGGGGGAGGGACCCTCATGAGGGGGATACAAATCTAGACATACAGAGGAAAAAGGTCTTGTTGTTCATCCAGTGACAGAGGAGGGTTAGACGAGCCAAGAGGGACACACTGAGAAAAGAGTGCGTGAAGCCTGAGCATGCGCATGGAAGTAAGAAGGACCTGAAGGAGTGAACCGATGTGTTGAGGTTATTGAATACCCATGAGATTATTCACACTATGGGGGAGACTGAAGTTTTTTCCTATAGCGTTTTCCAATCCTATGGTTGACTGCTGGGTTGTGACTAATGTGATCGTGAATTGTGCATGAACCGTTCTAGTGGATTTCTTGGGCACTGGATAATAAGGATGAGTTTTTCTGTGGTGCTGTTGGAAAGAGGACAGAGTGGGAATTTCATTGTTTGGAATGAAATTGGATATGGATCGTGAATTTTGTTTTCCCATGTCTTGGTTTGAATTCCTCCGAGTGTGATTTGGAAAGCCAAGTATTGATTCCTGTGTTGGAATGAAACTCGGGTCAAGGGAATGAGTCTCCTAGTGAATTCACATGTCCTAGCTCGGGGGTGGCACTTTGCTTAGAGATTTATATAAGGTGGGCTATGGTTGGGTGGAGCGTGGAAGCCACATATCTAGTTTCTTGTTATATTGGTTTCTAGATAAGTGTTTGGAGTTCTATGTCAATGATAAACTGATTATGAATTTCCTGTTAAACAATTGATCTAATGGTGCATGCTTCTTATGTTGAATGCTTGTAAATGGGTGACTCATTGGTATGTAGTGATTTTAATGGCTAACATAATTTGTCTATGAAATTTCTAAATCCTAAATGGAAATGAATGAATTTTCAAATAGATTCTCTGTGTGTGAGCTATTATGTTGTCCATGTTTGTTTGCAGGTAAATCTATGTTCCTGTGGTTGTGTGGTGATTGCTAAGTATGTTTCATTTGTGAGCTGTTACATTGTTCCAGCATGATTTCCAACAATGTTGATGCATGAATAATATATTTGTTTTCAACCTACATGGTGGTTGCGAGTCAATATCGTGAAGTCTTGGGTGTTATTGGGTGACTATCAGGTCTGGGAACGAGTTTATTAACTTGCATGAATTTGTTTTGATGGATGGGAAACTATATCTTTTGGTTTGTATGAGGACTGATGCTAGTAGGTGTTATATTTTTAATGGTTATAAAATATCTAAAAACATTTAGCATCATAACATCATAACCATAAGCAAAGGATCACTAAAGAAAGACAAATGCAACAACACAAGAGAACAAGAGAGAACACAAAGATTTTCCTCTGGGAAACCATAAGGGGGAAAACTCCAACAAAACTTCCTCAGTATCGAATTTGACTAAGACAGTGTAAAACCCTGGAAACAAGAATAATTGCTCATCTTCCACAGTAGACTCTTTCTCTCTCTCTCTCTCTTCAGCACAATACTTGAGTGTGATATATGCGTGAATGAGATAGGCACCTCACCTATTTATATTCATTATGTGAGTGCCTCAAATAAATAACTAGGTAGTCCAGGTTCCCTAATTAGGGCTGACCTACCTTGGGAGACTCAAAATACATTTTATATATTACTTTTGTGGGTACTATTGCCATGAATTACAATGGAGGGTTTACCCCATTGCTTTTACATATCCAATTACATCAAGGACATCTCCGAATGGAGGAATAACATCTTCGAAGGAGAATACAACAAAAGTACTTCTGAAGTTACAATACTTTAACACTCCCTCTTAACTGGGAAGGTATTCTACATCATCATCACAACTATACAACTGACTGGTGAATCTCTATATGTCATAGGAAATTTTGGAACATCATCATACATCTTAATCATCGATCTCAGCTGGATAATCTTCTGCAATATCAATATGTAAATATCGAATCATCTTCTGTACATGTTGAATCATCTTCTATCAGTATATAAATACTGAATAATATTCTAGATCATCTTCTGTAGTATCAATATGTGGATACTGAATCATCTGAATCATCTTCTGTAACATTAGTATGCGAATACTGAATCATCTTCTACCACATCAGTATGTGAATACTGAATCATCTTCTAAACCTTCTTCTGTAGCATCAGTATGTGAATACCGAATTATCTTCTGTCACGTCAGTATATGAATACTGAATCATATTCTGAATATTGACCCTTATCCTATAACATTAGTATGTGAATATTGAATCATCTTCTACCACATCAGTATGCAAATACTGAAACATCTTCTGAATCTTATTCTGTAACATCAGTATGTGAATACCGAATCTTCTTCTGCCACATCAATATGTGAATATTGCATCTTCTTCTTCAACATCAGTATGTGAATACTGAAACATCATATGCAACATTATTATGTAAATAATGAAACATCATCATCTACATCATCAGTATGTAAATACTAAAACATCATCAACTGCATGATTAGTATGTAGATACTGAAACATCAACATCTGCATCATCAATATGTAAATACTGAAACATCTACATCTGCATCATTAGTATGTAAATACTGAAACATCATCATCTTCAAAGTCAGTATGTGAATATTGAAACAACAACAACATCATTAGCATTTTAGTGCTAAAGCAACATCATCAATAAATGCTATATCATCATTTGCATTATCATCATTTGCATTATCATCATAGAGATGCTGAACATCATCATCACCATCAATATAAAAATGTTGAAACAACATCATCATCATCAACAAAAAAGTGTTGTGACTTCAACTACTTCAAAATTATCAACACAGGGTGATGGTACCACAACCATATCATCATCATCAACACAAGGTGTTGGGACCAAAACCACATCAACATCCTCAACACAAGGTGTTGGGACCATAACCACATCATCAACATCATCATACAAATGTTGAAGCAACATCATCATCAATATTAGTATAGAAATACTGAAATTACCTCACCATCATCAGTATAGAAATACTGAAACTATCTTATCAACATCAGTATATAAATACTGAAACTACCTCATCACCATCAATATAGAAATATTGAAACCGTCTTATCAACATCAATATGGAAATACTGAACCCGCTACATCAGTATAAGAATACTGAAAATATCAATCAATCAACAATCATCAGTATGAGAATACTGAACTTGATATATCAGTATAGGAATACTGAAACTATCTCAACAATCATCTCAATAATAATCAGTGTGACAAAACTGAAAACATCTCAAAAACGATCTCAACAATCACCAATCATCAGTGTAACAACAATGAAACTATCTCAACCAAACATCTCAACAATCATCAGTATGACAATAATGAAACTTATCATCTCAACTATCATCAGTATAACAATACTAAAGCACACATCTCAACAATCATCAGTATAACAATACTGAAGCAAACACTCTCAGAAATCATCAGTATAACAATACTTAAGCAAGCATCTCAACAATCATCAGTATAACAATACCAAAGCAACCATATCAACAATCATTAGTATAAAAATACTGAAACCACTTACAACAACATCTTGTATGACTTACTAACCATTCTAGTCGACAAGCCTAGTTAGACAGATTGATCTCCTTGAAGACCAAACAAGCCTTTTCTAGATTACTAACCCTTTCGGGCCAAACAAGCCTAGCCATACATACTAACCACTTCTTTCCCTCTAACTATATTGGAGTAGCATCACAGTGAGTTCTCTAGTAGATACATCTGGGCATTTTGTCTAACTTACTAACCCTTTCGAGCCAACAAGCCTAGTTAGACGGATGGATCTTCCTGGGGACCAACAAGAATTGTCCTGTCTTACGCTGTACAACATCATAATCCGCTTACCCATCATTGACATATTAGTAGTAAACTACCAATATTCTAATATGCATAATACATTTCCCGAATCTAGAAACATATCTATGTACACATCTTGAACAACTAGATATATAGGAAATGACAATTCAAATACTTATCTTTGTTTGTTTTGTAGACTCCATATTGATCTCTATCTTCTTGAATTACTGGAGTCTCTGCCAATGTGTTCAACTTCATCATCTGATTCTGAGGACCTGTTCCTATATTGCTCATGATCATAAATATTGAACAAGTCTTCTTACACCAAAGATCACATAGTACAGCATCTGTGTGTCCTACCAGTGCATCCCTTCTTATCCAATGGTGAAATGGATAAGAGTATAATATTCATCTTCATCGGTATAAGTCTTCTGGATCATATTCCTCATTACTTGAGGAATCTTCTCAGCTGCAATATAGTCATCCTTGGTTGAATTGAGAGAAACACTCTGCTTTCTACAATATGTTGGAGTGATATTTCTCTAATCCCAAGAATCATTTCAAGATTATCTAACTTTTAGATCTACCATAGTCACTCCCCCTGAGGTGGAGCACCATCCACCCTCTGCATCTGTATTAGGACATTGGAGTGACAGGTAGCCTCCTTTGCTACTAGTCTTCTTTGTATCCATCTATGTCACCTGTCAAGGTCACTAGATATCAAGATCCTTCATCTCGAACTTTGTTAGGATTCTATCTTCAACCTTGTAGTAAAGGTTGGGATCTCCATCACTCTAGTTGATCCTCAAGCTCCTCATGTAACTGTATGTGCTATCCCATGGGTGTCTTATGAGCTTTGTACAAATCCTTCTGTGCATAGGTGGTTCTCTGTAGAGAGTCTCAAACCTTATATATTGATTGATATGTTCTTATACTTTGATTACATCAATTTTCTAGTGTAATGTCTACTATCGAAGTGGTGTTTCTAGCCCCTAGAGAAGTTTCTTGTCATAATCGACTCTCTCTTTCTGATAGAAACCATGAACCTTGCTTCGTATCTTTTGATCCTTTGATCTGCGATATACTTGATATTGTAGATATACTTGGAAGACTTCATAAAAATTCCCGTCATGTCTTTAACTCATATCCAAACATCATTATGTATGATCGACTGGTACTTGTAGATCATATAATCCTTCCATTCTTCCTTCTTGGGACATTCTTTCGCAAAGTGTCATTTCTTATCACAACTGAACTATTGAGTTGTGAGATGTCCTTCTATTCTTTGTGGAAATTTTCTTTATTCTTTCTCTGATTGGTATGAGTTGTTAGGGCTTGATTGCCATATCTTCTTCTTTTGTAATCAATCAATCATGCATTCCTCCATATGTGATCTTCCTACTAGAACAACTCTCTTCAATGAAATTGGAAGCCATTCAAATTTCTATTTTATGCTTCTGTTTCTTTGACATTGTCTTCAACAACTTCTAATTGCTCCTTGAGATGAGATCTTCTTATGAAGTAATCATTGAATGTTTTTAGACATTGCACCTTCACATTCTTGAGTTGAGTTCTTCAAGGTCATCTTCATACATGTTGTTCATTGCATCGAACATATCCTTGGGATTCTTCAAGGATGATACATTTGAGATCCAATGGAGACATAAATACTGATCTTTGTTTTGACTAGGTCCTTCTTTGCTTTGACTTCATCTTCATCTGGATGTGTAAATTATTATTTGACATAGTTCTTCATGGCATGCTTCATCAAGTATAATAAGCACTCTATAATTCCATGCTTAGAAGTTCTCAACTCTTTCAATCTTGTCCTCAACCTTGGTACCGTTTGTCGTCATGATAAAAAATGAGAACCTTAAATGGAAATAGAGAGGATGGAACTTACCAGTGATATTTCTTCAATTTGATGGTTGCTTGAAGAATATTTTGAAAGACTGCTTCTGGTGGACCTAGGGTTTGACAAAAAACCCTAATTTTTCAAATTAGGTACCTTTCAGATCTGATTGGATAGAAAGATGCGCCTCCTCAAGGTAGGCTGAGCAACATACTTATTTTCCCAAAATAGTGGACAAAACTGCAAATAATATAACGCCATAGTTTTCTCCGGCAACAGTGTTAGGTCAAAAAATGAAAGTCCACAAAATGATAAAATTATTACATTTATATATGAGCCCTCATAGATCAAATTTTATGGTCCTTCTTCAACTGATTGGTGGAGGGAAGTGGCCGGAACAGGAAGCCCTAGTTTTTCTCCAGTTTCTTCTGCAGAAATGACTGATATTGTTTCTGCTATAGTTACTAATGTTAGGCTAGTCAAGTTCTGAAAATTGCTCCTAAGGTATCTTGGTCTGTATTATTTCCGGCCCCATAGGTTAGAGAAGAATTGGATTCAACAGGTGGAACTTATGCGACGTTTCCCAAGGTGACTTATTTCAAGACTGTTCAACATATTGAACTTGTACGGACTAACATGTGCCACTGTTTCACCTTTGGGGTATGAAACTTTTACCACAGAAACTAAAGTCCGTGACCTAACTAAAAAATCTTGATAAGTTTCATTTGGACCTTCCTAGCCCAATATATAGCGATTCTCCCTAGCTCACCTGTTTAAGGATGAATTTTGGTAGATGATGGAACCCTGCGTTGGAGGAGTCATATCTCCTATATTATAGAGAATCTAAGGCTGAAACGTTTACACATGGTAGAGTGCGAATTTATATTCGCTCTGTCAAAGTTTAATCTCTTGAGCCTTCTCCAATATCATGTTATAGGGAAAGTACCAAAATTACTAGTTTTTGTCTTCTAGGGTTTTCAATCATGAAACCCTAATCTTCAGTAGCTGTAGCTGAAGCAGTGTTTCGACTGCACAAATACTTCTTTCATGGTGGCTATGATACCGTGTTATATTTTTAATGGTTATACAAGATCTAAATTTTTTTAGCATCATAAAATCATAAACATAAGCAAAGGATCACTTAAAGAAAGGAAAACGCAACAATACAAGAGAACACAAAGACTTTCCTTGGGGAAACCACAAGGGAGAAAACCCCACAAAACTTCTTTAGTATAGAATTCAACCAAGACAGTGTAAAACCCTAGAAACGAGAATAGTTTCTCATATTCCACAGTAGACTCTTTCTCTCTCTCCAACGCAATACTTGAGTGTGAGATATGTGTGAATGAGAGAGGTGCCTCACCTATTTATATTCATTAGGTGAGTGCCTCAAATAACTAACTAGGTCGGCCAGGTTCCTTAATTAGGGTCGACCTACCTTCGGAGACTCAAAATACATTTTATATATTGCTTTTGTGGGTACTATTTCCCCGACTTACAATGGAGGGTTTACCTCATGAATTTTACATAACTAATTACATCAAGGACATCTCTGAATGGAGGGATATGATCTTTGAAGGAGAATACACAAAAAGTACAATAGAATAGCTTCTGAAGTTACAATACTTTAACAATAGGAAGGCCGTAAATGCCATGAGTTTAACCTGCAACAAGTTTTCCTGGGTTATTTCTTGTCCTCTTATGTTTTGTGGTCAGTTTGGGCAGCTAGGGGCATGCTCTATGGGCAGGATCTCAGTGTCTAGTCATGGAGGAACCCCTGGTTCACCTCCCCATTTCATTCCTTAGACGTTTTATTGAAAAATGGCTATGTTTTTGATAAAATGAAGTAATCGCGACACTCGATTATGTGATGATGTGAAATCGTGGCCATTGATTACTATGTCGATGGGTAGGTGTTGACTTCTGACTTCGGATGCACTGATGTTAAGAATCGTAGGTCGATAGTTTCTGTGTATTTTTTTCTTTAGTGTTTCAACCCTCGACTATCGACGTCGAAAGTCAAATGTCGAAGGTGAGTTGTTGTTTTTCCTGTTTAGTGTGGTGACTCCCGATTGTCGACGTCGCAAGTTGGGAGGAGGACTTGTATTTCCTGTTTTGGTGTGTTGACTCCTGAATAATGACATTGGAATTTGGAAGTCGGAAGTCAAGAGGGATGAATGTGTTTTTCGTCATCAGTGCATCGAATATGGATTGTCGACATTGGAAGTTAAAAGTCAGGAGGGAAGTTATTATTTGCTCTTCTATTTTTGGAGTGCTGAATTTTGACTGCCAATGTCAGAATCATCGTGGAAACGTTGAAATCAACACAATGAGGTTGGGATTGGCCGAGGAGGATCAGAGGTGGATTTAGGCTGTCGGATCTATCTGTTGGAGTGAATCTTGGCCGTCGAATATTGATAAGGTGTTGTTTAACATTGTTGGTCGTTGTTAATGAGTTTTAATATGTGATTAAAGTTTTTCTTAAGCTTGTTAAGCTGATTTGGTTCTATGCTTCCATATTGTTGAGTCTATTGTGGGTTTTTGATAATTGAGTAATTTTTTTTGATTAAAAAGTTTAAAGGAATTTTGGAGCCGTTGTGTTGATCTATGAGTGTTTTAGCTAGGTTGATACATTGGGTGGTTGTGTAGTGCTAGGTTTTGTGACAGTGTGGTATCAGAGTAGTGGTTTCAACCCTCAGACTCTGGGTAATGCTTGGGTTGATGCTTATGCATTGTTAATGTGCAAGAATCTTGATCTCTGTCGGGCATTACATTCATGTGTTTTGAATGTGAATGTTTGGATATATTTTTCATTGTACTTGTGTGGACCATAATGAGAATTTTTAATTGCTAATTATCCAATAGGTTGTTGAATGGATATAACCAAGGACTAGATGCTAATAGAAATTGTCAAATGTGATTTACTTTTGATGTATCTAATGCGATTGTTGTTAGTGATTTAGACTGAAAACCTATAAGTTAGATTACAACAATTGTATTCAACTTCCAGACTAGGGGGTGGTGGTATCAAAAGAATGCCTGAGAGTCCCGAGATCTATCACTTTGCTAAAGAAGTGAGACTGGGTGACCAAAGGATGGAATCCAATGTCCACAGGTTTGAGATGAGGTCTGTGGAAGTGTTCTGGACCTTGAAGGACGTCCAAATCAGTAATGGAAATATGCTGCAGTATATGGAGCATCATAGTCAAATAAATCAGTAGGTAATGCAGATCCTGATGAAGTTACAAGGTCAGGTGCAAAAAGTACCTTTTGTGGTAGGAAGTTGAATAATCTATGGACAGAGAAATTTCTGATAGATACTAGCCTTTCAGGGATAAGGATGCAAGCAAAAGGAGGGTGCATTCCTGACACCACTCAATTGGAAGTCATCATGGCAATAAGGAACCTAGGACACAATATGATCGTTATCCTCCAAGACATCATAAAAGAAAGAGAAACGGGGATGCCCTACAGGGTGAGATTCAAAATAATAAACCTCCCACCTTTAATGGGGAGGGGTCAAGGGAGAGTGCTAAAATGTGGTTGCTGGAGATGAAGGAATACCTGCACCTGGATGATTATTCTGAAAATTGGGAATCCCACATTGCCATAATCAGTATTCAAGGGAGATATTATCGATTGTGGAAGCATATGAAGCAGGTAGAAAGGTTGGACAAAAGCCAATTTTCGTGGGGAAAATTTTAGAGGTTGTTCAAGCATGAGTACTTGTCTCAATAGTATTACGACAATAAAATGCAGGATTTCTTTGAACTCAGCTTGGGTAACAAATCCATGGAAGAGTACATGAAACGTTTCTTGGAGCTGCTAAGCTATGTTGGTTTCATCATGGATGAGAAGGTCAAGTTCCAATATGTACTCAGTGGGATGTCAATGGTTTATAAAGACAATATATCATATGATGAGCCCCATACATTGAAAGAATGCATTCGAGGGGAGAAATTCCCATATAAATAGAGCAAGGGCAAGCATGATGGACATAAATCCTGGAATAGTAAGCTGAAAGGTAGGAGGTGAAAGAAAAAAATTCTAAACCTAGTGACGTTAACGTGGACTGATATAATTCCTCCAGGAAACCAATCTTGAAAAGTGAACTGAAAATGACAGATTCATTTGGTTAGATACCTCCATTCCAAATCAAATGTTGGAATTGTGGAGGAGGCCATTATGCTAGGGAATGCCCAAAGAAAATAAATAATAAAGAGGTCGGTTTAAATAATTTAGAGGAAGCCACTACATTGGGAGATTTAAGTGGAAGTACACATCAATTATTTTGCAGCCTTGGATAAACACCAAGTAGAGCATAGAACAACCAACCTGTGTATTGGGAAAGGAAACTAGGATTATCATGATCAGGTGTAGAGGATGGGTAAGGGTCCAATGGACCCTATGAAACCCTGAGTCAACAAGATAGGAAAGTAAAAGGCAAGGTGTGGGAATAACATCCCCATCTAGTTTTGAAGCCGTACGTTTGTAATTAAGATTGAGAGTTGTATTCATGTGTTTTGAACAAGGGAACACCAAGTACGATGTTGAAATTCTGTACATTTGTAATTTATTTTGAAAATTTTGTTCATGTGTTTTGAAGAATGGAACTCCAAGGATGGAGTTGAATCTAAGGGTAAAGGTAATATAACACCCTTGGTTGAGACCCATGAAGTTATCATGTATATGATGTAAATGTTGAATTACGAATTCCTGTATGGAAACCTGTATGACAAAACAACTGCAATTTTTATTTAATTAATATAAAATATAACTAGCTTTGGTGGTGGCTGAACGTTGAAGAGAAGGTGACAAGTGGATTCACCAGTGAGAGGTAAGGTGGTCTATGGGATACCAAATCCTAGATGCCGATTTTCAACCTTGGGAACTCATCTAAAACCTTCCATGTGCCTTAAATAAGCCAACTACCTACTTTGACTATTTTCCTAATCATTAAATGAGTGCGGTTAAGGTTGGTGGAAGAGTTAATTCATACAATTATGAAAGCATGGGGAAGTTTGCAACAAAGGATGGCACTGTCAGTTTCCATATGTCCTCTCTTCCACTAGGATTTTACTATTGCAAGGGGAGGGATCCTCATGAGGGGGAGACAAATCTAGATAGATAGAGGGGGAAGGTTTTGTTGTTCACCCATCGACAGAGGAGGGTGAGCCAAGCCAAGAGGGATGCGCTGAGCCAAGAGTGCGTGAAGCCTGAGCCTGTGCATGGAATTTAGAAGGCCATGGAGGAGTGAGTCTGTGTATTGAGTTGATTGAATACCTATGAACGTTTTGCATTGTGGGGGGGTTGAAGTTTGTTCCCTATAGCGTTTTCCAAGCCTATGGTTGACTACAAGGTTTTGGTCAATGTGATGGTGAATTGTGCATGAAACGTTTTGGTGGATTTTTTGGGCACTAAATAGCAGGGATGAGTTTTTCTATGGTGTTGTTGGAAAGAGGCCAGAGTGGGAATTGTGTTGTTTGGCATGAAATTGGCTATGGACCATGAATTTTGTTTTCCTGTTCTTTGGTTTGAATTCCTCTGAGTGTGAGAAAATCTAAGTAATAATTCCTGTATTAGAATGAAACTTAGGTCAAAGGAAGGAGTCACCTGGTGAATTCACATGTACCATCTCGAGGGTGACAATTTGCTGAGAGATTTATGACCAAGGTAACCTATGATTGGGTGGAGCATGGTAGTAATGGAGCCAATTTCCTATTATATTGGTTTCCATATAAGTATTTGGAGTTCTATGTCAATGATGAACTAATTATGATTTTCTGTTAGAAAATTGATCTAATAGCACATGCTTCTTATGTTGAATGCTTGTAAATGGGTGACTCACTAATATATAGTGATGTTAATGGCTAATTTAACATGTTTATGGAATTGTTAAATCTTGAATGGAAATGAATGAATGGTCAAATAGATGCTCTCTGTGTGAGCCATTATGTTGTCCATGTTTTTTTGTTGGTAGATATATTTTCATAAGGTTGTGTGGTGATTTCTAAGTATGCTCCATTTGTGAGCTATTACATGTTTCATTGTGATTGCCAGCAATGTTGATGCATGAATAATATATTTGTTTTCAGCCTGCGTGGTGGTTGTGAGTCAGGACCGTGAAGTCTTGGGCGGTTCTCAGACCCGAGAATGAGTTTATTGACTTGTATGAATCTAGTTTGATGGTTGGGAACCTATATATTATGGTTTGTATGAGGCCCGATGCTAGTAGGAAGGCCATAAATGCCACGAGTTTAACTCACGACAAGTTTTCCTGGGTTCCTTCTTGTTCCCTTATGTTTTGTGGTTAGTTGGGGCAACTGGGGGTGTGCTTTGTGAGCAAGATCTAGTTTTCAAGTCATGGTTGAACCCATGGTTCACCTATCCATGTCATGCCTTAACAATTTTATTGAAAAATGGCTAAGTATTGTTGTTAAATTGGAGTAATCACAACCGTCGATTATGCGTCGATGTGCAATCGTGACCATGGATTATAGTGTTGATGGGTTGGTGCCGACTCCTGAATTCAGACATGTTGATGTCAAGAATTTAAAGTCAGGAGTTTTAATGTATTTTTTTGCTTTGGTGTGTCGACTCCCGACCCTTGATGTTGAAATTCGGGAGGGAGTTGTTGCTTTTCCTGTTTAGTGCGATGAATCTTGAATGCAGATGTTGAAAGTCAGGAGGAGGACTTGTCTTGCTTATTTTGGTATGATGAATCCTGAATAATGACGTTAGAAGTCGAAAGTTGAGAGGGATGAATGTGTTTTTTGTCGTCGGTATGTCAAATCCCGACTACAAAGATTGGAAGTTAGAATTCGAGAGGGAAGGTATTATTTGATATTCTATTTTTTGGCTGTTGAATTCCGTCTACTGATGCAGAGCTTAGTCTAGAAAAGTCAGAATCGACACGGTGAGGTCGGGATCGACCGAGGAGGATCTGAGGTGGATTTAGTCCACCAGATATATACGTTGAAGTGAATCCTTTCCATCAGATCTTGATAAGGTTTTGTTTAATGTTATTGGTTGTTGATTAATGAGTTCTAATCCCTGATTAAAGTTTTTCTTAAGCTTGTTAAGCTAATTTGATTCCACCCCTCCTATATTTGAGTCTATTGTGGCTCATTGATGATTGAGTAATTGTTTTTGATTAAAAATTTTCAAGGAATTTTGGATCCTGTGTGGTGCTCTATGAGTTTTTTAAGCCAACAATGGTCCTCTGGGTGGATGTGTAGCATTGGGGTGCATTATAGTTGGAATTTTTAATGATTTCTAGTGAGATGTCGTGATGTCTAGTGGTATTATTTATTGTTGTACAAGTATAGCTAAGGAATTTAGTAAACATAATGAGTCCTACCTACCAGAAGAAGGAATAACACTCTTCATAACTCTCTATATTAAGAAAAAGGAGTTATCCCACTTGCATCATGAATTAAATCTCTCCTATTACCATAGAGGTGGAAAAATATTTATCCCACATGTATTGTGAGATAGGAATATCCATCCTTTTAGCATGTATAATAGAGGTGAAGGAGACCCTTTGGGTACATGAAAATTATACTGTGAAATATAAAAAAGTTGTGATGTAAAGGATATGTTGGGGTGTTAAAGATTGTAAAAGTGAAATTTTCATGAAGAATAAGAATATCAATCCTTCCATGGATGTTTCTCCATTTGGGTCTTTACCACATAAAACCGGTCCTCTATTTTCTCTTCTATCTTTCCTTTTTCGTATAAGTTATTGATTACTTGATGCTTGTGTTGATAGGAGATTAGATTTAGTAAGATTCTGATTATTGATTCACATGTTAATATTATATTGTTGGTGCATTTAATCAAATCTATCATGGTATCATAGTTTGTTACTAATCTCTACCTCTTTATGTAAAATTTTGTTATTTTTTTTAAGCATAAAATTTCTTCAATTTTTTATTGGGCCCTCCGTCTCTTGTATATTTTCCATCAGATTTGGAGAACCATTGAGGTTTCACACTAGATCTGGGAATTTTCATACAATTATGAGATTTTTTTTGAAAAACCTAACCTCACCATTATTNTACATTTTTCTTTGTGTAGCTGCATTTTTCATAGGTTTTTGTCTAGACATCTTCAACATCTGCAAATTTTTAGTCGGAGGCAGTTCCAGTCGCACACCTAGGTTACAAACTATAGAGGCATGTACACATGGGATATAAATTTACTACATGATTGTACACACACACCTTTTCCTCAATAAAGTGGGTGTATCCTATTTTTGAAGAGAAAACTCTACAGTAAGTTGATTATATTTATGTTCTTTTATTGAGGGTTTGCGGATCTGTCAGTAGGTACTCTAGGGTTTCATCACCAATAAGAGTTCTTGTTATTCTATATTTTTTCTTATAGTCTTTATATTCTTGTGTTTAATGGATTAATTTCTTAGTTTCTATTTTAATCATCATTAGTTTAGAGGTTGCTTTTGTTCCTGAGTTAATTGGAAGTAGCTATATTTCTTTGAAAAGAAAGACGATTGACATTATTTGGAGAAAGAATCTCTAATGATTAGTTAATGGTGAAAATCATAAACCAACCAATTCCAAAGACTTAGCTACATGGGGAAAAAGTTATGATCATGCAATATGACTCATTGGTCACACTGTTTCAGATGATTTATAGGTACCCATTGAGGCTAAAGATAACTTAGTTGAGGTATGGAAAATTTTAGCTTATTTGTATGATAAATATGATGATGCTTCAACTTATTTGATTGAAAACAATATTCATGAACTTGATCCTAAATATTTTTATATAATTGAGTCATTTATTGTTGAATAAAAAAATTATAATGGAAAACTTTATAATTGTGGTAAATATTATAATAAAACTGATGTTGGCCTTATTATTCTTGTATAGGATAAATTACCTTCTTTCTTTGATTTTTGTTCATACAAACTATGAATAAATCCATTCAATATGTAAGGGATCCATGCAATCCTTCTTTGAATATTTTTGTAAAGGTTTAATTTTTGGCTAAGATAGACTGATTTCATCAAGTCAATTAGGTATTTGTAAAGATTTAATAGAACATAGAAAGAAGAATCCACATAAAGGTTTTAACAAGAACCCTAAACCACATACTAATGGTCAATTCCATCACACTTCTAATGATGTTCCTAAATATAAATTATTTACGCCTTGTAATTATTGGGGCAAAACCAACCAACCTCAGAAGAATTAAGTTAAAAGGAGAAAATAACTTTCTAAAGCCAAGAATAAATATTTTGAGGAACAACAAGCAATACTTTTTTCCTATTCTGTTCACCTGAATAATTACTCTTCTTGTGTGTAATGGATTATAGATTCACCTCCTCTAATCATCTAACTGGTACTTCTTCTTTGTTTTAATCTTATGACACTAAAAAACACACAACACATAAAGTTTCAATTAATGATAGTAAACAAATTTTAGTCAAAGGTTTTGGTGATATTAAAGTTCCTAATGGTACATTGGAAGATATTTTTCATGTTGAAGCATGACCATGGCCAAATAGCATGCCCAAATACATATGTTCTATATATCATGCTTGTCAAAAAGGTTATAATTTTGAAGCATGGACCCAAATACATATGTTTTTAAATATATTGAAAATAACTTCAAAGTTGTTTCTTCTATCCCTGTTGATCATGGAGCTGGTTTATTTAAATTTACTGGTTTTAAGTTATCTAAAAATCAACCATTTTATTCCTATGTTGCTCAAGTCAATGAACAAATAAAATTATGGCATTGAAGATTAGGTCACTTGAATTATAGTAAAATGCAATTTTTTTATTATCTAAAATGGTACTTGGATTACCTACAATTTCTTCCACTAAAGGTGTTTGTGAAGGTTGTGTGATTGGTAAACATCATACATAAATGCTTGATAAAGATAAATCCTAGTGTGCTAAAGAACAATTGCAATTAATTCAGTGTCATATGTCGTCCTCTTGAAACTCCCTTTTATCTCATGTTGTCTATTTCATTAATTTTATTTATGATTATAGTAGGAAGACTTGGGTTTATTTTTTGAAACATAAAAGTGAATCTTTTGTTGTATTTCAAGAATTTAAAGCCTTGGTTGAAAATGCATCTACTAAAAGTATTAAGACATTGAGAACTGATAATTTGGTGGAGTACACTACAAATGAATTTAATGCATACTTATATAAACATGGTATTCAACATCAAAAGGCTGTTCCTTATACACCTCAACAAAATAAGGTTTTTGAAAGGAAAAACAAAACTTTGGTTGAAATGGTAGATGCATGCTTTATTCTAAAAAAATACACAAAATATTTGGGGTTGAATCTATTTATTGTGCTAATCATATTTTGAACAACGTTATTACCAAAGGTATTTTAAAGGTTATTCCTAAAGAAAAATGGAGTGGAAGGAAACCTTAAATTAATAACTTTAATATATTTGGTAATGAATGTTGGCTCCATATTCTTGATGGAAAATAGAAAAAGATAGAGCCCAAATCTCACAAATGTATATTCATTGGCTACAATGAGGATTATAAATCTTACTAGATATTTGATCTATCTACCCAAGGTGTCATTATACAATTAGATGTCCATTTCAACAAAATATCTCTACCACCCGAGTCTGTCGAATCTCATGTTACCTTGAATTTTTATCCATATTTTGTTTCTCCCATATATGTTACCCTTTACTCTAGTTTTGTGCATGATCTAGATCCTATTTCACTCACTACTTCGAGTGACCCTCATTTTTCCGAAGATACTAGAGTAGTTCCCACTACTTCTCTTTGTGTACTCCTCTTCCAGTTTGGGCATGGAAAACACTTGAATCTACAAGTTATGAGGTTAGTATTCCATTCGACACTCGCTAGAATATATATGATTTTTCTCTCATGACAAAAGTATTAGTTATAGTTGATCCCTCCACATATGCTAAAGCTAAATACAAACTAGAATGGAAAAAATAAATGACTGCATAGTATGAATCCTTAATGAAGATCAAGAATTGAACTTGTGTTCCCATTCCTATTGGAAATGATTTATTTGGTTGTAAATGGATTTATAAAACAAATTTTAATACAAAAGGACAAATGGAAAAATATAAGGGATGATTAATCGCTAAATGTTTTTCTCAGCAAGACAATATAAATTAAACTACAAACCTTTGCAATTACAACTTGCATTGTATAACATAAATCTTTATTTTCAACAAATTTACAATGCTTTTTTTTAAAACTTAAGATACATAAGTTTTCCCCAATATTGTTCATCTTGACAACTTAACGTGTAAAGTATCTCCATTCAGATTACTTACACTAGATATGGTTTTATTTAATTACTAAATATTTCAGTTTCTTTTGTTCATTAGTTAGTTGTTTAATTATCATTTTATGTTCCATTCAGTTTGTTTCAATCCATTCTTTATGATGTTTTCTTTAATTTAGTTTTGTTTTTCTTGTTTCATAGTTTTGTTTAGTTGATTATTGTATATAAATTTCTGACTAACATTTGTAGGTTAAACAACACATAGGGCTCTAAACAATACATGGTTCTTCATTTCCCTTTTCTCCTTCACCAACCCTCTAAGGGTTTTTCTTCACTATTTTTTCCTGAATCACTTTTAGCAACAACACTTATATGTATATGCTATGAATGTTGTTGGTTAATTGTACACAACAAGGATGAATGGGAATCCCTTGGCACTTTTTGTACCGTGAAAAAACACGATGGTGGTCTCTTTCTTAGTGATATAATAATAATAAAAAATAAAAATAACAACAACAACAACATCAACAATTTTCTCTTTTCTTCCCTCATTGGATATCCTAACCATAAAATCCAGAACATCGGCCTCATGCAAAGATTGATATAGTTGAAATTGCTGCTATCTTGGTTAAGTAGTCCAGATTAAAATCCATGTTTTCAGAAGTTAGAAATTTATGAGGGTTATGGATTTGTTCAATATTAACTTTTATTGATATTGTACATCATGGTGTGGATCCCATGCATAAGTTCAATCATGATGCAAAGGAAGACTGTTTTATCTAGATGCGAGAGTTTATCATTAATTATGTATATCCCTTATACATAAAGAAACAATGGAATGAATCGTCTATCTATGAGTGAAAAAAAACATTAAAAATAATGAGATAGATGGACAACTATATGGAAGCCAAAGGTATTGAAGATTAATGACAACAACGAATTTATATTTTGTAGGAGAGACGGGAAACTAATTCCTTAAGGTATCGAGAGTTCTGAAGTATTTTCTATTTTTAATAAACAATTGCACAATCCAAGGAAACAAACCATCATTCAAGAAACGTAAAGATGAAAGAGATCAAATACCCATGGATTGAAACAAATTCATAAGGGAAGAGTATCTGCCCCTTAGAATTTGAAGATCAAAAGTGAAGAAATACTCAAGGTTTTTATCAGAATATGTACACCAGTTTGTCTCGAGATCTTGATAGATTCAATGTTTCAAATGTATTACTGTGTAAACCCTCATGTTTTTTATTTACCCTTGTTATTCATAAAACTTCCATATTCAATGTTTCTAAGTTTTATTATTCTCAATAATTTTTCAAACAATGATTTGGTATTACCACAAATGTTATAATTTGATCAAATAGGTTACATAAGGTTTTAGATTTCATAGTAACACTATAAGTGTTGTTTTGATCTATCAATTTATTGTTCTTCTCTTAGAACAATATCCTAAAGTATGCATTACTATTCACCTTCAAGCATGCGTTTTTAATTTTCTCACATGCATTTTTGTTTCTACTAAAGACCATTGGCTCAATAGTTTTCTTTGATCAGTAGGGTTACACGATTTATTCAATTACAATTACCCGTTCTTATCAATTATACATGTTATCTCACTTTTCATCCCTTTGCAAAATATTACCAATTTGTCTAGTATTATGAAACAATTGCCTTGATAGTTTAGCTTACAAATAGTATTTATTTTGATAATCTCGAGTGAATGAATTCATAAGAAACTATTTGAGAGAAAAAGAAGTTGAAAACTATGTTCTTTGAACACAATCCAAAATTTTGATTCTCAGTGTTTATTTGATTTGAAGACAGACGCCTTAGAATATTTCCCTATCTAGAATATCTTAAGGGATAGCAAAGTCCTATTAAATTTCTACACTAAATGCCACCTTACTTGAAGACACAATATAATCCTAAAAATCGTTGTCCCAAGTGGTGATACACATTTTTTTTTTGTCAATATCATAGTCATCCAACTATCCTTATATAACATGTGTAATCGCTTACATATCTATTAAAATATCATGCCACTATTAGGAATGATTTAAACATTTAGTTTATGACTATAGTCTGTTAAGATTTCATATGCTAAGCTAGATATCCTTAGTGTTTAATACAAATTCACAATAGTAGCATACGCAGAATCACTGAAAGAAACACAACCACAAGATAGACACAATATTTATCATGGGAAACCCTCAAGGGGAATAAAACCCAGCAAAAATTCCTTTGTATAAGATGTATAAGATAAAATCCCAAAACAAGTATTCTCCTCCTTGATGATATGTCCCTCTCTCTCTCCTATGCGCTACAAAAGTGAGTGAGTCTGTGTTATAATGAGGAACATAACTCCTCTATTTATACAATTTAAGTCACTTGACTTTCACCTTAACAAGTTGGCCCTACTAAACTAACTGGGCTGACTTCACATAGGAAGACTCAAAACAATATTATATTATATTCATTGGGGTACTATTGACCCGAATTACAATGGAGGCTTTAATTCGTGACTCTATGATGACCAATTACAATATAATATCCCGATGGAGGAATAATAACATATCCCTTGGGGTACATTAGTAAAATACATTTAGAATATCCTTTGAAGTTACAATATTTCAATCCTCCCTCTTAACGAGAAGGGTATTCTACTGGAAACATCATCATCAACTATAGGAGTAACGAGAGAGAGCATATTCAATAGTATCAATGCAATACATCTATATGTCATAGGATTTTTTCACAATCAGTGACTGGGACAGTTACTCTTCAATGTCTTCAATATTGGTACATTGTCTTCTTCAACACCTAGTCTTCATCTTTTGTAGCACACGATCACTTGATCCTTTTGCAGCAACACTTCGATCTTCCGATCCTTCGTAGAAGCACTTCGATCTTCTCAATATTTTGCAGCAATATTTCGATATTCTCAATCCTTTGCAACAACAATTCTATATTCTTAATCCTTTGCAACAGTAACACTTCAACCTTCTTGATCCTTTGCAGCAGCAACACTTTGATATTCTTGATCCTTTGCAGCAACAACACTTCGATCTTCTTGATCCTTTGAAGCATCAACACTTCGATCTTCTTGATCCTTTACAACAACAACACTTTTATCTTCTTGATCCTTTGAAGCAGCAACACTTTGATCTTCTTGATGCTTTGCAGTAGTAGCACTTCGATCTTCTTGATCCTTTATAGCTGCACTTCGACCCTTTTGATCCTTTGCCGCCACACTACCTATAGTACACATGATATATTTGCGGGATGTTTAATCCCTATCACTTTAGGACATAGGTCCAAGGATGATACAATAATCCATCATCATATACCCCTTAACGAGGAGGGTCCATAGTATCGACCAATTGAATAGTCTACTGAGTATAGATCTTGTCCACACGTGAATGCAGGACCTTCCACCTGTAAGGACTCATCGTAGACCATCCTCATCCTGTTAGAGCTAGGACTGCTCCAAGCGAGTGTTATACTATAACATATACATGTACATGTAGGCATACTCTCCATGCAAGAGTATCATCGGCAACAACAGATATCGACCACACCTAGATGCAGGCCCCGTCGTCTGTAAGGACTCATTGTAGGACATCCTCAACATGAAATCTAGGACCATTCCACGTGAGTGTTATACTATGATGTCCATAAGGACTCATCTTAGGAATTCCTCAACATGAAATCTAGGACCATTCACAAGCGAATGTTATACTACGCCATCCACATATAGATGTAGGTACACACTCCATGCGAGAATAACTTCTGCGAGGCATATCTCGACCACACCTAAATGCAGTCCCTGTCATCCGTAAGGACTCATCGTAGAGCATACTTAGATTCAAATCTAGGACCACTCCTAAGAGAGTGTTATTCTATGGTATCCACAAATGAATGTGGGTACTCTCCGTGTGAGAGTAATGTCTACAGGGCCATCCTTAACTAATAAGGACCAATCTTAGTAACAAAATGTTATTTCCTGCAAGACAATCCTCAAGAGAGGATATTGTTGTCCAAAAGTGAATGTCAAACCTTGTTAGCATCTTCATGCGTACTTGGTCTCTTTCATATTGGAGCTTCACTGTCATCCCATCATCAATGACAGTCTTATCATTACTCCCCCTTTCCAGGGAGGATCCATATCATCAACCTTCTCTCCCATTGTTCGAGGAGGGTTCATATCTTTGACCTATTCTTCCATTCCAAGGAGAGTCCATATCTTTGACTTGTTCGTCCTTTCTAAAGAGAGTCCATGTATTCATCATTCCTTCTTGCAAGGAAAGTTTGTAGTATCATCATTGTTCCTCCTTGTGAGGAAAGTCTTTTTTGACTACACCAAGCTTGTCATAGAAATGTTCAAACTTTACTCGAGATAGAGGCTTGGTCATCACATCAACAACTTGCTCATCGATACTTACATACTGGAGCTTTATAGCTCCCTTTTGTACCATATCCCTTATATAGAAGTATCAAATTGCTATGTGCTTTGAATTATCATGGAACATGAGATTCTCTGTCATCTTTATGCAACTATGGTTATCCCAAAGAATCATTATGGTATCCAAATCCATGTCAAATAGTCCCGACATTAGTTTTTGAAGCCATATCACTTCACAACTAGTGGAACAAGATGCTATGTACTCTGCTTCATCTATAATGAGAGCAACACTTGACTGTTTCTTACTAAACCATGAGATCATGGTGGATCCCAAACAATAAAATCCACCCGAGGCACTCTTTCTATTTGTAGCACTTCTTGCCCAATCAAAATCCATATATCCATATAATATGTAGTCATGATATCTAACATAGTAAGGTCCCAAGTCTGTCATACCTTTTAGGTACCTCATCACATGCTTTGCAACCATTAGGAGAACCCGTCTAGGTTTGACTAGATACTGACTTAAGGTGTTCACAACAAATCATATATCTGGCCTTGTATTCGTTAGTTACATCGATGACCCAATAATCTATCTATACTGAGTGATATCCACTAACTCTGATGATTCATTAGATAGAAACTTCAGGTTGGTGTCCATGGGTGTTTCCATGGCATTACAATCCAACATATCAAATATTTTTAATATTTCTACTGTATACTTTCCCTGATTCATAAAGATTCCTTCTAGGATCTGCCACACTTCCATCCTGAGGAAAAAATGCATCAATCCAAGATATTTCATCTTGAATTATTTGGCTAGCTTCTTCTTGCTCTCTGTGATTTGTTTCCCATTTCCAGTCAGAAATAGATCATCTACATATAGTAATAGTATGACGGGTTCATCATCCATAATATTCATGTAAATTTTAGGATCAACTTTACTTTTAGTAAAGCCCAAGCTTGTTAAGAAGATATCTATTCTACCATACCAAGATCTAGGAGCTTACCTCAATACATACAGATCCTTTTTCTACTTACATACATGAGTCACTCTATCTTCGAATTCAAATACTTGTGGTTGTTCGATGTAAACTTCTTCCTCAATCATACCATTCAGGAAGGTTGTCTTTACATCCATCTGGTGTATATCCCACTTCATCATGGAAGCAAGTTGCATGATGGTTCTGATGGAAGTGTACCTTGCTACTGGAGAAAATGTCTCTTCATAATCAATCCCCTCTTTCTAAGAGAATCCTCCAGCCACAAATCTTGCCTTGTACTGTTCAATACTTCCATCAACAACATGTTTTATCTTGTAGATCCATTTTGAAGATACCGAACTCTTGTTTTTTGGTTTGGATACTATATCCCAAACATAATTCTTCATTATTGACTGGTATTCTTTCATCATTGCTTCCCCCCACTCTTTCTTCTGTGAAAATTCCTCGTAGATGGTGGGTTCTTGATCTACAAGGTCACACATCAAAGCTACATAACTAGAATATGGATTTGCTTGTTCTTGTGGTGCCTTCTGGAGCTCCATATTTCTCTTCTTCTTGTATGCTTTATATTACCCAAGCAGGTTTTCTCTTTCGAGATATATCCATAGTAGGTAGTTCATGAGGTTCTAGCATATCACGATCTTCAGATTCTACTATTTCAGGAGAGGCTTCAAATTCTACCATCCTGGGAGGTACATCCTCTTCATGTACTTCTTCAAGCTAACACCTTATAGATTTATTAAGAGATGTTACATCCTACTAATCTCTATATGATGGAATCCTGAAGTGTATATCCTGAAGGATTTGGAGACTTCATAGTATCCAACAAATATTCCCTTCTTTCCAAAAGGATCCAACTTGGTTCTCTTCTCTTTCAGAATATGTACATGTACTAGACAACCAAATATCTTTAAATGGCTCACTTCAGGTTTCTTTCCTTTATACATTTCTTCAGGTTTCTTAAATCCAAGAGCATCGGGAGATAATATATTTTGCACATACATAACTGTCCTTGATGCTTCATCCCACAGGTGCATGCAGAGGTATTGGTCATGAATCATTCTTTTCACCGCTTCCATAATGGTTCTATTCTTTCTGTCTGCAACACCATTATGTTGAGGATTGTAGGGAGTGGTTTGTTCACTCTTGATTCCAGCCTCCTTCCAGAATGATTCAAATCCTTTTGAAGTATATTCTCCACCATTATCTGATCTCAGTGTCTTGATTCTTCTTTCTGAATGGTTCTCTATCAAGTCTTTGAATTCCTTGAATTTCCCGAACACTTCACTCTTGGTATTCAAGAAATATATCCATCTTTCTTGAATAGTCATCAATAAATGTGACATAATATTCATATCCACTTAATGATATGGAGGGAATAAGACCACATACATCGGAATGAATTAATTCCAAAGTACCTTTAGTCTTTGTTTCACTTTTTGGAAAGGGATTCTTGATGTTCCTTCCTCTTGCACATCCTTTGCAAGTTCCCTCATGATAAATCTTCAGATATGGTAACCCTGTTACCACCTTGCTCACATAGGGTAGTGCTTTGTAGTTGATGTGAGTAAGCCTCCTATGCCATAGTTCACTTGAGCTATTAGTCTCATGGACACGGGTTGTCTCTGGATGTCCTTTGAGTTTGTACAGTCCTCCTTCTTCTTCACAAATGACCACAACATCTTCAAGTACCTTTCCTTTGGACCAGATAAGTAATTGTCCATCTATGAAAGAAACTCTATATCCTTTCTTATCTAGTATTGAGATGGAAAGTAGGTTCTTTTTCAAACCTGGTACATATAGTACTTCCTTAATCTTCATGGAAGTTACATAGCCAAGCTTGTAGCTTGATTCACCAATACCTTTGATGGGATATTGATAGTTATCTCCTAATGATACTTTTTGAGGAGAGATATTTTCTCCAAGTATTGACAGGGTTTGATTTGACCCTGTCATGTGCTTTGAAGCACCACTATCAATAATCCATGTATCTTCTCTAGGTGTTACAGATCCAGAGAAGGCAAAATACATATTCTTATACATCTTTTTATTTTGTTAGTCTCTTTCGAGGTCTTTCTTCCTCATCCTCATTTTCAGCTAGATGAGCATGATGTCTTTTGTTGTTGTTATTCTTTGATGGACACTAATGTTTAATCTTTTCTTTTAAAACTTCATCTTTGAAGGTTTATGACTACCTTTCTTGAAGTTTTATTGTTTTCTTACTTTAGTATGGATGGCTAGAGCTTGATAATCTTCTTTAACTAGAGCTTCTCTTTTAGCTACTCTTGCTTCTTCTTGAATGCAATCTTCCCATACAATGTCAAACTTCATACTTTCTTTTTTGGGACACATAGTATGTATGAATGAGTCCCAAGGTCTAGTGATACCATTGAGAGCAGTCATAACTATTTCATCCTCATCAAGGGTGTCTCCAATAACACTTAGTTGTTCCTTGAATTGGGAGACCCTTGTGAAGTAATATTGAATTGATTCTCCTTTGCTCATCTTGGTGCCCTTTAGTTCAGATCTCAAATTCATTTTTCTGTTGATGTTCCTTCCCTCATACATTCTGGAAAATGCATCATACATTTTCTTTGGTGTTTTCTTAGATGACACTTGAGGGATCAAGTGATATTTGATGGAATCAACAATGATCCTCATTGCCTTTATTAGGTCTTGTTCATGCCTCTCCTTAGCTTCATATTCTTTAGGTTCTGCAACTTCATCCTTGATGTACTTCTCAATACCATTATCTTTAAGAATGAGACCAACCCTATACTTCCATGCTAGGAAGTTTTCTATGCCTTCCATTTTTCCCTCAAGCTTAGTGCTTGGGGCCATCCTATCGAGGAGGTCACTAAAAATTGCAATTTCTCAAAATAAAAATCAGACCTTACTAAGATATGTGCCTGGATGAGGAGCGTTGGTTGGTACACTTCGTTTATGGAGATCCCAAATATTTACCCTTCAAAACTTTCTTGCGAGGTTGTAGATTTTGTAGAGTTTATGGTTCTAGTTTTTTGTAGTTTTCTAGTTAAGGGCCTAAATAGGGTTTGGATTTCCCAGAGATTCAACCACCCAAAAAATTCAATCCCGGGCTTAATAGATGCGCTCTAGCGAGGCACAAATTTCCATGCAAGAAGATCTTCCAAATTCCAAACTTTGCAGAAACCCTAATTTCTTCCAGAGGGAGAGGAGAGAGAGTTTCACCTTGTGAAAGCTGTTATATTTAGGCTAGATCTGATACCATGTTAAGATTTCATATGCAAAGCTAGATATCCTTAGTGTTTAATCCAAATTCACAACAATAACATACGAAAAATCACTGAAAGAAACACAATCACAAGATAGACACAATATTTATCTCGGGAAACCTCAAGGGGAAGAAAACCTAGCAAAACTTGCTTTGTATAAGACGTATAAGATAAAACCCCAAAACATGTATTCTCCTCCTTGCTGATCTGTCTCTCTCTCTCCTATGCGCTACACAAGTGAGTGAGTCTGTGTTATAATGAGGAACATAGCTCCTCTATTTATACACTTTAAGTCACTTGACTTTTACCCTAACAAGTCGACCCCACTAAATTGACTGGGACGACTTCACCTAGGAAGACTCAAAATAGTATTATATTATATTCACCGGGGTACTATTAACCCTCCTTACAATGGAGGATTTACCTCATGACTCTATGACGGCCAATTACAATAATAACATCCCGACAGAGGAATAATAACATCTCCCTTGGGGTACATCAGTAAAATACATTTAGAATATCCTTTGAAGTTACAATATTTCAACATAGTCAACTATATGATTATGACTAATATGGTCAACTATGGGATGGTATTAAGTTAATGGATAGATATAGTACATTCTACTTGATAGAATACTGAATTTGAACAAATTGTTAGATCGTGTTGTGTATTTCAATCTAAATCAGAAACCATTTGAACTAGGGTGTTTCTATACATGTCCCAACTGACAAAGTGTACCTTCTAGACTCGAATTGTGTTTTGACAACTTTTATCCAAACTTGCACATGGATACCTTCATTAATAAATCTATACATATATTAATGGAGGATTCCTTTTCAGGGTTATACAATTTATCCATTTGTACCACCATGCTCTTGGAGGGGATGTTGATCATCACCTTACTTTGCCGTAAAATCAAAATGTCTCACTTTTGGAGTATCTTGAGCGTGTAAAGGATATTTGTTGAGTATGGATGCTATGGTGGGGAAATTGCCATTTAAATAACATATTTTATTAGTGGGTGGGGGTGAACAATCACTAAAATCCAGAAGCCTAATGAGAGGCATCTCAAAACTTGAGTAAGATTGGATAGCAAGGAAGTAGAGGAGGACCGTTTTAGCTTTAAATGGCAGAGTCACACTAGAACTATTGAACATCACATTCACGTTTCGGAGGATTATAAATCTAAAGGAGCTAAAATCAGGGAAAATAACAATTTAGATAAGGAATATAATAATTCCATGAAGATGCATTTTCAATATTCCAGAACATCTATTGCATATGGGATTTCATATTTTATAGTCATTCTAAATACTTGTCACACAATATATATGCTCTTATAGTCGAAAAATCCATTGCAATGATTCTATATACACACTTAATTTATGAGAAAATTGTAGCACATGATCATATTTATTGGCATTCCTCTAGTTCTTGTGTCTGCACTATGTTGTGTTTTGTTACGGAATATGATATTATTAACTCAATTGATCCAACAGTCCATAAGGATATACCATCATGCTTAAAATTTGAGTTACATTGCCAAAAAAATTAAATAATTCACACCACACTCATAACCCTTGAATGATCTATGATCCTTGTTTGTCCCTTGAGTTTACAACCTTAGAATTAGAAGAGGATATTTTCAACTCAGAAGGTAGACCAATGTTGGACTTGTTGAACATAAACTTCATGTTTTGTTGGATTATAGATACAAAGGATCTAAAATTAGGAAATATTGATTGGGATAAGGGGTTAAAAATTCAATGAAAATGTATTTTCATTATTATAGAGCATTTATTGCATATTGGAATTCGCCTTTCAGAGTCATTCTCAAGTCTTGGTGGGAAAAATATCTTCTCTTATACTTGGACAATTCTTTGCAATGTTTTGTATACTACTATACACTTGTACTTTATTAGGAAATTGTAATATAAAATAAGCTTTATTGGAATTTATCTAATTCTTATGTTTGAACTGTGTTGTGTTGTGTTTTGTTTTGTAATATGTTCTTATTAAATCAATTTATGCAATCGTGCATCATATACCACTTAGAAAATTATCCATATTTTGTATATTCTTCATAAGGTGAGAGCTTGTTATATTGCATGTTATTCTTGAAAACAAAAAAGTCAAATTGTATGCGATGGACTTTGGATATGTAAGCTTTGATAGGTCACTACTTAGAATGAACTTGTTTAAATACTTTGAAGTGACATTGTTAGAATTCAAAGGAGTACTCCAATTTTTTTTTCAAAATGTTGTCAAGACAAAATAACAAGTTAACACTGAGCATGTCAGTTTCATCTTAAAATACCTGTCGCTTATAGCTACACTCAAGATTCAACCTTACTGGTTTGAATGGATTAAAAATAAACATGAGCGTATTTCTATTGAATAAATCCATATTAGTTATGCCATACCAAGATATTTTTTTATTGTGGGGGCAAACAACCAACTAAATGTTAATGAGTAGTATTCAGTTTTAAAATCAATGGTATAGTTTGCAATCACAATGCATGTAGTTATCATCACCAAAGCAAGCCCAATGTAGGCTAGTTAAGTGTACCTGACAGAAGTTTAAATCTTTTTGGCATGTCCCATTAGAACATGACCTTAAAATACCTGTCGCTCATAACTACACTCAAGATTCAACCTTACTGGTTTGAATGGATTAAAAATAAACATGAGCGTATTTCTATTGAATAAAACCATATTAGTTATGCCATACCAAGATATTTTTTATTGTGGGGGCAAGCAACCGACTAAATGTTAATGAGTAGTATTTAGTTTTAAAACCAATGGTATAGTTTGCAATCACAATGCATGTAGTTATCATCACCAAAGCAAGCCCATTGTAGGCTAGTTAAGTGTACCTCACGGAAGTTTGGCTCTATTTGGCATGTCCCATTAGAACATGCAAAATAAGTTAAATTAATTAAAATCAATTGTGACGAATAATATGTACTTGCCTTTATTTTTAACAGAATTATCTTAGAAAATGTTGATTTCAATGCAAACATATGATGTTGGATCAGGAAATAAAACACGAGAAGAAAAAAAAGATCCTCAGAATTAATGGTGGTGTGTATAGACACCTTTGCACTTAAGCATATGAGTACATGATCCATCGTGCAAATAGAGGATCTATAGATAGGTTCAGGAGGGATCCCAACCCAAAAATAACGAGACCTAAAGTCCATAAAACGTGGATTAAAATAATACAAATAAATTTTTATCCAACAAGGCGAGGATGCAACGGACCAAAGGTTCCAATATCCCCCCATAAACTCAACTTGGAGGAAAGAACAAATTATACATCATTCCCCCCCTTAATTTGTTTTGAACTACAAAAACTTACCAAATATGGTATATAAACTCATAATTGTCACATCAAGCTAATCAATCACTGGTACAGTAAACAGTACTAGAAGAATTCTGAATAATGTCACCGTCGTCATCAAACTCAATTCAGCCATCCAAATATTCTGCAACATTACTGTCAAGATATAGTCTTATTCAGTCAGAAAGTTAGGTTTACCTCATATCAAGGTCTATAAATATTCCCCCCTTAAACACATAACTGAGGGATAACCAATTGCAATAGTATTTGAGGTTTGGTCGACAAAAAAATTAGTCGAAAATATCAATCCACAATCATCATTGGTTGAGGATCAGTTAACTATGACCAATTCACGTGGTAAGAAAAGCAGTCAAACACTTAAGTTGGTGGGAACTACTAGTCAAAGATCAATCGACTAAGACCATTCTATTCAATACGACAAACCAAAAACATCTCAGGTCAAGTCATCAAATGACCATCTCAGTCAATTATTACTAGGCGAACCATTTTTCGATAGTCATCGTTGGTTGAGTCTCAGTTGACCGCTCTTCTCTGGTCGAGTCACTCTTGACCAATTCCGAAGCAATCAAAAGCACACTAGAGGAGAAATGTATGGTTGTATAGTTGAAGATAAACATCTGTATGATGTCCTCAATCATGTTTTAAAATGATTCCATGATAAAACATCAATCCAACCATAATCTATCCAAGTAGTCGGTATTGGTCCTCGATTTTGCCTTTCATGCCATTTATGCAAAGTTCTAAAAGAATAGTTGCCACCTTTCCAAGAATTCTTATTTCTCGGAAACTTTCTCAAATTCTTCTAATAATGAGGTCGATATGACATCAAGTTTTGTTCTAGTAGAATATGTGTTGCAGGATCGGGTTATGGTACATCAACAAGAGCAAAACACCCATGCACATCAACAAAATATAATATTCCACAATATCTTCAACTTTTGGTTTGTCGGTGAAAACCATCTCATCGATCTTCTAGACACTTTCCATAGTTGGTTCTAGTGAATCAATTTGGATACCTGATGGAGGAGCATAGGATTGGTGATGAAGTCATCAGTGAATTCAAAGTCAAAGAAGAAGTTTCTAGAAGAGACATAGGGTCTCACTTGTAATTTACTATTTTTAATTAAAATATGAGTTAAATTCAATAAGAGGACTTGGATTCCTCTAATGTAATGAATACGTTTGTTAAGAAGTTTAGATTTCCCGGCTGAAGTTTTAGGAATTCGCATGAGAAAGTGTTAAGATCATTAACATATTAACGTTTTTGATCCAAATTGAGAGTTAACTTCTTTGTTTAAATCGCAAATGATTGCTCGTATCAATCGAATTTCATTAGAATTTGGTAGAAAAACATTCAATCCCAGAAGAATTGGAGGAAAAAATTCATGTTTGGAAAGCGCATAGACTGGTCCGAGAAGATCGACGGTTCCTATGCATTGATGGAATGAGCAGACGGTCGGATTGAGTTTGGGAAGAACTGAATCAAAAGGATTCAAGATGGTAAATTGAAGTTCTGCCTGGGGTGAGAGAGGTACAGGGGTGTCGAAAAGCCCTAAGGTCATAGTGGATACGCGTCTGGGTTGAGACATCACAGACCGGGAGGTTTGCGGTCGAGAGGAATTGGAAGGCAGGTGCAAAAAATCGACCAAATGATTTCTTCTTGGTGTGCCATCATGGCCCAAACACTGTGTGCCTTTCGAAACATATTTTAACATGGTTTTAAAGAATTTTGGCTCGGTTTATATGGTAATTTGGAAATTTATAAAGTAATTTGCATAATATATATGGTTTTAACCCGGTTCCATGGTGTTTTATGCATTTCTAAAGGTGTTATGCCAAGTTTGTAGTGTATGGCGCTTAATGCACTAAGATTAGTCCTCGTAGTGTAGGCTTAAGGAGGCAATCCTGTATTAATTTTGGTATTAGAGCAGGTTTGTTTTGAATTTGGGTGAATTGTTAGTTTATAGGAGTTTTATTTTCCTGCATGGAAGGAAAAATTGTTTTTACTCCTAAATTGTTAACATAAACATAACAGGTTGCTACTGACGAGAATAAAGTATTTGGAGGTGAATTGTTGTGCCAAGAAATATATGTCAAAGTTGGAAGAGTTCATTGAAGAAGAGGTCGACTTGTTGCTAATGAAGAGTTGAGAGATGAGATAAGGACTTTGCGTGAAAGGCTTGAAGCCTTAGAATATTCTAGACATCAAGAGCACACATGGGATACTAGTGATGAGGAATTACCAGAAGAGGATGAAGAGGAGTTAGTTGCAGAAACCCCAGAGGTAAGGTTGCTGAAGTCTATATTTGGTGCAGGTCCAGGTTCAAAGATAGAGGTGCCCATATACAGTGGAAGTTTGGATCTAGAGGAGCTGATAGGCTGGATCAATGCCTTGAACAAGCATTTTGATTATGCTGAGGTGAAGGATGACAAGCAAGTGAGGTTTGCTGTCACGAAGTTGAGAGGGCATGCATCTCTATGGTGGGATGGAGTGCAAGAGGAAAGGGTATTGAATATCAAAGCCAAGATCAATAACTAGAGTAGGATGACTGCTAAGTTGAAAGATAAATTACTTCCAAAAGACTATCAGTTAATTTTGTTTAGGAAAATGCAGAATCTTAAACAAAATATGATGACCATTAGGGGATTTATAGAGGGATTTTATAAGGTGAATATTAGATCAAGTCATATAGAGGATACACCTGAGAGAGTTGCCAGGTATGTAAAAAGCTTGGGATTTTATATTCAGTATGAATTGAGTTTAATTCCATTGAGATATGTTGAAGAAGCTTATCAAGTTGCATTGAAAGTCGAAGAGAGTTTGATGAGGAAGCAAAGTCAGAGAACCAAGGTAAGAGGATCTAGTGGAAATGAACAACAACAAAAGGGAGAAGCTAGCAGTTAAAGTTAGAAAGCACATCCATATAGACTCAATGATAATAAAGGAGGAAGAATTGCTTCAAGAGGAAGAAGAAGAGGCAGAGGTGGATAAGTAGGATGCTATACATGTGGTAAATTGGGTCATATGTCTTGGGATTGTCCAGAGAATGTTGTGAAACAGAGAGGAGCACAAGTGGCAAAAGCTGAAGTTGAATCTCCAAAGGCAGTAGAGGTGGTTGAGAATTTCCCAGAAGAAGGAGAAGCCTTGATAATGGGGAAAGTGTTATTGAAGGTAGATGAGGATGTTGGTAGATCAGTCTAGAGGAGAAGTTTGTTCAAGACATCTTATAAAGCAAGAGTTAAGTGCTGTAAATTGATTATAGATAGTGGAAGTAATGATAATTTAGTGTCTACAAAGATGGTAGATAAGTTGAATTTGAGGAGGACAATACATCCATAACCGTACAGAGTTACATGGCTGCAAAAAGGTCATCATGTGCTAGTTGATGAACAATGCCAAGTTGAATTCCAAGTTGGGAATTATTAGGATGCGGTAAAGTGTGACATAATTGATATGGATGCTTGTCACATTTTATTAGGTAGGCCTTTGCAATTTGATAGTAATGCAGTTTATGAGGGAAAACATAATGTGTATTATTTTGAGGTAAATGGAAAGAAGCACAGTCTTCATCCATTTCAAGGAAAGCAAGAGGAAGTCAATAATCAGTTGCTGATGATGAATGACAAGGAGTCCTTGAGACAATAGAGAATGGCTGAAACAGAGGTAAAAGTAATTTCACAAGCAAGTTTAGTGAATAATTTTGAGATTATGATGACTAATGAAATGTGCAATGACTGGTTGATGGAAGGGAAAGATCAACATGATATGTTAAATGCATATTATGCAATGATGGAAGAAGCACAACATGATGCAGTCATAAAGAAACATAAAGAGGATATGTTTGGTGAAATTGCAAAAGAAAGTGATGTGACAAAGGGAGGTGATGTAACAAAAGAAAGCAAGGAGGAACATAACCAACGAATTTATCCAAAGAATTCTTGGTTATCAATGATTTTTATGACATTGTGTTTTGTGTTTAATTTTGTGGAAGGAAAGATGGTCTATCTAGTTGCAGGTCAAATGAAGGATGAACATAAGTGTTCCGTGAAAACATAGCATGTACGCCAGCTGAAAAAGAAATCATATGAAGAGGTGATCTGGATGAAGCTGTTATAGGAAGAACGTTTGGCTGGAATAGTTGGTTGTAAAGACTGTTCAAGATGAGGAAGTTTCCTAGAGAAAGACCTTGGGTGTCTGGTGAAATGATACATAAAAACAACAAAGGAAATCATGGACAGGATCCTATGAATAATTTCAAGTTGGGGAGTCTGATGCAGGAGCATAGGCTTGGTGATCAAGTCATCAATGACTTCAAAGTCAAAGAAGAAGTTTCTAGAAGAGACTTAGGGTCTCACTTGTAATTTACTGTTTTTAATTAAAATAGGATTTAAATTCAATAAGAGGACTTGGATTCCTCCAATGTAGCATATAAGTTTGTTTAGCAGTTTATATTTCGTAGCCAAAGTTTTAGGAATTAGTTTGGTGAGTCATAGGTTGTTAGGCTTTTGATCCTATTCTCACAGATCACAATCCGACTTAGCTTGTATTTATGCTCTGTTGGAATCGATTGTGGGGGAGCTCGAATGGTTGAGGAGCTAGGGACAACTGGAACTGCTTGTGATGATCGACAGAGGGAAGCTCAGAACCAGTGTTCCTGTAGAAAACAAAGATCGAATCGTGGCAAAATTTCTTAATGTGTAATCGATTCAAGTGGAATTCAAGCTCTGAAAGATTTTGAGTAAATAAAGTGGTTTTCATACAAATTTTGTGTTGAAATTAAGATTGAATAGCTTGATTGAGGTAATAAGGCCATGGATTCTTTAATTATATGCTAGAAGGTTAGTGCATTATTCTTCTTTTATTAATTCATATGAGAAAGTGTTAAGATCATTCGTAGATTAATGTTTTTGATCCAAATTGAGAGTTAAATTCTTTGTTTAAATCACAAATTGTTGCTCGTATCAATCAGATTTCATAAGAAAATGGTATAAAACCATTCAATCCTAGAATAATTTGAAGAAAAAAATCAAGTTCAGAAAGCGCATAGACTGGTCCGAGAAGACCGACGGTTCTTATGCATTGATGGAATGAACGGACGATCAGATTGAGTTCAGGAAGAACTGAATCAGAAGGATTCAAGATGTTAAATCAAAGTTTTTCCCAGGGGAGAGAGGTCCAGGGGCATTGACAAGCCCAAAGTCCAGAGTGGATACACGTCCGGTTTGAGACATTGTAGACCAGGAGGTTTGTGGTCGTGAGGAATTGGAAGTCGGGTGCAAAAAATTGACCGAATGTTTTCTTCCTGGGGTGCTATCGGGGCCCAAACACTATGCGCCTTTCGAAACATATTTTAACGTGGTTTTAAAGGATTTTGGATCGGTTTAAATGGTTTTCTGGCATATTTGTAAAGTAATTTGCATAATATATATGGTTTTAGCCTGGTTCCATGGTGTTTTATGCTTTTCTAAAGGTGTTATTCCAAGTTTGCAGTGTATGGCGCTTAATACACTAAGATTAGTCCTCGTAGTGTAGGATTAAGGAGGTAACTCTACATTAATACCTCTAGTAACAAACAACACTTTCCTACTATTAACAAAACTAGGTGCAATACCATCATATCCAAGACCAAATTTAGATGTATGCATCTCAAGGGTAATAGGAACAACAATACCCTGTCCATTATTCCCAAGTCCTCCTATTGTATATCCCATTCTTCTTAGTAGTTTGGACCCTATACTTGCAGTACACTTCTCAAATCTAGGATAAGAAACAAAATTATTAGACAACAAATCATGAGATGGAAGAATAACATCATAAACATATTTCTTATAATCAGTTGCTTCATAAATAACCAGGCTACATGAAAGAGCATCAAAGGCGGAAGAAGTAACGGGTGAGCTTGTTGGCTCAATGATGGTAGTCTTATGCTCAATAGTCGATACTTCAACAATCTTCTCCTTGTCAGCTTGCTGCTCAATAAATTTTTTCTCAACAATATGCATTCTACAAACCTCTTATTCAAGACTATTCTTGTAATCCTACAATCCTTTGATAGCCTCATCTTTCTTAGTTAGCCTTAGAAACAAAGCATCATAATATTCTTTCAAAGTTTGATATTACTCGAACAAATGATTATTGTCTTCTCAAATAGGGGCAACTTCTTTACAAAGCTCACAGATAGAGGCTTGCAAGTCAACATCCGCATTAGTCAGCTGGACATTTTCTACTTCTAGTCTACAAATATTCATCTTCAAGCCATCAATATCTTCATTAGAGAGGGATTTCACCTATTCTTCCAAGTCATCGACCAACTCAAACTTTTCTTCAAATTCATATACCAAATTCTGGAAAATAGTTTCCATGGTGTTTTCCAACACATAAATCTGTCAATATTTCTCATCAAACTGCTTCAAAAAACTAGTTTAAACTCGGTAGCCTCATCCTTCAACTAGGTATGGGATGTTTCCAACTATTTCTTTAATCCTTCAATTTTGTCTGCAAATTAGTGACAAGATATTGCAAGCCTTCTACTTCTTAACAAATCCGGTTATGAGATTCTTATAGAGAAACAAATTTCTACTCACAAACAACTTGTAATTTCTGTAAAATTAAAGATTCATCTTCATCTAACAAACCCATTTTAAAATATGATTTTAATGCACAATTGATGCAAGTTGTTGATAGTCTTTTCTACTGGCGGCCAAATAAATATAAGGACCTATAACAATACTACCTTTGGTTCGCGAAACAGATTTAAGTTCTTCAATACATGTGACAAGAGTCAACCAAAACATAACAAATTAAACAAGTGGAAAAAGCAACAAAGTTGCTTAGTACCTGCCTCTTAAAAAAGGTTTGATAAAAAAATGTCTTAATGTATTAAAAGTCTATGTTAAAAGTAAGGAAGAAACCATGTCTAATCATTGGTAGTCCCATGTCTTTAAAATTTGAACTAGAATTGGAAAGATATGAGAGTTAACAATAAAATCTTGAACTTGTTACAAATGCATATTCAAATATTTATAAGGTTTATGAAACAAATTGGTATTAAAAAAATAACAATATAAATGTTTTTTGAAAGCTTGGCCACATATTCAAAACAAATGATCGTTAGAATATTAACAACAATTTCCATTTTGGTAGACATCCATAAACCAATAACAATACATATAATAAAATATTTTGCATCAATAATAATAATAAATATTAAAAAAACAATAAAATAGATAGATGCATTGAATTGATCCACACTTATATGTCTTTAATTGTTTAATGGTGTTCTTAACAAGAGCCATGAGTTGGCAATGTTCCCGACATTGTATTTATGTTGTTGGTGGTTTGCATGTTTGAAGTTGCTTAAAAGAAATTAAACTCAAGAAAAATAGAGTGAAATTTGTTATAGGAGACGACCTAGAACTACCTCAATTAGAGGCTATATATTCAATTTAAATTGATAAAAAAACATGGCAAGAATTAATGAAAAGAAAATGCAAAATTAATACATGTGTGTTGAATGTCTATTGTGATAAAGAGGATTGATGGTTAGATTTCAAAGCTTTATCTAATGACAAATTCATATCATTACTTCTATTTGATGATCACATCATCAAATTATTATTCGTTTAAATTGTTATATTAAATAGACTCGTTGGCCACGAATTTGAGGTATAAAAATTAACAATGACACAAATATTGTTATGCTTTATATTATTTGTAAGTTTTAAATCATTTTAGTTTTATGCCATATACTTACATGTTTTCCTTTTCATATGGGTAATTTAGTGTACCAAATGTTAAGAATGATATAACTATTTTTAGGTATCTCATTTTTTATGTTTTAGATCATTTTAGTTTTATCCAAGTATAATTATATATTTAAAGTATTTTGTTTAGGTTATTTTTAATGTAAATAAGTTATAATTTATATTTACGTAATTAAATTATAGCCGGAGCCAAGCAAAACGGCGAACATCTCCTTAAAAAAACTACATAATTTGCCAATTTATGTTATTCGGGTACTTATCAAACTTTGATTTACGAGAGCTCAATTCCTTTTAAGCTGTAGCCAGTGAAACCAAACGGCGAACATCTCCTCAAAAATTAACTAAAATCCTCACATTAAAGACCAAGCTTCTCAACCAGCTCTCATCAAACTTTGAAATATTAACTCAAATCCTAACACATTACAGCTAACCTTTCTTGATAAGCTATTCTCAAATTTGAAACATTAACTGGAATCCCTAACAGTAACACTGAGTTTGTCAAGAACATCCACTCAAATCTTGAAAAATTAGCCTAGATCCTAACATTAAAACCGACTGGTAGAATTTTCAAATTTTAACTCAAATATTAGCATTAAAACTGAACTTGTCAAGAACATCTCTTCAAATTTAAAAAAAAAATTAACTCAAAACCTAACATTAAAGCTGAGCTTGTCAAGAATCTTTCTTGAAATTTTGAAAAAATTATCTCATCCTAACATTGAAGGTAAGAGTGACATGCTCAACTCAAAATTTGAAGAATTAACTGAAATCCCAACATTAAAGCTAAGTTTTGTTAATAAAAAACAAAGGTGAACCTCAAATCTTCTAATTATACTGACCATTACACTGTCCCCTAGGACAATGATGTTTTCTTTTCCCAATCTAAATGGCCTCATTGTGATCATGTGCAGTAATCAAATTTGAAGGGTGGGTCTTAATTTCAAATGGAAGGACATTTATTCTTGGAGCCCTTCTAAGATGAAGGGTAATATAAGTAATTGTACTTCAATTGACACTTCATTATACAAAAAAACTACTTAGACTATGTCCTAACCATATTTATGCATCCAAGTGCAATCCAAGTTTGAGAGATCTAAGAATGATAAGGAATGGGCACCTAACAAAAAATAA
>LPNX011125413.1:0-74157 GCA_001517045.1 Pseudotsuga menziesii | reverse complement strand
ATTTTTGAAGTATTGATCCTTAAAATAAATGAAGAGTACTGAGAGCTACTGGTTAATCCGATTATCCGAATGCATACAGGTCAAAGACCAATGCAGCTCCGTCAGATGAAGATGACACTCATACACCTGAGTTGTACTCTTTAATGGACACTGTTCATTCTCGTGATTCTCATGAGCAGCGTTTGACTGTTAATCCATGGAAGTTTATTGTTACTGATCCAGAATCCATTTCCAAAAGGATTATGCCTCGCGAAGTCCCAAATCCAACCAAAAGATACAAAAAAATCACTGTTATTACGTCTCTTTCACTGGTCTTTGAGATTTTGATGCATATGGGTACTCAAATTTGAGAGCTATAATGGATCCAAGATTTTCCATAAAACCTTTGACTGTTATTATAGGTGCTCAAAATTGAGATCTGCATACAACTGGCTGCTAATGTTGGTTCATGTACTTTGGACAGGTACCGAATGCCAGAAAAGTCCATTCCTAAGGATGCTGCTTACCAGATCATTAATGATGAATTGATGTTGGATGGGAATCCTAGACTCAATCTAGCTTCCTTTGTTACTACATGGATGGAGCCCGAATGCGATAAGCTCATGATGTCTGCCATTAATAAAAACTATGTAGATATGGATGAATATCCAGTCACTACAGATTTGCAGGTTAGCAGATCGAATCCCCATGCTGCCAGGAAGATTGATGTAACTTATAGCGCTGGATAATATTAATTTCTTTCTAAAATGTATGAATGCTTGATCATGTTGTTCCAACAGAATCGATGTGTGAATATGATAGCTCGATTGTTCCATGCTGAAGTTGAAGATGGAGAGCAGGCAGTTGATGTTGCAACAGTGGGATCCTCAGAAGCCATCATGCTTGCAGGTCTCGCATTTAAACGCAAATGGCAGAACAAATTCGGAATCCGAATCGGCTCGAATCAAATTCCGTTGAGCTGACTCCAAGTTCGCATATATGTGTAACAGTTGAATCAACGATTGGGAATAGAGCGGAGTTCAATGAACAGACAATGCATGGCACAGATTAGATGATGGATTAACGACCAGGATGAAAGCGGAGGTTGCAAAGTCCAGTAATCAACGGTCCAGAAAAGTTACATATGATGTCATTGTTATGACGTGTCGACCCAAATCCAGATAGAAAACTTCGAGGATGACATCATCCTGCTTACCCAATAGCAACACAAATAAATACGATTTTAATAAATTTAAAAATTGCTATTTTTCATGTTACAAAGTTAAACTTTGGAATAGAGATTTTAATCTTTTAAATATGCACCGATATGCACCAGCTAATACCAAAGTCAACGCGGTTTGAAATCGAACGATTACAATATACTAGCCGGAGGCAGGTATAATAAGATATACTTATATTAAGTACATCCTTCAATCACAAATGATCATTCATACAGTGCCAATAGTAGAAATGCTTCAGTCATTCTCCACAAAATTGAACACAAGTTGAAATTGGCAACAAACAAGTGTTGATCTCTTTTAATACAAGTCGGGTACTCCAGTCGAAGTACCCATTTACTTCACCAGTCGAAGTTCAAGTCGATGGATAAAAAGTTTACCTAAACATTTAATAGGTCTCTTCTTATCAACCAATTGTTTAATCAATTGCAGTGGGTGTATTTAATCCCACAAAGTCGAACAATCATAGTTCGAGAGATTCACATATTAGGGCATACAACGACTTTAATCGACAGATCGACCATAAGTCAGCCAAACGTAGTTTCCAATCGGTTCTTCACGTATGTCGATAACCACATCATACTTTAGTGATCCCTTCAATATATCATGCAACTAGTCAAACCAAACAAATAAAAAAATCCTAAAACCTTCATGCATCCAGATGAAATCCCCCCCAAAGTAAATTTTTGAAATCCCACCAAAGATTCTTTTTTTCTTTCTGATCTAGTGTCACCATTATCATTTTGTAAACATTCGTGAGCATATGTTTAAAGTCCTGCATGCTGTTTCTTACACCAACGGACACATTTGTAGCACCCCGGTTTTGACCCCATGGTATTAAATTGCATATGATGTAAATAGAGTTAATAAATAGTGTGGAGCTCAAGGAAAATGCCCCACTGTGGATTTAAATATTTATGTTTCATCAATTAAAATCGATGCCGATGGTTTATATGCTAGCTAGGCACAATATGTTTGAGACATCATGTAAAATGTACATTAGTAAAATTACCAAAACTAGCTATGTGCCTTAAAGAGATGGGGGAATGATTTCACAAGGAATATGGAGGGGGAATTATTCAAACCCTTGATCATATGGGGAAAAGCCAAATTTCTAAGGGAAACCCATAAAATGGTCAACTACCTTTTTTTCCCTATTGTGTACAATCATCTAGAAGTTGGTTGAGGAATTTATTGCATGGGAATGGGCAAGGCATGGGGGTCAATTTCGAATTGGGTAGAGCACCCATTTTTGGGAAAATGATTTTTGACTTATGGGCCAAGTAAATACTTAGAAAAGGGGCCCAAGCCATTCATTCACCCATGAGTTTGCTTCCTCATGTAGTTGGAGATAACTGGGGCATTCTCCCTCATGTTTTTGTTGTTTTCTTCATTTTCCCCATGGGCAAGAATTCGATGGGGCAATGTTTAGTGGCTAGGATCCTCCCTTGGTGTTTTGTTGTGGTTTTCCTCATTTCCATGGCTAGGAAATCTCGTTTTTGGTTTTGTTGAATGAATGTGCAGCAATGATTCACGTTTTGCCGGTTTTCAAGAGGTCGTTTTTGGTCTTCCTCATGATCTTGAGCTTGCTGGGTGTTTTCCCCACATGATTTATGCTATTTCCTCATTGTTCCATGCCCATAAATTCGTTTCTGTGTTGCTCAGTGGTTAGGGAGCTAATATCTCCCGATTTGGGTGTGAATGATGGTCGTTTTTGCTCCGACAATGCTCAGAGACATTTTCTGAGTTCAGATTACGATTTGGGGGTTTGTGGTGGTCGAATTTCCTCCATAATGCACAAGAACGTTTCTTGAAAATGTATTTGCTCATGTAGGGTTGTTTTCCCCAATTGTCATTTCCATTTTTGGTTCCCAAGAACATTTTGTTCATACCTAGCAATGTGTGTGGCTGCATTTTGATTAATTGGTGGGCTCTGTGTTTGATACAAAATTTAGCTTAGCTGAGTAATCCAAGGAACCCCATGTTATTGTCTTGTTTCCCTAATATCCTGTGAAACCCAGTTGTTGTTGGCTTAGCTAAATTGTCTATGAAACCCAACTGTATGTTGGATTGACTGTGGGCGTATGGTTTTGGCTATATGTGAGCCTGTTGTTCCCTAGTGCCTTGTGGAATCATTCCCAACTTAGGGGTGGCAGTGATGCTGAGAGATTGATGAGCACACTGGCCTATGGTTGGGTGGAATGTTACAACGACGTAGCTAGTTGCGGGCCAACTTCTTTTCAAGATAAGTATTCTTGTGCTTAATCTCTGAAAACTATTTTCTTTAGGAATTAATATGAATGTTTGAACAAATGAGTTTTTGCTTCTGCTGTAGAATGCACTATGCATCTGTGTATATATTCATGTTTAATGCATGTTAATTATTTATGCATCGACTATGTTTTTAATCCAATGCATGTTTATGTTTTTATGTTCATGGGACTATTTTTCCCATTTGACAGCAGCAGTGTGTTGGTTGCGTCCTATCCATCATTGGGATGAGGGGTGGGGAGGTGATAGTGTGGTATCGGAGCTGGGTTGCAACATTGGGCCTTAATGGGCCAAGTTGAACAACTAATAGAGGCATGATCAACCTTTGTGCTCAACAGAAAAGCAATAGACAGGATAAATTTTTTAAAATTTCTCTAAGCATGAAAAATTGCTTATCGGCCCAGTGTCGGCTGGGTTGTCTAAGGAAGAGCCGATGATGCCGCATCAATGTATCAGGAATGAAGGGAGAATCCCAGACAATTCAACGACATTTTTGGTAAGTTTTCTAGTGGACGAGTTTTATTGTTGGAGCCGCAACGACGGAAAGGATCCAGCGGAGAAAACTTGAAATTTTTTTCGATGCAGCGGTTGACCAAATCAGGTGGAAATCAGAGAGTTTTCCAATGCGGTGAGAGAAATATAGAGAGTTTTCCACAATAATGGAGGGCTTGGCCAAAAGAAAGACAGAAGGTTTTTCGATGCGGCGACGACGTAAATCGGAATAAACTTCGGAAATATTCCGCTACGGTGGAAGGCAGATTAGAAGAAACTTGAAAATGTTTCTGACACAGTGGAAAGACCAAATCAGATGAAAAATCAAAAGTTCACCGACAAGTCAGAAGGAAGAGGAAAATGGAACCGATACATCAGAAAAATTGTGGAGTTTTAGTCGATACGTCGGCTGAGTTTCGCCGATCGAAGGAAAACTAATTTTTTTGCAGAAACTAAGACTTTTACAGGGAAATTCAGTAGGTTTTCAGTGGGATTTCAATAGGTTTTTAGTGGGCAATCCTCCCTTGACCCCCGTCGTTCCCCTGAGACAGTCGGTTGAAGATGATAAGAAGATGAAGGAAGAAAAAGAAATGTACAAGGAAATTTCTATAAAGTAGAATCAAGGTTGTATTCTGATGGAGAGGAAGTCACCTTGGAAGAATAAATTATGAAAGAAGAACACCATTATGTTATAAATGAAGGGACACCATATGAACATAGTATTAACGCACATTTAGATGGTGTATCTATGCAGGTTGTGAAGCATAGGATGGATGCTTTGAGTGAAGGCAGGTCATAACTCAACTGTGGTGGAAGTTGAGGGTGATATTGTTGAACATACTATCTTTGTTTTGATTGATCTTGGATCGAATCCTAGATATATCACCCCTGGATTTGTTGCGATGTGCACTTTGAAAAATTCAAAGCATAGAAGGTCATGGTTAGTTCAACTAGCCACTAGAACCAAGGAAAAGGTCAGTAAGGTGGTAAGGGAATGTCCATTGGTTATGAATGGTCAGGTCACTTATGAAGATCTGAATGTTATCCCATCTGGTTCTTATGACATTCTGATTGGAATGGATTTGTTTGGATGAAGAAGGCAACCTAAGGGTTGTGAAAGGATTTCCAAAGGTGATCTCTAGAAGGAAGTCTTCAGCAAAGCAACTGAAGAAGTCATGTGGGTAAATGTTGCAGAGTGTATGCAACTCATGTTTTGGAGGCGATAGAGAATGATAATCCTAGGTTGGAGGGTTGTCATGTGGTACAGGAATTCATGACTGTTTTTTTTCCTAATAAAATTTCAGGGCTTCCTCCAAAGCAAGACTCGATTTCACAATTGAAATTGTGCTAGGTAAGGCACCAGAGTCCAAGGCACCCTACACGGTGACTACACTAGACTTTCTAGAGATGATGATGCAACTACAAGAGTTGTGGGAAAAGGGGTATGTCAGTCCAAGTGTGTCACCGTGGGGAGCACCAGTTTGGTTTGAGAAAAAGAATGATGATAGACTCTGATTGTGTATTGGTTCAGACAATTAAACAAGGTAGTCTCTATGAAGAACAAGTATCCTTTGCCTAGGATCGATGACCTCTTTGATCAAGTGAGAGGATCAAAGGTATTTTCCAAGCTTGACTTGGGTTCTGGTGACCATCAGGTAAGAGTCAAGGATGAAAATGTTCTTAAGACAACCTTCAGAGCAAGGTATGTATCTTATGATGTTGTAGTGGTATCATTTGGTTTCACAAATGCACCAGCTACATTCATGTGCCTCATGAATAATGTTTTTATTAATCATCCGGATAGGTTTTCCAAGCATTGAATATTAACCTTTAAAACATCAAATCCGTCTTTAACAGTCCTCTGAACCGGGTCCATACCTCTATGCTCCATATTTGTCACGAGAGGATTTAACTTCCTGCGAATACTCTGGCTAACTTCACACTGTGGTTTAATTTCCTCTAACCTCCCCGAAATCCAAAAAATCCTCTCTAAATAGACAACTAGGCTCTGAATGGGGTTGTCGAACCAGAAAAGGGGCTTAATATCCAAGTCTCCCAGATGTAGAGAGATGAACAAAAGTCTGAGCTTGCCACAGACTGAAGCAAAAGAAGCATGTTCTTAATACTCAGGTAAAAAATGATACACAGATAGGTATGCACCATCAGAGAATAAAGACGAGTTTGTTACCTCATCAAACGGTCGGGAGAGAAGCAGAGAGCTTATAATATCCGTGCACAACAAAAAATCGACTGTGGGCTCCTATAAAGGGGACTGCTCTTCCTCTCCAGGAGAGCTCTCACATTCATGGAAAGACAATGAAAAAGGATTGAGCTGAAGGCAGAGCATAATATCCTGTTGTAAATCCATTATGTGTGCGAAGGAAAGACCTAGAGTGTGAGACCTGTATACCAAGCTCGGATTGAGGGGATGTGCATCTAGTTGAGAGTACGAGCATTTAAGAAGGGAAGATGAAGGAGTCCATGCGTCCCTCAAAAATATGCATGGGCTTACAAGAGGCAGCGAAACCTCAAAAAAAATGTGCCTATAGTTCAAAAAAGACCCCGTGACATGGCCTAGCGAGTTAGGGGGAGGCCCTTTTTTCATCTTAGGGGATGTGTTTGACACTAGCCTCTTTGTCATTTAATAAAATGGAGCCTTGAGGAAGTGATGCCCCCCCTGTTTGCCCATGAGTCTGCCTTAGCATTGTTTTATCTTAGGATATGAAAGTAGGCTATGTTATCAGGAAGATGAAGCTAAGAAATACTGTTGTGTATCCTTTTGCATTTAATGGATCTCGATGGATAACCAGTTTTCATTTTGAGAATTACATTGCGAGAGTACTCGAAGACTAGTAGACTTGAGATGGTTCTTATGTCTGTCATTTCCAATCCTTGAAAAAGAGCCAGCCACTCATCCTCGTTGTTAGTCTTGTTTCCTAGTCCCCAAGCAAAGGATTTTACCATTTGTCCTCTTGGGTCCAAAATGACCCCCCCGCACCTACCTCTCCTATTTTTGTGTTTTTCATTTAACAATGTAAACTAAATTTGTTTTTTTAATATTTATTTATATTTCTAAAGTGCTATTTTCTTAAAATTATATTTTTAGGTGACAACTTCGTGCCCCGTAATTGTAACCTGAGAGAGAAATAAGGTGATATTGGTAGCATCTCTTTTCAATTAGGTGGTTGATTTGGGTGTTTTTGTTGCAACGACTTTGATTGTTAAGGCCAAAATTTTACACAATTCATAATTTTAACGTTGGAAACAAAAATGGGGGTGCCATGGTAGGACCTTCTTTCAATTAGCGGGTTTATTTTAGGGTTTTGATTGCAACAACACAGATTGTTCAGGACAAGGTTTCAAACAAGATGCAATTTTAACTTCGAGTAAAAATGAGGGTGATTCTAAGAGGTCCACTTTTCAATTTGGGAGTTGATTCAAAGTTTTGATTGTAAGGATACCACCTAGGGTTACCAAAAAGTTGTAATTTTATCCCTGAAAAATGGGTGATATTGATATAATCACTTTTTATTTTGGGGTCGTTTTTTGGTGTTTTTGAAGCAAACATATGAATTTTTGTGGCTAGAGTTCTCATTCTTATTATAATGTTCTCGTTTCTTTGTATACTATGTTATAACTGTTCAAAAGTAATGACATTCTGATTCATTATCTTGGTAAAAAAGAAAAGGATTGTAGGTTGTGGAAACAAATGCAATGAGGGTTTTATCTTGAAGATGGATGGATTATTTCATCAACTGATAGGAAGCTTAAATTTCGGACATTGGTTTCTTAGATAACACACTAAAAATAATTAATAGTGATCTATTTTTTAAAGATTAGTGTGGATGGTCAAAGTTTTGTTGTATATCCCTTTGATATTTGGATTACATCTCGTGAAGGACTACTAGACCAAGGGAGAAATAATAGTGATTGTATTAGTTTACGACCTATCCTTAAGCTTTTAATCATAACTGATGGTAAAGAAATTCAGATTTTAACTGTAAAAAAAGGTTGTGAGACTTGAAGAAAATATGGTGGGGATATTCAAGGTACATAAGAAAAACAAGTATGGAAATTTGGATTTGCTCTAGAAGTATTCACTACAACAAAACTGGAATTTGTGCCATATTATAGTGTAATTGTTTTCTAATTATGGTAAACAATCTTGTGCTAAACCTAGCTCTATTGCTCAATTTCGTAAAAAACTGACTTTTGTGTCCTTAGTTGTGTCATTTTTTACTTCCATTTTTGCGTCCATTTTTTTGCACCCAATTTTGCATCTAGTATTGCATCCTTTTTTGTGTCCTTTGTCACATCCTTGTTTGCACCCAGTTTTGTATCCAATGTTATGTTTGGTTTTGCATCTAGTTTTACATCAAGTTTTGCACCCAATTTTGGACCCTGTTTTGTGTCAAATTTTGCATCTAGTGTTGCATTCAGATTTGCATCCAATTTGGGCCCAACATTGTGTCTAGCTTTGATTCTAATTTTGTGTCCAATTTTACGGCTAGTGTTGCATCCCATCTTGTATTGTTATTGGGAATATTTCAATTAGTGCATACACAGTTTGTTCCCCTATCTTGCATGGTGCAAGTCTAGAAAAAAATGACACAACAATATATCCTCTCCCTAGATGACTGATCTACTTGAGTGTAAATCTCTCTTTACCTTGAGTGCAGAAGGTTGTCGTTATTTTATAGATCCTTGTGCTATCAACTATACCTGCAAAGATTACAGAAACCAAGAAAAAACATGAGAGCAATAGGATAAATCAATGATCTATGCTAATGATCAAGGAAACTAGTAATAAACAATTAGCATGAACATGAATCATTTATGGGAAAGGGAAACATTTTGTATTAGATATAAGAAAATAAAGCTACAACCAAATCCTTGATGTCGAAGCTTTGATTTTACAAGATATTTGACACACTCACACACACTATCAACTATGCAACCTCTTACTCACAAAATCTCTCTCTTTGCCTCCTATATCAGAATTCAATCCAAAAACATAAGGATGCTCTCTTGGTCTCCCCTTCACATGGTTCATGTAGCTTGCATTTATAGGACAAAGGAAGCCCATATGGGTTGAGATATTTTGGGAAGAAGATAGGTAATGATCCCTATGGGATAGGAGGTCGAGTGCCATCTCTACCAAGTAGTAGGATCATCCTCCATAAGAGATTTCTCCTAAAAGCTTCTCAAATATTCTATTTTTTTCCTTTTGGGGCTGCTGACGCTCCTTGTAAGAGGGCTAAGTGCATTGATGCACCTTGTGGTCTAGTGACAGGCGCCACCAGATCCTTATGCTAGTGGTCAACATGTGTCATCCATGCCTGACACCCTGTGCTAGGAAACAAAGTGCGCTAGACCACCTAAGATTGAGCAGTAAGACCCCAAAAGAGGGGTTTGTCTAAGGAATTTAAGGGATTAGAGAATTAGGACATTTTTTAGGTGTAACAGAATGCCTCCCAAAGTATGAAGCAAGAGGAATGCGATAGGTGAAATTATTTTCTATATATCAATTCGACATCAAAGGAAAAATAGAGGTTAGTCAATACTTGACACAAGAATTGTCACCAACTATCTAACTCAATCATGGATGCAAAACAATACACTGTAGATCCATGAACAAAAATACTTAAATAGGAACATGGATACAAAATATAAAAAGTAGATCCATGTCATCTTGATTCGATACTGGACATAGCCACCGAACATACAATTTGGACCCATGTCATAACTTCAAACAATACTGCATCATAACCTAAGGATAGGCACATATTTCAGGTGAATACCTAACTACTCAGGGTATTCATTCCAATCCTAAATGATATGATTCTTTCCATGTGAATATATGTCCTGATGTCGAACATGGTAGAAACCACTTGATTACCGGTCATTGATGTATACCTTTAACAAGTGCGAGGGAGATCACCATTTATGTCAATGATTCCCAAGGTATCCCAGTACATCTCTCCAAATGTGAATAGAGGATTTGTAGTCGAACACTCGGTGGAATCCTTCAATCATAGGCCATTGATGAAAGCCCACTGTTTAAAGCAAGGAAAATTGCCATTGAGGCATGACGACTTCAAGGAAATTGACTTGGTTTCTAAGTCCAATTCCTAGATGATGTGTTGGTGTCGACATGAATAGAATCGTCAAAGGAGGGCCATAATGTTTCCCCCATCATAGAAATTAAACATGGAATGAAAGATGATGTTGAAGTGACGAAAAAAACCATATGACTAACTCATATGTGACCGACTTGAAGGAAGGTAAGGAAACTGTAGAGATAGACTACAGAGGATATTGCCATTGAACATTGAATGATGTGACAAATGACTTGGAAACATTGAATCAACGAGGCATAGAATAGACATAATGCAAGGATATGGTGATGCATTCTTTGAATTGAATCAAAGGATTTAAATGACTCACGAAAGTGGATCGAATCGAGGACAAGCTAAATGCCCAACTATTTGAAATTAAAATGCAGAAAAGTGCCATGTTCAAGGGTGGAATATGAACTGCCATCAATACAAATAAAATACATTTCCCATTCCCTTAATTTCCCCATCACAAAGGATGAGTACCTCTTTTATTTTTAACGATATTGAAAAGGGAAACAAACGCTTGATGTAGCTCATCAAGTCATGAGTCCATTCTCATACGTTTTATGAACCTGAGAAAGGAGGGGTTCATTCCTAGAAAGGGTATTTCATCATTTGATTTTATGAGTCCGATGAAAGTAAACTCAGTCGTTGTTTCATGTTTAGAGAGTCTGAAATGACTAAGGAGACTCCGTGATGGAATGTTTTGTAAATTGAGTCCCTGAGGCCCAAAAAAGTAAAAACTAATGCCCAAGAGAACTCTTCTTGTTGTGATAAACTAGAGCATACATTTTTTGTAAATGAGTCCATTCAGTCCAAAAAAGGGGTAAACTATCATCGACTTGATGATCATTCAAATACTTTTACAAGCGTGAAAACATCAATCTCTCTTGGCAATATTTTCATGTTTAGGGGGGCTGAAAAGAGATTAAAGGTAATTCTGTAAGGGGTTCATTTTTCATAATCCATTTTTAAAGAGTCTAAAAAAACAGTAAAATTATACTCGATACATTTTCACTAAATGTTTAACGAGCATGCCAAAGGTATAAAAGGCGCTCGTTTGTTTTTCAATTTGAACCAGAGCATGAAAAAGACAAAAATAAGCCCACTCATAGCCAAACAAGTCCAAAAATAGCTTGAAATATTCAAAAGTGAGGTTAGAACAAGTTTACCATGAAAACTATAGCAAAACATATGGAAAGACCCTAAAAATTTAAATATTCGATGAATTATTTTTAATTAAAAACAAACAATTATATATACATGGTGGAATAGTAACAAATTTCTCACCATTGTCATTGAGTGAAACTTTTGCAAAGAAGGATATTTTGTGCTGAATATACCGAGAGCTACAGGCCATCTTCGACCAAACCGTTAGAACCAGGTAAAAGCTAAGCCCTAGCCCTTCACATTCATTGTGGATTTTTTTGTGTGTTAAGTCGGTTTTTTGGTGTTTTTATATGGTTTTCCAAAGAGATAGAGCCCGCGCAGGATGACACTTTTCTCCCTTTCGGGAGGTGTGCCAACGCACCCCTCAAAAGAGGGAAAAGTACGAAGGCGCTCTGTCTGATGGGAGACAGTGTACCGCCGCTCTGTTCCCCTGGGGAAAGATCATAAGCGGCAAGGGAGTCTAAAAAACCCCCCCAAAAAGAAAGAATTTGAATTTGTTTCTTTGATTTGGACTCTAGATGGTATCTAGTGGATATCCCATTAGTTTTTGGTAGGAAATTGACTCCTAGAATGGTGATATGGAAATAAAGAGAACACAAGCTTGATGAACTTCAAGCAACAAATGATCCCATGACTGTGAGGGCTCTGTGAGAATGTGGAATCCTGAAGTATTTTAGGGTTCTAGGGATGAGAGCATATGTGCAATTACTGGAGTATTTGATATGTATGTGGGATTTTGACCAACAACACTTTCAGGTTGGTAACCATACATTGACCATAGACGTGGAGGACATCTATTTTTTGATTGGATTATCCTGGAGGAGAATCCTAGTGGTACTCATAGGTCCCAGAGGATGTCAGTAGATGATATCATTGATGAGTATTGTGCAGTGGGGACTAGATACCAGGTAGGGAAGATCCCCATAAAACATATAGTAGACAATCCATCGAGGATCATAGCTGTCATGATTGAGAAGGTAGCAGGAAACAAATCTACTCACCAGACCACTCGCGCTCATATGCTGTATGAACTGGAGTGCATGGATCCTACTATATTCAACTGGAGTGAGGGGCTTCTATTCAGTCTTAAAGAATAACTGGCAAAGTGTTGTAGGGGAGAGATTAAATAATTTGGCTATGGGGCGGTAGTGGTATCCTTCTTCATGGAGTGGGTTCCACTAATGAGACCATAGGTGCCTTTGAGTAGGATAGATGTTGAGGACCCTAGGATGAATAGGTGGGTGGAGGCCATGGCACGACATGGTGGTGGTGGAATCCCTAGAGTCGCATATGGTGTGGTATTGTTTCGTTGGGTACGAGACCAATTACTGATGGTGGAATAATATGCATATGATAGAGAAGACTTCAGGGGTGACATTGACCTTCCATTATGATCAAGGTAAGAAGGATTCCATTACACATGTTTTTATTTTATCTTATATTTCATTTTTTTTGAATGATACTGAGACATACAATATTGTTTGTGCAGATATAGACCTTCCCATCCAATGAGAGCCTCACCCATAGAGAGGAGAGGAGCAGTAAGAGACATAGCTATTAGAAATGTGGAGGATGAGGAGAAGCTCCAAGAGATAGAGGAGAACCTTCAATGACTGATTGTGGGAACAACCCTCATCTCGATAGACGATCTTTCCAGGAGTTACCAGCGCCACACTGCAGGAGTATCTAGATGTTTTGGAAGGCTACTCCACTAAGTATCCCGTGTCGTGATGTGCTACCATGAGCACAAGGATTAGCCCAGAGTGGCTTCCTTATTGTTGCATTGTATTTATATTGAAATATTCGAAGATTAAATTTTTTCCCTTTTATATGTACTAGAAAATTGATGGTTCCAGACTTGAAAGCTTATGGCTTCACTTTTTTTATTATTATCTCGGTACCAGTTTATATATATAAAAAATATTTTATTTAAAGATATGTGTGCGATGTGTTATTTGCATGAATGTCTACTTATGTACGTATGTGATTTAATGTATGGAATCAATATTAAAATGAAATTTACATATTAGCAAGATACCAATCCAAGATAAAATTTTCCAATGAATCCACCACTGAATTCAAGTGTCTCGAAATATGTTGGTAGGAAACCTGTTCAAAATACCTTTCCAAAAGCTGAACTATTCAAAACGTACAAATAAGTATGGGGTTCCATATAGTGTAGACTCAGTTTAATTGATGTACAACTAAATACGAATCCAGGTAAACCCTAATATGATTCACATCGTTAGCTATAGCTCCAGTTAAAAAACCAATCATTGCATAATACTCTGCAAGATTGTTTGTCATGAGACAAACAAGTTCCACCTTATCTCACCAAATCACTGGTAGGAGAGTACAATATCCAGGCTGCTGATGCGAGATTCAAGGTGTATCGATTAGAACCATCTGTGACATTGACGTCGGTGGTGATATGATCATTTTAAACATAACACTATATAAGCAGGTTTCTGGAAGACACATTTTACGTTCATAATAAATCCACACTTCAAAATACACACAACGCTATATAAACACTATATATAGAAAACCTATGCTAGATGAACTAGGAATATTATTTTTTAAGGTAGAGCCCGTTGTGAGGCTCTCCCATGGGTATCCCATCATAATCTATCAACTCATAATCCCCTTTCTATAAGACACGAATGATAATTAAGGCCCATGCCACATGAATTCCAACTTTCTGGCTCCCAACTTATCATGTTTCTGGTCATAAGTCAAGACCAAGTAACCTTCATTGAATATGCGAGGTTGAATGGATATGTCATATTGGGATTTAATCCATATTTTATGCACCTCATTTGCTAAGGTATCACCTCAATGGGTCTCATCGAGCTTATTTAAATATAAGAACTACTCTTCTTCTGGAGTAGTGTTGGGTAGCAATTCTACAATGAGTTTCAAATAAGGGATTTCACACTATATAGGAAGAGTATCCTCCAACCTATACACCAATTGAAATGATGTGAAGTCAGTGGATGTCTTGACGATGGTCTTGTAGGTCAATAATGCAGAGAATAGTTGTAAATTCCAGCTAGATTTGTCTCATCCTACCATCCATTGATCATAGTTTTTAGTAAAATAATCCATGGATACAATGATGTAACAATGCCCCCCGGATGAGGTAGGCTTACAGTGCACAAAATCGATGCCCTAGTTTGAAAATGGACCAACTTCTATGATGGGATGTAACAGAGCAGGGTGGGTGTGCCTTTTTGAGGTGAAAAGTTGACAGGGCGGTCATTTTTTGACAACCTCCATACAATATTTGAAGATCGAGGGGAAAAAGTACCCAACGCGTAATATTTTCTGGGCAGTAGCCATCCCAGAAAGATGACCGCCACACACTACCGAGTGACAATTATTCAATGCCACTTCAGCCTCCTCATGAGTTAAGCAACGTTGTAAAATTGTGTCAACGCCATGATGGTACAATGTATCATTAATTATAAGGTAGTACTTAGCGTTATGACAAATACGATGATGTTCTTCTCAACTTGCATTGGGATGAAAGCGTTGTGTTTGGAGATAGAGGATTGAGTCTCCATACCAGGGGTCAGATGTACTAATGAGGAAAAATGATTAATCCGGCAATGAGTCAAATGGATATGTTTCCTCAGTAATATGGGGAAGATCACACATAATCTCCATGAAGAGAAGAGACTTATTAGAACTCTATTTCACAAATTCTATCTCAAAGGCCCAGAGAATGAAAATCCAGCGAGAGTATTTGTGCCCAAGCACTTGAAGAGTCAAGATGTAATACACAGGGTTAGAATATGCATATACTATAGTTGTTCGGAGCAAGATGTAGTGACAAAACTTATGGACTGCGATAACCATGGCCAGAGCTAATTTCTCCACATGCGAGTACCGGGTTTTAGAATCCAAAAGACTCTTACTAATGTAGTAGATCACATGTTCATGATCATGCTCATATGTTTGAACCAAAACCATGTCGATGGTGGATAGGGATGCAACCACATACATGGAGTAGTCCTTGGTATAGTTGGGTGGTTGCAAGACGGGCTCATGCATGATGGCATGTTTGAGAGTATTGAACACATCCTACACCATGTCATACCAAATAAAGGGTGTATCCTTCATTAATAAATGCATGAAACCATGGGTTTTCTCAGTGTAGTTACAAATGAAGTGAAGTAAAAATTTTGCTTTCTCTTGCAAAAGTTGGAGTTAAGTAACGGTTGTACGGGTGGGTAAGGACAAGAGGGATTCGATTTTCATAGGGTCTATACAGATACCATCCTTGGACACAATGAAACCATGTATTCTACCTGTATCAACACATAAAACATACTTATGTGGATTCAACCGTATGTTGTAGTGGCGACATCTGAGAAAAATGGCTCTCAAATGATCAACATGGTGATCCTGTTGCTGTGAATGTGCAGGAAATTCATCAAGTTACGGTTCCATGATGTGTTTTATGTCATGGAAAGAATAATACATAGCACGTTGAAAAGTAGCACCAACATTATTCAAACCAAAAGGTAACTTCTTGTTGGGCCTCGGATGGAAGGGCATAATTCATGTAGAATTCTACGGAAGTAAGGAAGAGGAGTGTAAAGTAGAAGAGGAAGGAGCTACGACAGAAGAAGCAACATCAAAGGAAAGGGAATAATGCTGCGACATAAGAAAGAACGTGAAGAAGAAGACAAAGAGAAGGCACGGGATGAGGAAGCTGCACTCGATTAGTAGGCTATGATAGAAGGACAAAGCAAGATACGGGATGACATGGCAGAATATTTGCAAAAGCAGGTGTTTAAAGAAGCGTAATGACATGAAAATGTCAATAAGGCATAACGCTGAGAAAGAGACAGTACTTAGCGATCATGGGTACAAGATTGGCTGGAGCCGATGAGAACCACACGCGTAAGGGCATATTTGTAAGTCAGGCTGATAACGCCTTTTTGTTATGTATTGCTAGAATAGGAAAGACAACCTGTTGGCTGAGGATAGTAAGTCAGCTGGGATAGTGACTGAGGTTGAGTCTGTTAGAGTCTGTATGAAGTCAGTATTGAATTTGTATAAGCATGTATGGGATTTGTATCAAGTTTGTAATAGGGCTATAAAAGAAGGAACCTAAGCGGTAAATGGGTTAGATGGTTTTGAGCTGATTAGAAGATACATCAATTTTGAGTAGTCTCTAGACTCTTGGAAAAGATGCTTGAGATAGACAAGAGATATAGTTTTTGGTTAATGACTCTATATCATTGAGTGCATTAGAGTAGTGGATATGCAATTGTGTGCGCAGACAAGTAGAGAAGGTCGAGTCGATCTAGGATGTTTGCGGATCGCTAGTAGGAGTAGAGTAGAGCAAGAAGAGAGAATATCAGAGAGCATGGGAGGGAGGAAGGTCTGTAAATGATAGAAGATAAGATCTTGAACAGAGTCTGCAGCTTTCTACACAGACAAAAGGTGCATCTATTTCCTCATGCCAATGCCAGATGAAGAGCACCTTGTGGTTTTTTTCTGGATGGGTTTCCACGTTATATGCTGTGTTTGTGTGAATGTTGAGTAGCTTAGTTAAGTGCATATTTAATGTGACAAATGGTTGATTGATTACTGTGTTGCAATTGGTTAAATACATGACTTCCGTATTATAACAATGAATATGATTATACTATTTGTCACTATCTGTTTATGTGAATTGCATAGATAAGGGTGAACCATACTTTAGTGTTGATATATAAGTGCAAACCACCAACCAAACTTCCTGGTCTTCGTTGGAAACCTTGGCGTGGAGCCAAGGAACGAAAACACCCTCTCGCACAAACTACAGACATGTGGTTCTGGCAGTTACCCATAAAACTGATATATCTCAGGTGAGACGACATCTGTGTCGAAGGTGATGTCGACTGGCATCTGCTCTATTGAGTCAATATATTGGGATTTGTTGTGCTGAAAAAAAGGAGTTGAACCTGGGTCCAGGGATAGGGAAGAGGAAAAATCCAATAAATGGTTCCATTGTCGAGACCCTGAAGTGTTCTGGTGAGGGATATGTTTTGGAATCCCATGAAAGAAAAAATCCAAGACTGGGTGGATTTCAAAGAGCTAGAGGTTGCACGAGAAGAGAGTGAAGGAACTTGGTGGAACCGAACAAATTGGTTGGGTCGATACATCTATTCAGACATTTATGTGAGTTTCTTTTCTAAGTTCCCTGTCGTATTATATGAGTGGTTGTCTAAGTTGGCAACTCAGCAAAAGAATTTTCAAGGAGGAGAACCGAAAGAGTCGACTTCATTCTTGATTGAGTGACTGAAAAGAATAAACAACCCTATATCAAGGGTTGTGGACTTCTGGGTAGAAAATATCATAGAAGGATATATCATTGAGTTCGTTGTTGATACAATAACCTCATATAGTGAGGCAGAGCAATTTTTTTTTCAAGGACCACACAACCGATATCTCCCATCTTTGAATACATGGATAAAAGTGCTTATATGTGAAAAAGGAATCCTGTGAATGATAGACTAAACAAGAAAAGGGTGGCTATGTATCAGCATAAATCTAGAGTGAGATGTTCCCAAGAGATAGTGGAATTGAACTAGAGCCAATATTTTTAAGAAGCGAAAGAATATTCAGATATGGTAAAAGAAACAAAACTCTGTTAGAACGAGGGAGTTGCAGCACAAACCGAGAAGAAGAAGGCTACGTGTTTGCGTCATACCTAGATGAAGGATCTTGTGATGAGGAAGAGGAATATCAACCGATATTAGAAGGCGACGAAGAGTAGGAGGAGTCGACTGAAGCTCCAGAACAAGAATGTGTACAAAATTACCCACACTACCAGAGGTAAGATCGCCAGACCTATATCCAAGTACTTCTATAAATACAAGTAGTACTAACACTGTAAATATCATACAAGGAAGTACGACTAGTCCAAATTTTGTTCCAACGGTCAATACAACAACGATAAATCCAATGGCTGGAACTGACATTAAGCTCCCAATATTCAATGGGAATGGGATGGAAGGCCTAGAGAAGCATTGGTTTCATTGTGATGCTGTCTAGACTATACGATAGATCTAGGATGAGAATTCCAAGAAACTGAAGTCCGAGTCCAAGAAACCGAATTCCGGGTCCCAATGCATCACTGAGATCAAATAGATCAAGTGGCCACCAACATAATCTATTTGGGATTTTGAACAGAGATTTAAGACATTAATGGCCAAAGTAAGTTCCCAAATGTTGGATGTGCAACACAAGGAATGGTTCATTTCTGCCTTGCTGGCACATATTCGAACGCTGTTGATGCAAAAAAACTCGTGTTGTAGATAGAGACTCTAGAAATAACAATGAAGCTAGAAGCCTCGCTAGTTGGGACACTTGCTCCGAAATGATGCAAATTCAGTCGCAACTGGCCAATATTAGGGTGCATCTCTAGGACATTAAAAGAGGCAAGGAATTTCAGGAGGAACTATGGTGTGCAAGATGCAGATTAGATGGACACCATAAAGATAATTCCCCGGTGCTGATGAACTATGTCGCAGGAGGTGCGCCAAACCCATTAAACACCCGAGGAACGCCTTGGTGTAGAATATGCTAGACTAGAGGTCATAAATCTGAGGAATTCCTATACTTATAGAAGATTGTGAGTGTACCCGCTAGTCTATATTGTAAATTTTGTAGATAAGTAGGCCATGATGAAAAATATTGCAGAGTTCAGCTACTGCAAGAGAATACAATGGATACCTACTTAATGAAAAATGATGAACATATGCAAGATGAACGAGGGTAGCCTTAGTATCAACAACAACAATATCCTTAACCACAATACTAACCGAATCAGTATCCTTAGCAAAAAAAATACCCTCTGCAAAGGGGGGGCGGGAATTTTAGAGGTTGAGGACAACAACCAAGAGGAGGATTTGGTTAAGGAAGAGGCCAAATCGTATGTTATAATTGTGGGAAGCCATGACATTTTGTTAGATATTGTCAAAGTCTTGTGAAAAATTGTACATATTGTAAATAATTATTGCAAAATGGCAAGCTAGAACTGTCGTTGACCCCAAACCAGTGCAGAATATGAATCTAAACCCCAATATAAATATTCAAATGATTTCTGTCAAACCAAGACAACCCAACCTTGTTGTAGTCACAAGAGGAGGTGCTGCGACGAGAGAATACCAAAATACACCTCAAGGACACCTGCAGGTGCAACCTGCGGCACAAAAGAAAGCTCCACTAAATGTACAACAAGAGAAAGAAGTCTTCCTAGACATGTGATAGGGATTTTCCAATCCCAATCAACCATCTACATTTGGACAAGTTATAGATATTCCCAAACAATTTGAGCAAATAATCAGAAGGCCTCCCATAAAAAAGGTTAATAAGATTAAATAATTTTTCAAAATTTGTTTAGTGCTAATCCATGATAAAGATGTTGTTGCAGAATTGACAATACTCATATAAGAAACCACAGAAGACCTGTGACCTGAAAAAAGAGTCAATCATATCGGGAGAAAACAAAAGACAAGCCAAGAACTGCGAATGACTGCACATATAGGATATTATGATATGCACTATATCATATTGTACTTGGGATCAGATGCCAATATTTTGACAAGACAGACGTGGGAGAGAATGAATAATCCGTGACTAGACTGGTCTCCTATTTAGCTATGGCTTGCAAACCAGTCAAAGGTTCTACCAATTGGTAGACTATCCCAAGTATCGGTAGAAGTAGAAGGGTTGAGAACATATGCTAACTTTGAGGTCATTGACATTGTTGATGACACAAACCCATATCCCATGCTTCTAGGAATTGACTGGGAAATAGACAAGAAAACTATCATAAACTTCAAGAAAAAGGATATTGTCTTTCGAAGATTCTAAAATAAGAGTGGTTGCACCCATTAATCTGCTTGAAGGGCAGCGATATGTCGAGACCGTGCATAGCGAAGGAAAAGAAAATTATCTAGACCGACTGTACAATGCCATGTATTCGAAGGAAGACTACATTAATCCCATAGTTGATGGAAACCTGAGTTGGTGGAGTGTAAGATCCTACACATCTAACTCAGGTGACGATCTGGAAAACTGCCAAAACAGGATGCATGAAGTTTCCATGCGTAGATGTGCAAGAATCACAAGAGCTATTTGCAGGGTAGGATCCAAAGCTAGCGCGCTACCTACATATGAAGGACTGTCTAATATTTCATCCTTCTTAGAAGAGTTCAAAGAAAAAGTCACAGAATCACAGTGACTCTCTGCTTTGGACTATATATGAAAGCTACGCCCGCTAGATGGTGGGGTACACATAAACAATCTATCTCTGAATGGCCATAATGTAGAAGGCTAATGGAGATCATATTTGGAGAACAAAATAGTTAAGCTGATAGCCAATATATAGGATTTACAGATTATAGAAAAAATATTGACCACTGTCGCACATTTTGGCAAGAATATCCGTGAAAAAAATGGGTTCACCGATTCATCCACACCTTGGAAATGGTGCCAAGAAGTTGGTACACCTCAGAAGAGCTGCGATGAGGAACCATTGAGTGGGAAATATTAACTGTAAACTTTACGCAGACATTTGAATTCACAAGCGAACATCCAACCATCGATTATGCGCTATAGGTAATAAAGAAGAATATCTTTGAAGATATACCTATTGGAGACACAAACTTCTATCAATGCAGCATAAATACGCATAACTACAAGGTGTGGTATAATATCACGAAGGATCTGAGTGATAGTGACCCATCCACCATAATCTCTACGTATCAGAAGGAATGTGCAAACTGGAAAGAGATCGCATGTGTGAAAATACATGGTACCCTGTTAGACATGACATAAAAAAAAGAACTAAGTTGCACAAAATGCGACAGCAGGAGGGGAGAACAACGAGAAAAAGCATAAATTCAAAATGAAATGACCCTATCATAAATTGATACCATGATTAGTACGGTAATTAAGTAAAGTACTGACAACATATTTTTCAGTCATTAATTTAGAAATATCCATAGAACCGGGCTGCATACTTTGTATTAATGACCACCATAAAAAACAATAACCGTCTCTCTAAATTCCAACTAAGTGACGACATGCCAAAAAAGTTTCCTTAAATAACCCACGATGTTGCCCTGGGCCGTTCAAGAAAGGGAGTACTTTCTAAGTATAGAATGATCATGTGAAGGGAAACTACCAGGAAGTTGTTGTTTCATAATCCACGTTGTTATCATATTGAAAATCATTGTGCCCATAACCATAAGGAGCGAGTATTGTAGGTAAATCAATGAGCATAAACTAGTTCATCTCTATTATGATAGTCAGTGTTAACTCCCCTATGAGAATTTTATCCACAAATCCCATGTAGCATGGTATAGGACATAGAACCCCAAGGAACCCACCCTGAAAAAATGTGGGCCAGGTTCCACCTCGGTCTTCAGAAAAATGTAGATTGTAGGAACACCAATTGCCCTGAGAACATAAAGGCAAGCAACCAATGAAGATGTCAAGGAAGGAGAAAACTACAGTAGCACCACCAACCCAAGAGGAACAAGAGGACTTTGAAACCAGGAATTTGTTGCCACCTTACATCCCACCGAGAAGGACGGATGCGCCATCAATTAACATCCATGCCAAAGGCCATGTTACACTGGTAGCACCCAATAAACCGAAAGATATGAAAGTATTGCAAAATATCATGCCTCAACTGGTAAACCTGTCCTTTCAAGATTCAGACACCAGTGGAATCAACGAACTAGACAGGAATAATTATATGAAGTTGATATGAGACTCGTCGGAATTTCCCAATCGGTTTGTCCCAATGCAATGGGTGCGTAGACTAGAACAATCAGAAATACTATCACTTCTCTTCATGTCAGACTTTGGTCGAACCATAGAGGTGGATACTTATGTAAAATAGTTGCTGGTAATATTTCATGAAGGCTTCATTTGGCTAGAAAATCCACACTCGATTGATTATGATCTCATTTCAGCAATCATAGGATAGTCGAGAGTTGGGTGGGAACTTGTAGAGACCTTTGAGGAAGGAAAAAACCCAGATAACATTGCACATACCCAGGAAAAGTATGGCCTGGTTAGATCTGGCGAAGAGTTTCTAATATCATCCATCAAGGACCCTGCTACTTGTTTGAAAGCCACGATATTGACAGATAAACTGCTGCGTGTCTCGAGACCAAAGAAATGTACTACAGGAATAAGAATGATAGTTGCACTCTATGTAGAAGGAGTGAAAATCAATTTATCCCAATTCTTGCTTAGTGAGCTTCTCTAGGATGCCATTTCAACATAGGAAGAAGGCACTGCTTTCCATTATGCTTGGCTAATAATTATGATCTCGTTTACTTTCTGGTATGAGGCTGCAGATTATCAACATGTATACTTACTTGTCCTGTGTATAGGAGCGAGATACCAGAACTTGTGGTTCTCATATGACAAAGACCGACAGCTGAGTAGCCATTGAATTCTTTGTCCATAATGAATCCTTGAGGAACTTGGTAAAGCAATAGGTAAGGCTTAGTGGCACTACCATCTTCATAATTCAACATATTGTCAATTTTCAATTAGAATCCCACTGTGTATACATCCAACCACACCGAGATCCCCGAGGTGTTGAAATATTGTAACTTCAAAGGATATTCTAAATGTATTTTACTGATGTAACCCAAGGGAGATGTTATTATTCCTTTGATGGGGTGTTACTATTGTATTTGGTCATCATAGAGTCATGAGGTAAAGCCTCCACTTGTGTCGGGTCTTTATTACCCTAATAAATAATATAATATATATATTTTTGAGTATTCTTAGGTGAAGTCGTCCCAAACATTTTATTGGGGCCGACTTGTCTAGTGAAAAATGTCAATTGACAATTAGTATAAATAGAGGAGTTGTGGTTCTTATTTGAACACAGACTCACTCACTTGTGTGGCGCATAGGAGAGAGAGAGAGAGTGAATAGAAAGAGGAGAACAACTGTTTTTGGGGTTGTATTTTATACATCTTATACAAAGGAAGTTTTTGCTAGGTTTTCTTCCGCATGAGGGTTCCCAAGATAAATCATTGTGTTCCTTTTTTGTGGTTGTGCTTGTCTATCTTTCAGTGATCTTTTTTCTTATGGTTATACTGTTATGATTCTAAATGTTATAAGATCTGATATAACCATAAAAAATTAACATGGTATTAGAGCCACCCTGAAAGAAGTCATTGTGCAGGCGAAACAGTGCTACAACTACAACTATTAAAGATTAGGGTTTCCTGCTTGAAAACCCTAAAATACTAAAACTAGTAGTTTTGGTAGATTTGCTATATCTTGACATTGGAGAAGGCTTAAGAGCCTAAACTTTCATATGTCCAAGATAAATTCCTTCTGGACCTGTTGTAAATGTTTTAGCCTCATATTCACTATATTCTGGGAGATATGATTCCTCCAAGTTAGGGTTCCAACCTCTCCCATGATTCAACCTTAAACATGTGACCTAGGGAGAATTGCTATATATCGGGCTATGAAGGTCCAAATGAAATTTATAAATATTTTCTAGAAAGCTCATGAACTGTAATTTCTATGGTAAAAGTTTCAGACCTAGAAGGTAAAATAGTGACACGTGGCAGTCAGTACAAGTTATCTCTTCTGAACAGTTCTGAAATAATTCACCTTGGGAAAAAGCGCATAAGTCCCAATTGGTGAAACAAATTCTAGTCTAACCTGAGGTGTTAGAAAGAGGACATACAAGGGTACCTTAGTGTGAAGTTTTAGACACAGAAGATAAGTATTATTGGATATACCACAGAAACAATATTAGGAATTTATGCAGAAGAAACTGAAGAAAACTAGGGCATTAGATATTTTGTAGTTCAGATCACAATTTTGGGAAAATGAGTATACTGCTCAGCTCACCTTGAGCAGGTGCATATTTCTATCCAATACGATCTAAAATATATCTCAATTGAAAAAATAGGGTTTCTCTATAAAACCCTAGGTCTACTAGAAGCAACATTCCAGAAAAGCTTTCAAGCAAGCATGGGATTGAAGCAATCTCACTGGTCAAAGAAGAAGCTGCTGATCCAAAAATAGATGACAAAAAAAAAGATAAGTATTTGAATTGTCTTTCCTGTATATGCTATGTATTATGCATGATAGAATGTTTGCAATAATGTTAGTATACTACTAATATGCATGTGATGGGTAAGTAGCCCATGGTGCTATACAACTCTCCATTGCTACTTGTCTAGAATGAAACCTCTTTGCTGACATATTGGATTAGTGCACAATATAAATGATGTCATGGTATATATGGAAGGCCTATAGAAAGTTTCCGTGAGATATGGATGAATGTTGTATTGGATAAATAGTTGCATGATTCATAATAATTTGTTGTTATGCATATGTTCTATGAAATGGTTCTAACCATGCAACTAGTGCATTTGACTTGTAGGAAAGGTCCTGTACAACCACCTACAAGAAAAAGGAGGATGAAAATTGTTCCAAAGAACAAGTGATGACAATTCAATATTCACTCCAATAAACATGAACCTGAAGCTCCCAAGGTCAGAGACGTCATGACGGAAGAAAGAGCTTCAGAGAGTGGTAGATCCACCTCAAAATATGAAGACCATATTGGGCATGAGAGATATTCCAAGATGAAGAAAATCATGACGGGACTTCCAAACCAAAGTAAGAGGCCTCAGACACACTCTAGTTGTGTAACACAGTTGGGTGAAATCATTGATGCTAACTTTTTCGGCTATGGAAGAAGCTATTATCAAAGAGTAACAATTGATCATGGGGAATGATGTCTATGATATGGTTCTGAGACCTGAAGGGAAGTTCGTAGTGTATTCCATATGTATCTACAAGAACAAGTGTACAAAGCAAGTTTTGTGGTTTGTATCAGAAATTTTAGACTATGACAAGGCATACTCTATTGACCAAACACACTTCTTCAGTAGAAGTATATATCAAGCAAAGAACCACCTGTATAGAATATGATTTGTACAAGCTCAGAAGGTACCCATAGAAAACTACATCCAGGAGCTTGACAGGTCACTTAGAGTGATGAATATATTAACCTTTTCTACAAGCACAACAACATTTGAGCCCAAAATTCGATGGCTTCCATGTCTGAAATTCGATAGAAGCCTGTTGGTAATTCGACAACAAGATTTTTTTTTGTTGTGGGTGGCATATCATCAAATATTCGACCACATGCCAAACCCCATCAAATTTTCGACATACTACGTTGTCGAATTTTCGACTCCCATCTTGTCGAAAATCTGACTTCTCTTGTTCGAATGTGAGACAGTTCCATTGTAAAATTTCGGGCTTATGTCGTTGAATGTTAGAAGAATGATTTGTTGGATTTCCAATGGAGACATGTCGAATTTATGATGACTCTTTATTCATTGCTCTGACGGTGATTTTTGAATTTCCCAACTTCACCTTGTCGTTTGTGTGACGCTCAGGTCGTCGAATTTCCGACGAGTGCTAGTCGGTTTTTCGATGGTGTCTGACAGATCGCTCTTATTTGATTTATGGAAACCTCTTCGGATGAGGGTGACAGCACGTTGGATAACCGACATGATTATGTATAGTTAAAAAAATTATACCTCCAATTGCAGCTAGTTTAATACAAATTGTTCACAAAACCATATCCTCTCGATAATTTTCTAGGAAGTATTTAGAGATTTTATTGGTTGAATTAAAGAATCCTGACAAAATCATAATGAATGAACCCCAACAAATGCCATTTTAAAATAATTCAATAAAATGAGTTGTGATTTAAAAAAAAATCTACAATTCCAGACACATAAAAAACATCTCATGAAAATTGGTTATATAGAATTCTAAAGAAATAGAATATCTGATAATATTGAGTTTGTTGACCAAGAGCTATCAAATCTTAAAGTTCAACCCCAAGCATAGAATATGGTCACACCAAATTTGTTATTGAAAACAACAACTTAATAAGAGAATCAAAGGACTTGGTTACATTGACCATCATAGGAATTAACAATATCCAACTCTAAGATTGATGGCCAAGATATACTACTCAACATAGAAATATATATATTTATAAGTACAATGAGTTTCAAAAATGTTATATCTGCCATGCTTATGTTGATGCAATGCTTTATGCCTAGTTTTTAAAATGGTAATCATGGTCCAAAAGGTGGTATCGAGTTTTAAAAATACAACTATCTTAATAGATTATCCTTAAATCTCCATGGTTCCAATATTTCACAGAAGCTATTATGACAAGGTGTTGCAATTAGAACGTATGTTTCAAACCTCTAATTTGCTCAAGAACTATCACAGTTTGCAACCCAATATAAGGTTAATATCTCAACTCCTTGATTGTTTTTCAAATTATTTAATATTATTGTCGTAAGTTTGCATTCAACTGTATGATTATATGAGTATCCAACTTAATAGGGTTAGCACTAAATTGGAGAACCTAGTAAAGAGAAAAGGAATTAACAAATATTGTAACGAGAATGAACTTGAGTCATACTAAATCTTGTGGGAAGTTCTAAATTTTGGAAAAAAAAAAATTAAGACTTCAAATATCTTCTCTCAATGTGGAAATACCAAGTAGCACAATGAATCTATTTATCCTCATTTTTCTAAGATTTTATTTTGAGATAATAAAACTTCAAGCTTAAATGTAACTTCAATACTTATTAGGAATTCATGTTCTAGTCATCACTAAGAGATTCAACTCAATTTTTAATTATCATGTTACGTCATCACTAAGAGATTCAACTCAATTTTTAATTATCATGTTACAATTCCACACAAGTTTCCCTACAGAGCCAAGGCTCTCTCCATGTCATTCTCTTCCCATCTCCCCAAAATAAAGGTGATTGGTAAGAGTCAATTAGTCTTCCTATGCATGTCCTAAGAAAGAGAATACCCTATATGAATAAATGTCATGTCATTGAGTCCTAAGCATTATTTGAAAAATATAACTACAACATTATTTTCTTTTTCTTTTTGGCTTTTAGCACGTTGAATATGTCTATGTTAACAAGATTCCTAGGTATTCAAAGGACATCTAAGAAATATTGTTTCATACTTCATAGAATAAATTGATAATCTATTTCAAATCTATATCTCAAATGATGAGACATAGCAACTTATAATTCTTCACTCAAAACAACATATGCATGTGACATGCCTTTAAGCACTGATGTAGAACCTCATAGAAACAAGATCTGTGTGGAAAATCTCTAATATAGGAATCCAAATCCACCCAATACTTTTTGCATTATCGAAGAAAAAAAGATGTTGGAATGTATGTCCTACATCCTTGTAGATTGATAGTTATTTAGAGATACAAATATCCATTTAAATAGATATTTTATTAACATAGGAAGAGGTTATCTATCCTATCCTGAACTCATATCAATTGGTGTTCTATTTTCCTCAATTGTTAAAAAATAAACACCTTTAGATATATTTGTGTCCAATATAGCCATTTTGATTCATGACATTATGCCTAACATTCAATTTTCTTCCATATTTGTAACCTAAAATTTCACCGAAAATTAAATTAAATGATAATAAATAAATAAATAAAAAGAAGACAATGCTAGACCATTTTAGATAAATATTATCATACTCCCATCCTAAGTTAAACCCTTAATCACATCAAGCTAACATATGAAGTCCAAGGCCTGGAAATTGGAAGTAAGTTCAGCGCAATACTATCCTTTTTATATGAAGACCACAAATACCTACGATGTAACCCTCCTTTCTACACACTGCATAGTGGAAACAATTGTCATGCCCTTTAAGTTATGATAGATATTTCCAATACCTATGACATGAAAACATTTTCAGATCATACATACCCCTTCTAGTTTAGTGGTACATACCATGAAAGTATGAACTAAAGTGTTGGAGTGCTATTACAAATACTTCCTACCAATGAAAAATATGTATTTTGGAAATTAGAAGGTATATTGAATACCTTGCTAAAATATCATGCTAATAAATAACTGTGAGAACAATCAAGTTCCAAAAAATAAAATAGCAGGTCCATCAACCATGAGTAATAGAGAAAGTACCTTAGTGAACTAAACATGATTGGATAGATGAGCTCTATCTCTACAAGGTTTTGGAATTACATTGTATCAAATAAACACTTCTTCACCTAGGTTATTTATTGATGAACAATTTATCATCTTAATTAATGTTTAAATACTTATCCATGTATGTTATTAACAATTTATCATCATAATTAATGCTTAGTGTTAATGTTTAAGTCTTATTTCTTATAAATTTTTGATTTATTCATGGTAGGTGGATCGATGATCTTACATACTTGTCCATAACTCTTTGCCAAATCGTGGAGGATAATGATTGAGTAGTTAATTAAGATTGCAAATTTATTGTAAAGGCTCTTACTTTTGTTCAGAGGAACTTTAATGCATTCTCCACTTTAGTAAGCAAAGACTGAATGCCAAATACAACAAAAGGAACTCCACCACAAACTACAACCTGTTCCACCAAAACAACAAGCAAGAAAATAATCAGTATATACTATAATATGATATACTTGTTATCATTTCAATAATTCCCCATTTTTTGTAGCAAAGACTCAATACCAAATACACCAAATTATTGTACTTGATTGCAACGGCCAAAAAGAGAGAAAAAAATCAGCAGTACAATTAGGAATAAACTTTATACGATAGAAAATGGAACCAACATGAACAATTTACCATTCTTTCAGATATCCGAGCTGCTAAAGACTTGCCTCCAAACACAGAGGCAACCGTACAAAGAGTGTGCCCTCTACAATGAGGAAATGCATAAATCCATTAATTTTCAAATTAGTTGCATGAGATAATTAACTTGCAAAAAACCTCATACAAACATAAGTTTTCTGTCCGTATATATCAAACATTACTATTACACTAGCATGAGATCATTGATTGACAAATATTTGGTAAAGTTAAATATTCGGTATCTAACAGAAGAATAATAGCTATCAGAGTCCATTGATGATCCATCTTAAAATTTTATGTATAAACAGAGAATCCTTCATTGCTAATGCATATCCTTAAAGGAACATACAAAATGCCCTTGAGAACGACACCAACCAATCCAAATGCAAAGAACAAGACTGTCATAACATGATGACTCCATTTCCGAGATAACTGTACCAATTTAAAATTAAGTTAGAGTCTAAATAAAAATAGCATAATCAAGAAACAACTACATTAAGTTTTTAACATAATGTGTAGAAATGAGGGGAAGATGAGGGGACACTAAGGAAGGTTAAAACCCCTCACGTTTCAGAGTATGCAATGGGATACAGGGAACATGAGATTCTAAAAGTTAAAACATACAAAAAATAAACATTAGAAACAATAACCATGCATTCCTATATATCTATCATCAAGGAATAAGACATATAAACAAGCATCAAATTCCACATTTCAATATGTTGAACAAGTCATTGATTTTCTTATTAGTAGTGAAAATGAAAATACAGTGTTCAATCAATGTCGACTCACACACAGTCCACAATATCTATACGAAATACAAATACATGCACAATAAAAAACATTGATACATTACAACCATACTGAACAATGACAACTAAAATCCTGAACTCAAAGAACAAGTGGACAAAATATAAGTCGCCATCAATTGTTGAACATCATTGTCAGTATCATATATGGCCCTAGTTATTGAGATGCCTCTGTAATGTAAACATCATTGCCACTTCTTTAGTCGAGGGACTACTTTGAAAAGCCTCTAAAGTGTGTAAACACCAACCATAAATTGAACTAACTGCAACTGCCATATAACCCACAAATTCTAGTGTTTAAACTAAATAATTACACCTTTACCTTAGAACCTGTTGTACCAAGAAGATATTAATATACAAGGGTATCCGGGTATAACTTCTCGAAAATGCAGCATCACCAATTTACATTTCCATTTATGAGACCCACCATTGTGTTTATATCTTTTGTGGTTTTTGTCACAATTGGCAGGAGGGGTTTTTTGGAATTAGTATTCCATCCTGTGTGTTTTAGGGCTGGCTTATTGAATATTAGATTTTTTCCATGCTGCTTTTGATTTTCTTTCCACTAAAAGCTGAGAACAATAAGAGAGAAATGAGAATGAGAAAGAAGATTGCATATTCAAACTAAAAATATTCCTTGAACAATTGCTAGATGGAAAAAAATTATTCTGCTCCAGATGAAAATGAAAATCATAAATGTCTCCTTGGAATTGAAAATGCCACTTTTGCCTCCTCAAATTGCTCTAGTTGTTGGACATTAAAATCATCTTATGTCTATGTTATTTATGTTTTGGGTTTTGTATAGTGCATAAATATTCTTTTTTTAGTTTTTAAAAGTTTTACTAGGGTTAGCAAATGGTAAGTTAGGGGTGTACTTTAGCGATAAAAATTAGTGTATTTTTCAAGGCTTTTTTTATTAAAGAAAAAAGAAACCATGGAAAATGGCCAAGGTTGTTTGGAACAAAATCCCCATGACATAAGGGATTTCCTTCAACAGACCCTTAGGGGCATTTAGGATCTCAGAGATACAGATGTTTCTCTGCATACCCAAGCACCTAGACTACCGGAACAACAGGGAGGGTAGTCCCCACATACAGAGATGAGCCCCTAGGTGAATTGTAACATATTTAAATACACCTCTAATAATAATCATCATCATAGATGACAAATTGAGGATTAGTCAAATTAATCAATTATTGATCATGATCTAAATACTAAAACGATTAATTACAGGCAAAAAATCACGATTTTTCCAAAATTGAATTAATCAAGATTAACTAGAAATAATTGCTAATTAATGGGAAATAGACAGCCGTGCATGGAAAAGCACCAATAATGGTTGAAAACTAAATTTTTTGGGGATTATTGTTTTCATTTCCAAAGGTATGTGTTAATCAACATAATACTTAATTTTTTCCAAATTTATGCAAGGGTTTGCAAGTGAATACTACTTGCATCTTGTTCTCATTTTTTCATGGATTATAGAACAATTTTAGAAAACATAGGCCTGTTTTTTTTCTAGCAATATTTTATGTTCATTTTTTTCATTTTTTTCCCTATGTTTGAAGATTGAAATTGGTATGATGAACCTAAGGATGGGATAAACAAAATAAAATTACGTTGTAAGCTATGTGGAATAGATATGAAGAGGGGTTTACAACTTGAAATACCATTTGGAAAGAGTCCCAAGGCATGATGTTATAGTTAGTAGCATCCCCATAAATTATCCAAGATGCCATGAGGCTCCTCATGAGTTAGAAAGAAAGTTGATTCAGCATCTTAAAAACTTGAAAATTGTTGCTGGAGGAATCACTAGATCCCTTAGAGCCACAGGTGTATCCAAGACTGGGGATTGTGAGAGGAAATCCATAGGTTCAACATCAGTGAGGACCTTTCCTGTCTTTGTTCCAAGAATCAAATAGGGGTCACAACCATCCATTATTAAATCAGTGGTTAGAAAAAAAGGAATAAGTTAACAGTTGTGGAAAGGTATCTTTTAGAGAAACACATATTTGACCGTTTCCAATACTAGTGTGTTCTCCTAAGGTATGCTTGTTGCTGACACTATTATTGGTCCAATTGGCCTATGATATAAAGCCCCTTACCTATGCGAAATAGTGGTGGTGCACTCCTTCAAAAGGAAAAGGCCGATATAGGGACTCAACTGGAGGAGTCGAGAAAATAATTAGGGGGCACTAAATGCATGGTATAGTATGATGGTTGGACAGATGGGAAGGGCAAGGCCCTTCTTAATTTCATAGTAAACTGCCAAAAGGGCAGAAAGTTTATGATGCATCTATACATTTTAAAGATGTAGCATTGTTTTGTTTTTAGTTAGATGAATTTGTCAAAGCATTGTGCATCATGTGGTGCACGTAATCACCAATAATGTTGCTAACTATGTAGGTGCCGACAAGTTGCTAGTGGAGAAGTACCCCACATTGTCTTCGACTACATGTGTTTACCATTGCATCGATTGATGCTCAAGGATATCAACAAACTCACATTTTTCAATGCAACCATTGATCAAGGCATGAACATGACCAAATACATATATAACCATGCATTTATCCTTAGTCTCATGAGGTGATTCACAAGGAACAAGGAGTTCTTGCACCCTAGAATTACACATTTTTTCCACCAATTTCATTTCCCTCCTGTCCCTTAACTATTGTGAACTGAAGCTGAAGAGATGTTTCTTCCTAATGAGTGGCATTGTTGTGCCTATAGCACAAACTCATAAACCAAGATGGATTTTGGCAAGGAGTGGAGGAAGAGTTATCAATCAACAAAATTTTGGTAAAGGTTCTTCATTTAGTTGATGGGGAAAAGCAAGGAGTGGAGGAATTTTGCTCAATCAAAAATATTTTGGTAAAGGTTATCCATTTATTTAATGGAAAAATCCCACAATGGGCCACTTGTATGAAGCTCTATGGATAGGGCCAAAGAATCTATCAACTTTTTCTATGTGTAAAGTTACCCAACAAATGACGGCCTTGAGAAATAACTAATGCTTTGAGAGAGGATTTATCACTGCTGGAATGGGACACTCCATTGTCCCATTCATGTCCTTGACCCTTCCTTTTCATATTTGTGCAATTTTGGTTTTAATGAGAGATATAAAATTGCTTTCACTACCCCTTGGGGACCTTATGCATTTGTTTGGATGCCTTTTGAACTGACAACTGCTAAAGCCACTTTCCAATGTACTATGGATTTTGGTTTCTCTAATGAGTACATAGCAGTGTACCAAGATGATATCGTTGCTTTTTCAAAGAATAGGGATGATCATATTGGACACTTAGCAATATTGTTGACAGGTGCAAATCCTTGGGCATATCGCTGAATTTGGAAAAATCATCTTGGGGGTCTTTGAAGGAAAGATTTTGGAACACAATCTTGGAGTAAGGATTGATCCTAAAATAGTGAAGGGTATCTAGGAGATTCTTTTTACTAAAAAAACAAGCCATTCAATATTTCTTTGGTTGCATCAATTTTGTAAAGTGTTTCATTTCCTATTTTTGCGAAAATTGGAAGGCCTATATCAAATATGTTAAAGAAATATCACGACTTGAATCTTCCGTTCCTCTTTAGATGAATTGGAAACAATACTCCTCTCATCTATTCCTTTGTTTCCAATTATGTTTTTGAAACCTCATCTATGCTTTTGTTTCCAATTATGTTTTTGAAACTTTTGGTTGCAACCAATCTTGAATAGGATGAAACATTTCCTAGTTATTTTTGGTAAATATTTTGGTTAAATCATCTTGATAAGATCGAGTTTGAAGAAGTGGAGAGAAGAAGCAAAGAAATCCTTTGTAGATATATCAAGCAAAGTCTATGTTATTTTCTTACAAAAAAATCAGCAAGGGAGTGAGCAACCAATTACTTTCACAAGCATCGCACTTTAGGGGGAAAGGTTGACTTAAGCCTCAATGGAAACAAAAGCTTATGCCTTGGTGAAGGAACCTAACTACTTTCATGACCACTTTTGGAATGCTAATATGGTGGAGTACATTCCTCATCCCATGGTGAAGGTTATGCTTTTGCAATAAGAGAGCAGTGGGACAAGGGGTAGGTGGATCACCAAGATCCAGGACTAAGACATTGAGTTAAAGCCAACTACAATGGTTCATGGCCAAGGTTTGGCCAGGTTGATGGCTGAGAGAATCCTTGATACAGTGGACAAGGCCACCATGGAGGATCTACAACCAACCAATTAAGAAATGCAATATTCTACAACCAACCAATTAATAAATGCAATATTCTACAACCAACCAATTAAGAAATGCAATATTACCTTCTTTAGAATGGTAATGTTTAGTCTTTGCTTACTAAAGTGGAGAATGCCTGAAAGTTCCTTTGACATGTTCAACAGTTACAACTCTACACAGTGGTAATGTTCAGTAGTTACAACCCTTAAAGGAGGAGGAAAAATACTATAACATATCATGATACGAGGGTTTCATAGCTTATGGTCAGCACTATAAAATCTGTAGAATACTTATGGGTTTCTTTCTTGGAGAATATGGTGTCGATACAACCTATTTAAGGTAAGTTTATAGATCAGATAGAACAAAGTTCTCCTGAATGTATGGTAATCACCATCATCAACTAAATGTGCGTGTGTGCACATGCATAAATACCCAATACACACTACAACAAAACCCTGTGATTAGTGTCTCTTTTAGCTTCCCTTTTAGCGTCCATGATCACTTTTAGTGTATTTTTCATCATTTTTTAGACAAAGTGGATGCTTTTCCATGGGATGGCACTTTTAATGGCATTATTTGCATCCCTTTTTAAAATTTGGCACTATTTTGGATGCTAATTAGCATCCCAATTAGTGTCCGAATTAGCGTCTCAATTAGCGCCCCAATTAGCATCCCAATTAGCATCCCTTTTTGAAAGTTGACGCTATTTTGGATGCTAATTAGCATCCCAATTAATGTCCCAATTAGCATCCCAATTAGCATCATAATTATCATCCCAATTAGCATCCAAATTAACATCCCAATTAGCGTCCAAAAAAGCATCCCATATAACGCAAAGAATAGCCTGCAAAAAAACGTCTTGAATAACATAGCACCATATATTAATCCAGGGTTAGCGATAGGAATTGTGCCATGAATGTTGGAAATAAAAACATCCAACATAGTGCTAATTATAGAGCCAAGAATTGCGCCTATAAAACATCCAACATAATGCCAGGTATAGATCCAGGTATAGTGCCTGGAAAAATGCCATAAATTTCGAAAGGAACAGTGCTAGGAATTGCACTAGGTTTAGAGCTAGGAATTGTGTTTAGAAAACGCCCGACATAATGTCAGATATATCAATTCCAATGTCAATGTCAATGATCATGATTCATGTGATAGTACTTTTGGATATTTATTTAGCATAGTGGCACCTAAATGATTGTAATCATGGCACTTTTAGATCTTGATTAATCCTAATGAGGGGTAAATTACCTTAATGTCACCTAAATTTATCTAATGGAATTTGAGTGTCCCCAACAACATTTAATAGACCCTAATTGCATCTGATTGCCCATAACAACTTGATGATATCATCTGATTGGCCCTAACAACATAGACTTTATCATCCATTCTTGTGAGGTAGTAGGGCTCCTTTCTCATTATTATCGCAATTATATTGATGATGACTATGACGATGACAATGATGTTGATTTATTGTATGATGATGATGACGATGTGGATGTCAACGACGACTATGCATGTGGTATCACTTTTGGATCCTAATTGATTATAATGGCACCTAAATGTCAGTAATGACATCTAAACAATCCTATTATAATCGAAATGACTGTAACGACATATAAATGACCTTAACAATTACATGACATTAATTCTAATGTTGATGAGTGGTTAAGAACACTAATGTCATATGCGTGACCATAATTATAATGATGACGATGATTTTGTTGATGATGTACTTAATGCTAATGATGATGATGTTGATGTACCATATGGAATTGATGAGGATGATGATGAAAACGTCGATGTCCACGATGATGATGCATGTATAATACTTATGGATACTACGGGATTCAAGGTATTGGAGTTAATAAAAATTAATAGAGTTTGTGAGGTATTGACTATAAAAATATTGTTAGCCATTGTTTTTTACATTAACTGATATGGCCATTGGGTTTAGTAATTCCCCCACCCGCCTACACCCCCCTTGCAGAAAGGTAGTACAATACCACCTATTATGGTGCTACCAAAATGTCACCCTACAAGGATGTTTTGGAAAACCTCCCCATCCATACCCTCATTTTTACCAAGAACATCCAAGGAAAAAGAAGTGAATATCAATCTTAAAACAAAATCTAACTTTCTTTGCACTCTTAAGGACATTTTTCTCTTGGTTTAAAATTGAATGAAGAAACAAGAATTTCAATAATGCTCATAGTGTTACTTTGAAGAAGTGGATCAACTATTTTTACACCTATGGACTTATAAACAGACATCTCTCAAGGAAAAAATAAATTAGTTACTCAAGTTTTATGGCCCCTGTCAAATCTTCCAACATTACACTATTGACCAATGTTTGATTCCCATGGGATTTATTTTACATAGTAAAAGAGTGATTGAAAAAATCAAGGTAAATTCCCAACTTATAATAATAGAAAATGGGAATTCACATGGACACACACATCAAATGCATAAACATTGCATATCTAATCTTGTCTATATGTACTCTTCGAGAGTGACTTTTACTTGGCACTTTAAGTTAATCACAAAGGAATTTAGAGATTGTTGAGAATATAGTTGACATTGATGTCAAAGGAGTTTAGGAATGATAAAGGAATAAGCAATAGACATGGTAGCAGGATGAACTCAGTAAAAGACAAAGGATCCATTACATGGATTTTCAGTTGATGTCAAAGGAGTTTAGAAATGAAAAAGGAATAATCGATAAAACATGATGACATGGCGATGGACTTAGATAGACTTTATCGGATATCTTTGTTGTGTGCTATGGAAAATCTCAAGTCATAGGATGTAGGAGTGTCTTCGGCTATAGAGGAAACCCCAACATCTCCACATTCTGAGGATACAAATATGTTGACAAATTGCAAAATATTTAGTGGTCACCGAAAGGGCGTTGGAGATCTTGGGACTCCCACTAGTGATTTCGTTACAAGAAGTGTCAGGAGAAGCGCAAGACTCAATGCTGGGGTAAATCCAGTACAGTTTGCTCCAGGTAGTAACCTTGACCAAGAGTGGCCTTCAAATGTAGTGGTAATGGATGGCGATGATGGAACCATGTTAGATGAACCAAATTATTCTATCAAGAAGAATAATGGGGGAAGTTTGAGGAGAGGCACGAGAAAAGTAAATGGAAGAAACAGAGGTCGAAGAAAAAGAAAGGGTAAACACAATTTCTCTGACACTTAGAGAAGCATATTATTATCATGTTTATGTTTATGTTTGTCTTTAACCTCTTTCGAAACATACCTGGTCTACAAGATTCTTCTCTCATAATCATAATTGAATTGGTTGTCAACGTGGGCTCCGAATTTTTGGTTTTCTTTATTCATATTAAGAATAAATATACAAGGGAAATGGAGTGGGTTACATAGAAAATGAATTCACATTAATATCCATATTCCAAAGATGTTTGTAAATGTAATTGGGTGGATAAGCACATATGGATAAGAACAACATGGAACTAGTTAGTGGATAAGGTGGGGTGGGAGTGGGCCACATACGCTTTGCTAGGTTTGCACGGTGGTTAAATATCCCATGCATTGTCCATGAGTATTAGTGTTAAATTTTATGGCTCAATACATTTTTCAACCTCTACCTATGGAATGATCCCCAATGATCATGCTTAGTTTTATCAACCTTGACATTTCCACCAAATCACACTTGTAGGAAACAATATCTTATGAAGTACATACATGATGATTTGGAGCCTCACACATTTCCTATAAAACCCAATGATAAATTTTATGCTCTAATAGGTACCCTATATTTCATCCTTAAACCATGGTCTAAGAGGGCACACAAAATATGAGATATAATGGACAAACCAAAGCCTAAGAAAACCACACAAATATTTTCACACACACACACACACACAATAATAATAATAATAATAAATAAATAAATAACTAAAGAATGGAAACATGAAACAAAAACTCAAAACACTTACCTCACTTATCTCTTGTGCACTTCCAATCAGGCACACCGCCTTCGATCGGGGACATGCATATACCCATTGCTTAGGAATGTGTGCTCAAAAACATGTTCGAAGACAGGGGATATGAACTCCCAATGCATCCTCAGAGATGGGATTCCTCATGTATGTTGTTGTTGCTCTTATCTTACTAGGATTTTGAGCTCATGGAATCAACCTATTTCCAATGCCAAATATAAGGTTATCCAAGAACCACTTTCAACATGTCATTATTAATTGGAGTTCATAAAATATTTACAAAGTTGTTGTTTGGATTCCTCCTCATAAGTGGAGGATTCTGATTCAATGACATGGATTATCTGAGATATGAAACTAGAGCAACCTTGAAGCCTCACAATAGGCTTCTTAAAGAGATCAACTAAATAATCCCTGTCCTCCTCCCTTTGCTCATCTTAAAGGGACGACTTTAAGATTTGGCTCACTTCTATATCATTGGGAGGCTCTCTAAATAAATTTCTCATGGGAGATCACATATTTAATTTGTAATCCAATTCTGCTGGGGTTTGAGGAGAATAGTTGGCTCCCTCTTAATCTCTGAACTTACCATTTGTTCCAATCTAGTAAGGAACAAGCCATCGATAACAAATGTCTAGCAGATTCTCTTTTGTTGAATCTGTGTTGACACTTAGGAGGATGAATATCTAGGATAATTGATCCTACATCACGTGGATCCTCTTAGTGCCTCTATACCTTAGAACTCAACTCCCTCTAAGCATAAATAGGATATGCGTACTTCATTATTTGTCATCAGAGAAAGTCACATCAAGGCTCCTCCCATGGATATTTCCTACAAGTTAAATTTAGTTTGATAGTCAACAATAAACAATATCAATTTTATATAATGACATAGTCTTAGCATCCATCCATATATTATTTATATTCCATCAAGAGCATATCAATCATGTCTATGCAACATGTCATGACAATACAAAAAATAAAAACAAATTGGCATAGAAAGTCCTCCCTCTTTATATTTTCCCTTATGCAGAAGTCACAGTGACATCTTGATATAGTCATCATATTGGACAAGTACTTCTAAAATGTGCAATGAAATCATAATCATATCATCCTCACGCAGTATCACACATTCATTAGCACAATCTAGGTTAAATCATATCCCTAGATATGAGAAATTTAACACATGAGGTCATGCTAATTTCATACATGGATGAACTCTAAGCTTTTTTCACTTGCAAACTCATATCACATTGATCAATGAATCACAAAACTCTTTACATAGTAAAATGATCAAACTAGAAGGTATCTTGATCATGCAAACCCATGATTATTAAATATCAAGTCAATATCTAAACACATAAAGAGTTAAATAGGCTCCTTACTCACCTAAGAAGTACATACTTGAGTCAAAACCTTCTAGAAATCCTATCCACACTTAACATACCTCTTTAAGAGATCAAGTCCACATCTTGCCAATTCCATTATCTCTTTTCTAATACCATATTTAGGGCATAGACTAGAAGTACCATTGGAGGTTTAATAAGCACATATTTTAAGACCAAATATTCCCTTTACACGCCTTGTGGTAGTTTCAAACCATGTGCATGGTCCATGTGTCACACAACTCTATTTTAAGACCTAAGACATTGATTTTCCTCATACGATATCTAGGGCCTCAATAATCATGAGTCATTAAAATTACGCACATCCAATACATGCTGGCCAAACATTCTCTTTACAAGGATTTCATGGTGGTTTCATACAAAGTGCATGGTCCATGAATACTAAAAGCCTTTTTTAGACCCTAAGAAATTGACGTTTCTCCTTTGACCATGTTTAAGCCATAAAGAACCATCCTCTGTGCATGAAAACTTATAATGGTGACCATGCAACTCATGTAGGCCAAAAATGATCTTTATAAGTATGTGTGGTGACTTTGGACCATGCACTTTAAGGTCGCATAGGGTCTAAGGCCATATGTGTTTCCTAAATAAGATGTTCATGTCATGAAATTCCATTATTATTGGTTATTCATTGAAGGGTCACTGTTGTGTTGACTAGGAAAATAGTACAATTGTTTGTAGTTCATTTTCTATGGAAACATCACTGTAAGTTTATTGTGATGCCTAGGAGAATAGTACAATTGTTTGTAGTTCATTTTCTATGGAAACATCACTATAAGTTTACTTTCAATAGCATTCCTCACCCCCTTAAATCTTTATGCATGGCAATTGATGAGCTTTAAGAAAGAGTTTCATTTATCTTGAGGGTTAGAAATCTATTCATCATTGTTTTACACAAATGATTAAACTTACAAATCCATATTATGGTGTATCATACTAGGAGATGGAAAGTTATAGAAACAATTTTCCTTAAAGTCTGATGCAAATAAGCTACAACAAGTGATTTTTTTATACAATTAGTGTCTAAGCTAAGCCAAATAATCTATTTGATTCAGCTCCTTAGAAAAATACCCATGATAATATTGTAATTCACATTTCATGCATTCCTTCCATGTGTGGTTTAGTACTCACTCTTTTTAGCCATCTCTTCACCTTATATTAAAATTTGAAAAAAATCATTTTACATTAAATTCAAAAAACTAAAAACTAAAATATGCGCATTCCATCCAGCGTTCAAAAGTGAACCCTTCCCAGACCTTCCAAAGGGTTCTAGCCCTTCCTAGAAGTGTAAATTTAAAATTGCCCTTCAAAAAAAATTTAAAACCTGAATGTTACCCTTCCAATTAAGAAGGGCATAATTTATATCAACATTTTGAAAAAAGGGAAACATTTAAAATTACCCATCCATATAAATTTATCAATATGTTGACATTCCTATGCTAAAAAAGTTCAACTCGTCATTCAAAATATTGGAAATATGATAAATTATAATCAGTCACTCACTCATGTCATGCACTCAATGCTTAGCTGTGCTAGATGACCAGTAATGACTGATTACTACAAGGCACTAGCCATCAAGATGTGACTCTGACTCCCGAGTCACTTGGGGCTGCAATCTAAAGTGTGACAATGTGTCAATGACTACATTTATAACAACAAAGAACAACTACTAGTCTACTACTAGGCCTGAAACGAGCTCAAATATTTGTGCTTACTAACTATGTGAACCTCGCTACCAATGTCCACTTTTTTTTCATCAAAATGAAATTCAAAAGGCCGGTTTGATGATTCCTCCTCTAGAAGACTTCTTTTCTTGCATGAATGTCACCGACTCATGATAACTATAAACAACACTTGATGTCATGCAAATTCAAGTAATGGCATGTAGCTAGGATCACAAACAGTGCCGAGGTCGATTTATGCATTGCTATAGAGATGTGTCATTGGGCACATGACATGGAGAAACAATAAGTTAGAAATTTTTTTTGGACCAAAGCACTTGCACAATGGTTATTAATAAAATAATAAAAAAAAACAATTGTTGGCTCAATAATAGTCTTCAATTTGATGGTGGCATGATCATGATGTAATCTCCCTCCCTCCTTCCAAACATTTGTGGTTTCTCACAACATTTGTCCTCAACGCTCGCCACCAAAATACATATAAAAAGTACATGTCTTTACATCCTCTTCTCTTTAAATCCTCATCTCATAGCCATAACTAAGGATTATTATGCATGCACATACTCACCTTATAATATCAATTGGGTCAAGGCACAGAGACAACCATAAAATATCAAATGTGTTAAGACACAAAAAAGTAAGAGACAACTATAGGTAAGTCTTATATTAAATTTACCATATAAATCTTTAATTGACAGTATCAACTTAGATTTGACATGTTGGATTGTTTTGATCTTCTTATCACTACTTACCAATGTGATTTCAAGGCATTCTTTGAAGTTGAAGTCCATAATTTAAGTCTTTTATTCTCTATCATGCCTTTTGGTAAGACAATAAGGAGGGTAGTGGCCTGCATCAACATGGAAAACAATTTTGATATAGAGATATACACATTAATTGTTTTCATTAAATAACTTAAATTTCCTACCCGTGACTGTTGATTCACTGAATTGTGGACTGGTACAAAACACAACAAATTTTAGAGCATCAAGCCCTTAATTACTCACACATGGAACTTTCTCAAGTCTATCCATTAATAAAATTCTTTTGGTATTTTGGTTCAATTTAAAAGGAAGATGGTTGAGACTCAGACATGGAGTGAGTTGCAAGGATTCAGTTGAATTAGGCTTGATTCCATTTCCCCTCCATCCCATACATGTATGCTTTCATGAAAAGTGATGAACAACAAGATTTGATGCCCCGACCTTGGTTATTGTCATAACCCCAAATTTTCACAAAAATTTAAAATTTTGAGATTACATAAAATGTTTACAGTTGCAGTTAGATAACTGCTAGTAGCTGTTATAAGATATGAAACAGACAAATAAAAGTAACCATTTAACTTTAACACATATAGACTAATGCAGTTTTAATTTTGATATGTGATGTAAGTAATCTGCATTTGATTATTTAGCTCTACTGCTAGTTTGAATGTCAAGTAGGTGAGAAGTCATTTTCTAGCTGGGGCTTACTTAGCAATTGCTAACGTATCTGGATTTCTGGATCTTTATAGGCTTGACAGGTAATCTTTGACCCAGTAAAAGTTTATTAAGGTGATAAATCAGATATATTTCTCTTAGTGTAGAATATACTGCTAGAGTAAAAGTTTTGCTTAAAAGACTCAAGATTCTGCAAGGTAAAGTAATGTTTCTTTTACTTGATCCACAATATTATTTTACTTAATCTTTGTTTCATAGAGGTTATTAATGTCACCCTACTGTTTGTCTCTTAACAGTAAGATCTTTAAGATAGATAAAAATTTCCTTCTAACTTTACTCTAACTGATTTGCAGTTCTTAAAAGAGTTCATGATAATATTTCATAACTCTTCCTTAGATATAAGAGTCTATTGCTATTATCATCATAATAATTAAAGTGCTTCTTATCATTATACAAATAGACCTAAGTCTTTCAGAACATAAGCCTATTGTATTCTTTTCAACTCTGTTTCAATTAGGACTCAACATGGTTAAATTATCAGCTTAACATCGCTTGTAGTTTATGAGATATCCTCTACATAAAAATCGTCAAGATCGTGGTTGGAAATCCCATTTTCTTCATGAATAACATAATGTGACAATTTCACATTACCCTACTATTTGCTTATATGTGAATACGATGTAATAAAATCCTAAAGAGTTTACTATTCTAACTCTAAATTTTAACTTCATCTTGATTCGATTCGTCTTAGAACTTGGTAAATATTATGGAGTTCCATGATCATGTACTTATAGATTTATATCCTACATCTAGTACTATAAATCCTTTTTTGAGTGTAGGAACTATTCTTGTGTATAAGTGTTATTATATCTTTATACACCTTACTAGTTTTAATTCTAATTCTTATAACTTAACCATTCATAGTTCATGATTATAAGACCAAGTTACTTAAAGCATTTTCAAACCTATTCAAGCTTATAATAACCTCTTAATCTTTTTCTTACAAGTTTGATTAAGAAAGGTTATAAAATACTTACAATACTAGGCATTGAATTCATAAATAAAACCTTTGAGAAACAAGTGCATCGAATCCATATGCAATTCGGTTCTTTACCAAAGCTATATATAAGGTTAAACATTATGTTTAAACGTTGGTATAACACTTGTTCATCATTGAGGCTTGAATTTGTTTGGCAATGATATGATTTGGAATTTATGTGATAACACATTATTACTACATGCATAAAGTAATTGATTTAACAAATAATTGGGTTCGAATGATTTGCAGTGGAGACTATACGAATAACCCACCGTGAAATGAAAAGATTTGAGTACACGTGGAACTCTCCTCACCATGCAATACGTGACTTATAAGCCTTACCTTGCAACCCTAAACTTCATTGCTTCAACGAGGGTTTCGGTCTCTGCTTCGTTGGGTTCACTGCAGCCATGAGGGCTCGCAGTTGCTTGCCTCCAACTCCATTGTCTGTGCATTTTTCTTTGAAAAGCTGTTGTCTAGAGGTGAGGGTTATAACGCCATACCTCATGAATTATTTAATTAGGTTTTTAAACAACCTTCAAATTAGAGGAAATTTCAACTCAAAATGGGCCTCCTAAAATGAACTAGTAAAATAATAGTTAAAATAATAAAATAATATTTATTAATTTTGAAGGAAGAAAAGAAAAAAACTACTTTTTGTTTGTATTTTTGACATATCTCCCTGTGTTTTTACTCAAATTTTGATCGGGAGAGCTCGTTGGATGCGGAATTTAATTCCGCATCCAACGAGTACCCACTCGGCATACTTTTGATGGACCCTGCTACCCCAAAAACAAGAAATATCTGAAAAAATGGAATGATGATGTCATCATTCCATTTTTTTCAGGTATTTCTTGTTTTTGGGGTAGCGGGGTCCGTCAAAAGTATACCGAGTGGGTACTCATTGGATGCAGAATTTAATTCCGCATCCAACGAGCTCTCCCGATCGAAATTTGAGTAAAAACACACGGAGATATGTCAAAAATACAAACAAAAAAAGTAGTTTTGTTTATGATACCTATCCCCAAATTTATATTAAAAAAGTGTTTAAGACCTATACGGTATTTCAAATTTAAAGAAATTTCATTGGCTAACACATAATGACATGGAATTTGAATAAAAGTTAAAAGGCCCATTTTGAGTTGAAATTTCCTCTAATCGGCGACTGTGCATGAGGATTGTATTACACAGTTGGCAGTTTTGTTGTGGAAATCGTGGTTTAGCCACTGTCTTGGCTTGCTCTTGCTCCAGTTGTCGATGTAGTTGAAACTTGAACTTAGATGCCTCCTTCTTAGGTGAATGCAAGGCTTGCTGTGCTCGTGGTGTCGGTCTGCCTTCATCTTAACCTCGGATTCCAACATTACAGGTATACATCGTTTTTAAGAAGTTGAGAAATATAACAATTTATAGTTTCGGTTCTTTACACCAGTTTCTAAATATGTATAGGTTTTCATCTTGCAGGTGATAGTTCGCAGAACCTTTGGAAGGAACCACTACACAAAAGGACCGGCGTACAGTCTACGGGTAAGCCCTGGTTACCAAATGACTCTCCCCGCTTGTGCAGACCTTAGGGGGAAGTTTACAGTTGGAAGAAGTTACGGCATGGTTTTTACCTAGTCTTGGGTTGTTGTTCTTCAATTTACTAGTTTTGGTTTTTGTTTAAACCCTCGCTTACAGCAGGGTAACTCTGGCTCAAAGCCGTGATTTGTAAATGCTTGTTTCTCATGTTAAAAGGATTTTATAAAATGTATGTTTGATACTTGGTTTGCTGTTTTTCGTTATTTAAAACCCCATGTTACAATATGGGTGCACCGACTTTAAGCTGGTTTTTGTACTTTGTTTAAGTTTAAGCCTTTTCGGCCTGTCAAGCAATACACAGTTTCTTTTAAAAGCATAAGGGTTTTCCTTTGAGCTCGGACTCAGTTTATCTTAAAGCTATTATGGTGACTTGTAAACTAGGGTTTTTACCCTATTCGCCTGAGTAATAACAATTTTACTGTGTATTATTTATTTTGCATAAAAATATTGTTAATGGCTACTCAGTCATTTTATAAAATTATTTTACCTACAGGCTCAGAAATTTTGAGCTAGGGTTTCCTAAATGAAACACTTGTTTTTGAATAATTCTTTCAAGTTATTTGAGTAGGTTCTTTACTTGTAAAACAAATATTGTTTTTAAATTAATATTATTATCTATATATATATTTTTTCTATAAAGACTGTAACTAGTCTACAATAGTTCAATTGTTCAATGATAATGTTTCAAATAGTAGAATTATAGCTTAACTATTTTTCTTTTATCAAAACAAAGAAAATAATAAAGGGTTTCGACCCTGTAGTTACTCTTCTTGTATAAACCTGTTAATAATTTCAGATCAGTTTTTACATAGATATGTAATGTTAAAATTAATTATAATCCTATTCTTATTATTCTTACTGAAATGTTAGCAAGAATTCTTATTAGAGTTATTTGTAACATCCATTTAGTAACTAGTCTGTTTTTGATAAACAATAAATATTTTCCATAAAAACCTTTCTTGTTTACAGTAACTATTGTCTTAGTTTAGCTAACATTATAGTAAATAAACTAAGTATTATAGTTTATTTCTTTGTTTCTCTGAACGTACTAAGTAGTTTAACTGTATCTTTTCTATTGCATTTACAATTAGTTATTAAATAAAACATAAAGGAAATAGTGATAACATAATACAGTTTATTCTCATGCACTTGAGTAAAAGAATACTTCATTTATCTACTAAGGTATCTTTTTAACCTAATAATTCTTCTACCTGTAATGGAATACTGCAACTTCATTATTAGTATATTTACAATAACAAAGAACATAAATAACCAGGTTATTGGTCTTTTGATACTAATCTACATACTGCAATGAAATACTTTGCTATTATGAAATGCATATTACATCTATTCATTTCAGTTTCTATTCATTTCCTTCATCTACTTTAAATACTTTGCCTATGCTGGAGTACGGTATGGTCCTTCCAGATGTGAAAAAACACAGGTTAGAATTATTTTTCATCTATTCAAATTCATTCCTTCAAATATCTAAAAGATTACTAACTCTAATATTTTGCAACTAAATATTTAACATTTAGATAACAATCAGATTCACTTTTAACCATTTAACACAGTAAAACAAAAAGATTGTAGAACCTGATTCAACTGGACAACAACAACGTTAGGAGGCTGTTCCTCCCTACCAACTCTTGGAGAGCACCCAAACAACGCTTCCTCAGGACCCTCGAGCCTATTCCTGGTCTCCTTGGTTGAGAACTGGTGGAGCAAGCAAACAATAAACTAGTCCAATGACTCAGTAATGACTCTGCACTCAGCAGTAAGATCCTTCAGCTGAAAAGATGCACTAGATCAATTAGCAGTTAACCCCTCAAACTCTTTCCACAAATTTCCTTAACATTGAATTTCTCTGAAGTACATTCACCTGAATGATCACTTCTCTAGAATGAGTAGCCTCAGCTCTCTTCAATGGGCATTTTTATAAAGATTGCCTAGGTCTTTTGGGTCAGTTGTAATTAATTGAGCCACCTGTTCTGATCCCACTTTCTTGGGGGATCATGACCCCAAATGTAGGGAGGTTTCCACCTGCAACAATTGGAAGAGGTTTGAGGATGCTGCCACTTGTCTGTTTTCTCTCCACCTAGTCTCCTCCACCAATTTGACCAGTAAACACTCTTTTAACACCTCTCCTAAGCTGTTGTCTGCACTTTCATTTATTTATAATTAAAATATTCAGAATTACATTTAATACCCTTGAATCTGCTGAGTCATCACTTGCAACTTCGCATAAAATTTAACATATTGTCTTTGAATAAAATCAAATAAAATAATATTGTTTTTTGCAAAATTGGGGCATGTGATAGTTATGCTAGCATTGCTAACTTGCTTGGTATGTAGGATTTTTTTTTTATGTTATCTTAGTTGTGTATTATTTTTCCTTAGGTGCCCAATCCCCATCATTATTACATCTCTCAAGCATGATTGTTTCCCTCTCTCCGTTTTGAATTAAGTTTTTCTAGGTTTCCCTCTCTCTGGTTGTGTTATCTCTCCAGGAAACTCTTCTAGTTTGCAACTTGAAGATGCCTGGTAACTTCAATATTTTTTCAATGGTTTACTCAATGGATAAAGTCAGATGACAAATAATACCTCACTCACTGAATACATGCATAAAATCAACCAAATAGACAAGGCTTCTAACTATCAATGTTTAGAGGGTTTGTAATAAAGGTGAATAAATGAAGAATTCTCACTATGCTAGCAGATTCACACATAAGGCACTTACATATGAATGGCTAATCACAACAAGGAAAATATACTTGTAATTCCAATTATCCACACAGAGATAGGATGACAACTATCTTGTATTAGGTAAATAGAATGAACATGAATTAAACATCCAAGCAAAAGTATAGAACATAATGAAGATGAAATCTGAACATGTAATGACAAAAGAGCTTGTATTAATTGATAAGAACATGAGAAGCTTAAATACAAAAGTGTCTAAGAGTCTCCAAAGTTGAACCCTTTACAATTATTCTTTAATGAGCTTAAATAATATTTACAAATCAATTTCAATATCCTCAAAAGACGGATATGATAACCTCTTTTCCTTATCTCAAATCCGAATTTGTGAGGTGGCTAGAAAATGCAGAAATTTCTGGAAATATGCTGCTCTGTTATTGACCTATATCTCTCAAATAAAAATATATTTCAGAAAAATGAGAGAGGTTTTTTTATATTAGATTTTTATGAGAAAAAACCTCTCTCAGATATGTGAGATTCATTTTCATTTTCCTTAAATATGTATTTAAAAAACATGTGTGAAACAGAGAAATTCTGAGATCCGAAAATTAGGCTCGGAGATGGATTCGATTATCCCATTCTGTGACACCTGTAGGAAAAATGAGTGAGGTTATTGTTTTTTGGTTTGTTATGAGAAAAAATATTTCTCAGTTATTTTATATTTATTTTCATTTTCCCGACATCAGTATTTCAAAAACATGTGTCAAACAGGGGAATTCTGAGATCTGAAATTTAGGGCTCAGAGATGGATTCGATTCTCCCAATATGTGACACCTGTAGGAAAACTGAGAGAGGCTATTGTTATTTGAAATGTAAGTAAAAACATATTTGGACTATTTCTCAAAATTATCCTCCAGTCGCCTAGGATCATCATTTGAAAATGATGACTCAGCACAGTAAAAACACCACATTCTTGAAAATGATACCTCATCTTGCAGGGGAATTTTTATTGCCTTCCCGAGCTCTAAATGCAGATATAAAATTACCATTGGAAATATGAGGATGTATAGTTTTCAATTGAATATTTTGACATGTAAAATGACCTCTCCGCGGCTGAGAAAATTGCGTTTTCCCAATACATGCTCACTGTTTACAAGCTTCTGCGCTTTCGGTGGCTAAAATAGCCCCGAATTTCGCGTTTTAACTACCGAAAGCTCTGATTTCAGTGGCTAAAATAGCCCCAAATTTTGCGTTTTAACTGCTAAAAGATCTGCTTTCGGTGGCTAACAAATAGTTGAAATGTCTGCCTAAGCCACCGAAAACCGAGTTTTGACTTTTTTGAAGGAAAAACCAAATCAAAAGTTTTTCAAACCTTATTACATACCTAAAGCTCTAAAAAGCTAGCCAAAATAAATTTAGAAATTTATTTTTCCATGACTTCCTATCACCTAAAATAAACAAACTTGACTATTTTATTTGAGGATATAACATCTGGATCCTACTCGAGGATGGAATCCTCCATGTGAGGTTCCAAGAACCACAAATATGATGCCTTTCTTAGACAACAAAATACAGAAGCTAGTCTAGTGTTCCATTGGGCATGGAGTCAGCAGTACAATATTCTTCTGAACACCTTTCAAGAGCTACCTTTACAATTGATCCCCTACAAACCTGTAGCATGCCTATAGCTGTCCTGCTTATTCAACAACCAATAACTGAAAAAGTCTACTTGCTCATATAAAGAGCTTATTCTCTTTCCTACTTCTAATTCTAATCAGTAGAGGCTTCTTATCAAGCGACATCATGCTTGCAATAAAGCCATGTAAGAAAATGACTTACTGATATCCTCCTTGATCTTGACCCAAAAAATAAATAAAACCATAGCATTGAATGATGTAGTTTGAAAGGGTGACAGAACCAGGGCTCATCTGACAAAAATATTTTGACATTTATGCCGCTTATAGATTCCAAATAATCAGCAATAGGGTCGTAAATGTCACATAGAAATACCTCTCCATGCTGCTGTTCCAACTGAATGAAATGTTGCTGCTGGCTGCTTTCAATGGTCTCCATGTTAACTGTAGATTGCTCAACCTCTGACTGAGAAGAATGCGTGATGAATTACTGATTTGGAATTTTCGGATCATCATCTTCCTCCTCATATCTGTTGCACTCTTCCTTTGTTTTCAAATCAGAAAACAGAGGGCTGCCCTTACTATATGCTGCATATTCAAATCTGTCACACGCTGATATAAAAATCTGCTCATTATCTTTGGGGTTTCCAATGGGGACAATCTCATATTCATGATAACCTAAGTTAGTACATGCATTTTATACAATGTCAAAAGTATCTATACTATGGTTATCATCCTAAAGTTCATTAATATCTTGGTCACAATAAGAGGTGTCCCCTATTGCAACATACTCTTCATGAATGTTTAGTTCTTTATTCAATAAATTGAATTCATGATAGCATTCAAAATATAAAAGATCAGCTGAAAATATTCCTTTGCAAAACAAATAAAAGGCAGCATGAAAATATTCCAAAGAGATGATACTGGAAATAGGAAGGGACCGGTACCAATCATGAGCAATCCTTTCTAAAGAATACCAAAAAAGATTGATCTGAACATCCTCATGCACAACTTGCAACTGATGAATAAAGTCATGAAAATCCAGCAAGTGTTCAGCTGGCACTTCCCACTCTTCTCCTCGAAATCTGGGAAGACTGTTTTCCCATTCATCTCTACTAGGCACTAGATTAGGGTAACCAGAAATATTTGAGAAATCACAAAATGCATACCTCTTTGCTAAGATCTTGTTCATTTCATACCAATGGAGCCGCCAACAGATTTCTGAGCAATGGAGTTGCCACTGAATCCGTCCTTCATGGAGTCGCCAGATAGATGATTACAACTGAAAATGTGCCCAGTCTTTGTCTATTATCAAAGCTAGAGCTGATGTCATCTCCCAGGGAATCTGAGCTTCAATTTCCTCCCCTTGGCAACGATGCCAATTTGTTAGCTCTCCAGGGAACTCTTCTAGGTTGCAACGCGAAGATGCCTGGTAACTTCAATATTTTTTCAATGTTTTACTCAATGGATCAAGTCAGATAAAAAATAACACCTCACTCACTCAATACATGCATAAAATCAACCAAATAGACAAGGCTTCTAACTATCAATGTTCAGAGGGTTTGTAATAAAGGTGAATAAATGAAGAATTCTCACTATGCTGGTAGATCACAACAAGGAAAATATACTTGCAATTCCAATTATCTACACAGAGATAGGATGAAAACTATATTTTATTAGGTAAATAGAATGAACATGAATTAAAAATGCAAGGATAAGTATAGAACAAAAAAGAAGATGAAATCTGAACATGTCATGGCAAAAGAGCTTGTATTAATTGACAAGAACATGAGAAGCTTGAATACAAAAGTGTCTAAGAGTATTCTAAGTTGAACACTTTACAATGATTATTCAATGAGCTTAAATAATCTTTACAAATCAGTTTCAAGATCCTCAAAAGACGGATCTGATAACCTCTTTTCCTAAGGTGGCTGGAAAATGCGGAAATTTCTAGAAATATTCTGCTCCAATATTGACCTATATCTCTCAAATAAAAACATATTTCGGAAAACAGAGAGAGTTTTTTGTATATTAGTTTGTTATGAGAAAACTCCTCTCTCAGTTCTTTGAGATTCATTTTCATTTGCCTGAAATATGTATTTCAAAAACATGTGTCAAACAGGGAAATTTTGAGATCCGAAAATTAGGCTCGGAGATGGATTCGATTCTTCCATTCTGTGACACCTGTAGGAAAAATGAGAGAGGTTATTGCTTTTTGATTTGTTATCAAAAAAACCTCTCTCAATTATTTGAGATTCATTTTCATTTGCTCAACATCTGTATTTCAAAATAATGTTTCAAACATGGGAATTCTGAGATTTGAAATTTAGGGCTCAAAGATGGATTTGATTCTCCCAATATGTGACACCTATAGGAAAAATGAGAGAGGTTATTGTTATTTGACATGTCAGGCACAAAATCCATTGACCGTTTCTAAAAATTATCCTCCAGTCTCCTAGTATCATCATTTGAAAATGACGACTCAACATAGTAAAAACACCACATTCCTGAAAATGATGCCTCATATCGTGGGTGGCTTTTGAATGCCTTCCTAAGCTATAAATGCATATATGAAAGTACCATTGGAAATATGAGGATGTCTAGTTGTCGATAAACTATTTGAACGTGTAAAACGACCTCTCCGTGGCTGAGAAAATTGAGTTTTCCCAAGACATGCTCACCGTTTCCAAGCTTCTGCGCTTTCAGTGGCTAAAATAGCCCCGAATTTCGCGCTTTAGCTACCGAAAGCTCTACTTTCAGTGGCTAATGAACAGTTGAAATGTCCTCCTAAGCCACCGAAACCTGAGTTTTGACTTTTTTGAAGGAAAAACCAAATCAAAACTTTTTCAAATTATTACATACCTAAAGCTCTAAAAACCAGCCAAAATAAATTTAGAAATTTATTTTTCCACGACTTCCTATCACCTAAAATAAACAAACTTGACTATTTTATTTGAGGAGATAACAGGTTGTAGGTTTATTATTGTTTCGTTTTGCTTAGTGGCTTCATTTTGTACATAGTTATCAGTAAGTAATTCTCTCATGGTTCTAGTTTTTCTTTAAGACTATATCTAGGTACGAAGTCTTTCACTATGCACAAGATCACACAAATGCCCCGATATGGTTATCGCATAGTCTAAGTAGTTTTTTTCTATATAATGAAGTGTGCTCCAATTCGAAAAAACACAATAAAATAGTTGTTCTGTTACTGAACTATAAATCTAATGATACATATATGACAAATTAATGTGTTCAAAATAAGTTTTATTGAAAATATATCATTTTTTCATGTAAATATTAAGGGGTGCTCAATTGTTTAAGAAAAAAAATATTCGTTTGTTGCAATTTTTTTTAAAAGGTTTAGTTAATTTATACTTATCAATTAAAGTACAATTATTTATATTTCCCTTCATCTTTTAAGAGCTCCCCTAATAAATTCCCTTCCATTTGAAATTAAGACCAACCCTTCAAATTTGAAAATTTCCATCCATGTGTCATTTAGTACTCACCTTTTTTAGCCATCTCTTCTTCATGTGAGATTAAAAATTTGAAAAAACTCATTTTACTCTAATTTCAAAATACTAAAAAAACCATGTATATGGACCAAAACGTTTTCAAAAAACTAAAAATCTATCTGTGAGCGGCAAAAAAATAAAAAAAAAACTAAAAATCCATTGTGGGAGCCAAAACATGTCGAACTACCTACGATTGGTATCATGGTATTCAACATTGTGATCGCTGACTTTGGCAGAGTAGCATAGAGTGGAGGTGAGGGAAATTTGGTGTTGAGTGCTTCCATAGGCCACTGGGGATTTTGCCCAGGGATTGGTTTGCTATTTCCCTTGAGCCAACGAAAGCTCGTTTGGAGGTCTTGACTAGTTACAGGTCTGGCATTTTTAGCTTGGAATTTGTGGGTATCAACGGCAATATGGATACTATATATGGATTGAATATGCTGGAGAAATGGGGGTGCTAAACAAAGACTTTTGATAACAGTATAGTTGATAGGGATAGTGAAAGGGGAAGCAATCCAGATTCAGAATATGCAACACCAAGTGCAGTTTTCTCACACTTGGTGAATCCTCAGGGAAGGTGAAGGAAGAATAAATTATTTCGAGGGCATGCTGAATGCAGGTTGCTTATTGCACTCTCTAAACCAGCCAATTAACCCTTAAAGACCATGAATGTTCATTTTGTCTTTTGATGTTGGAATATCTTCCTCCTAATTTTCAGCATTGTAGCAGACATCTCTATGTTCCATACGTTAAAGTTCAAGTGGGATACCATTAATTCTGTTTAGTTTTCATATATTATTCATCTTTCTTTCGTTAGTTTGAAACCCTTTTTTATTTGTAATATAATTGAATTTTTGGATAGTATTTATATGTCATAACACTTTTGTCGCATAGAAGCTGCGATTCATATCGTCTGCCTCTGAAAAATTTTAAAAACTTCTTTTGTCAGACTGGTTGGGGCATGAGTAAGTGGGTTAGTGAGGGGATAATGGATAAAATAGTGGGTTAGTGAGGGGATAATGGATAAAACAGGTGGGTGGTTGTAACAGAGAAGTAAAGGAAAAAAAGACAAATAGGCTGAGAAGGTTCATGGCAATGTTCTGCCAACACATGTCCATAAGATTTATCTTAAGTTATTGCTTTAGTTCTTCAACCCAAGAAGGCAGTTCCAACAAATGTTGGGTAGCTTGCTGGGGTGATGGGAAATTTGACATGAAAGATGACCTCAACCATGTTAGAACTCTAATTTGATGCCCAAGGATAAAAGGGGATGGATCAGATTAGTCAAGCAAAGCAGAAAAGAGACCAGGAGAACTTGCCGCCAATCATACCCAGAACCATAAAGAGAAGTCATAGTAAGATATACTCATCAATACATAGATGGAATTACTCCTCGGCCATTCTTAGTATATAATTTCCCATTAATGGAAAAACAAAGATAATAACCAGCAATTGGGGATAGGACTATGGTCCTTTCAGAAGGATTTAAAGATAGCAAGGAGCTATTCCTTTGTAATTTATTGCATAAACTCATTGTTCTCCTCAGCATTAAAAAATATTGGAAATTTCTGTCTTATTTTTATGGATGCAACAAGTGAGTTTCTTGGGGGATCTAAATACATGTTCAAAGTGATTTACCCCTGCCACAACAAGATCCCCAAATTTGTGAATTTTGTTTCCACTTTCATCTACTAGATCCAAATTTGTGTTATTCTTTTTCTTGTGGAAAGCAAATTAGTGGAATCATTTTGTATTTCGGTCACCTACTACAAGTAGTTAGTAATGAGTCTAAACAGTGGGTACACATTACTCTATATAACTGTTGGAGTATAGGCAGTTTTTCCTCAGGAGGCTGGTCCTTATTGATGTTGCATCTTGAGTGAGCATTCTTGCATCTAAGTGGTGGTAAAATGTCTTGAGGGATCCTCCACATGGAATATTTTATTGCGTTACTTGTGCCAATTAGCTCAACTTATTTTTATGGTTTTAGGTTCTTTTGGATTATGCCATATCCTCCCCTCCCCTCGCTTATTTTGGATTTTTTTTTTCGTTTGCATCAAAAGCAGCTTATGACATTGGGATTTTGATTGGATGGTATGATACAACCTTACCCCTTTGGCTGGCCTTTTTACCTTAATCCTAGGAGATCGAGTCACTACCCTATCAGTCAGGAATACTACAGTTGGTTGGCAGGGACAAGATTTTACTCACTCCCTTTACTTTACCTGCTAGAAATACTACATCTAGATCCCTAGAACATAAATGCACTAGTGTTGTTAGTCAGTCGAAATACCTTAGAAGCCACGGATGGGATCTAAATTGGTATTGGTTCATGAGCCCGTCCCTTTACTTACCTCCTTCCCTTATTAATCGAGTACCACAACCGTATGGATGGGTCTCGCTATTACCTATCCCACTTAGGAATTCGGTGATAAAAGTATGGAATTATCTTGTATTTTGTATCTTATAACCCTAGGAGAGGAGATTGACTGCTATCCAAATTATTCATTCCACTAGGAAAGGAACAACTGGGTAGGCATGTTATGACCCATATACCTTGGTTTACAAACTCTTTACGCACTTGCCAGAACTAGATATTTAGAGAGAGGCCCTATATCATGAAGTCTTCCCAGATGGCCCTATACCATGAGGTCTTCCAAGGGACTACTATTAGACAGAAACCAGGTCAAAGTTCAAACACCCTCTCTATTCATTATAAGCAGCCTCCCTTCAAAACATCCAAGAAGAAAAGATTTTATAGCACAGGGAATGATCATTAAGCATATAATTGGGGAAATTTTGAATATGATTTTTTTGAGTGATTTTTTATTAATTTTCCACGGTTATGCATGTGGGAAACTTGTCAATTTCATGGTATGCATGTCCTTAAAGCTACATTTTCAACAGAAATGGTTGTTTGATTCTCTATTCTGTACAGTTTTGGTTCTTCCTAACATCAATTTTCACAAGGTATGTGCTTGTCTAATATTAATATTAATGTTTCCTCATGCGGGTCTGAAGAATTTTATGCAATCTTCAAGCTATTGTTTCTGAAGAATTTCATGCAATATTCAATCTATTGTTTCAGTTAATGCTTGATCAGAGATATTTTTCCTTAGATGGGTTCAATCAATTTCACGTTCTTTTAAGAATTCATACAGTCCCAATTCATTATTTAAATTTTACTGCAATACTTGAATGAATTTCATCGTTTCAGATATTTGGAAATCCTCTATTTCTATCTCAGTGCAGTACTATTATATTATAATTCTTATTTCTTGATTGTTGTGTGTTATCTATATCAAGTTGGTTTTGAGGACATCAAGAATTTAAGGAAGTCAAAGGCTCAAAGCAGGGATTGATAATGGAAGGAGACAATATTGGTAAAGGGGTAGTCAGTTGTTATGTTGTTGTACTATTCCTGATGAGCAACAATGTATTAGGTCGGTTTGTGGTTCAGAAGAATAGTATAAGGGTCTCTGAATCATTGAAAGGGAAGAGGCACAATGCTATTGGGAATTTTGGAGTTCCATATTATGGAGGGACTATGATTGGTCAAGTGGTGTATCCAAAGAAAGGAAAAGATGGCTGCAAATCCTTTGAGGAATTGGATGTCTCCTTCACTGAAATCTCCAACAAAACCCCTTTTGTTCTGGTAGATTGCGGGGGTGGGTTTTTTTCACTTGAACCTTCAAACTACATATATCATATATGTCTGGAATATTCTCTCATATTAGAAACACCATTGAGACCAGAAGGAACATAGGCAATTAGGCAATTAGTGGAAGAATATATCTAAGAAGAACATGCAATTCAATATTTAAGCTTCTTACTAGGAAAATAGTGGAAGAACAATTGGTTGGATAGGTGAACTTTTCAGAATCCAATTGATTATCAATTGGTGTAAGGATATTTTGAATGTTTGATATGAAATGATTTCAATCCCAATAAACTTTACTGTTCCCTGCTCTTATTCTCACGTGTAGCCTTGTGAATCATTAGTTATTATTATTTTTCCTCCTCAACAATTATTGAATGACGTGTGTTGTAAAGTGTTCTTAGTTTCTTATTGGGTGCTTGCTAGGCCTCTAATCTGCTGACCAAAATTTCTGATAGGATTCTTAATTGTGATGTAGAGTGCTACTTTGCATTGAAGGTATGGAATGCACAAAACGTCGGCACTGCTGCTGTTCTTGTTGTACATGACCATGATGAGCCTCTCATAGACATGGTTCAATTTTCAATTTGTATGGAATGCACAAAATGTCGACACTACTACTGTTCTTGTTGTAGATGACCATGATGAACCTCTCATAGCCATGGTTCAATTTTCAATTTTAAAGGTATAGTCTCTCCACGTCCAGGCCAAATCTTAGTTTCAAAGGTAGAGTTTGAAAGCTCCTATAACTACGCCCCTTGGATTTTTGGACTTTTTTGCTTTGTAAGATTCCATTGGCATTCAAAGGATTTAGACGAAAACATTGACTTATTCACCGAATGTTTTCAAAGTTAAAAACTTTATGTACAAAAGTATTTTGGAGGAAACTTATTTTCACTTATATGGCCATTTATAAGTTTGATGTAACTTATTTTCACTTATTTTCCTAGACTTGATTTCATTTCACAAACTTATATTATCTACACACAACTTTCTCTCATTTTTTAAAACATATGAAAGTTCTCTTAGGTGTTTCATTGGGCCCCTCTTTGGGGGTATGCTAGTACTCTTCATTGCAACATGATTGACTTATGTTGTTTCACTTACATTATTCAGGACTGTGTTGTTGGATTGTTATTTTCCCTACTCCCTATTCGTTGGGGAAATGGAATTTTGTAAGGGATAATGTCGATGAAAAAATTGTAAGTGGATTCCTTACCAAATGCATTATGGTGCATTCTTTATTCTTCAATTTTCACATTATTCATTTCAATGTTGTCATATTATCTTAACAGGATTTGTCTATTGTAGTTACTTTTTCTATTAGGACAAAATGGTTCTTTCAAAGTAGTTATGTGTCTTTTACTTGGGAAAAATTGAACATATTTGATATTTTCAATTACGAGATTTGCATTTCAAATACATTTTCAGTGTTCAACTATTCAATAAATGGCCAAATAAGTAGTAGTAACAATCAAACATAGTTTGAGATGTTTTAACACTCACTTAACTCTTATTCTTTGCAAAGTCTCATGTTGCCGAATAGATGGAAGGAGAGAATATTTGGCCCTTGTAAGATCAACTAATAAACATATGTGTTTCTTCATTTCCCCTAAAACATTAAATGACAAAAATCCACTTTTGGTTGAAATCAAAGGCTTATTTCTTGTTAACATGGATGGCTATTTTTGTTAGCTTGGGAAGATTCCTGGTTATTTCTGTGGGATTGTCAGATGAATAATGTAGAATATTTATGTTGGATTAATTGGTGTTATCCATACATGTGGCCACGATCCATTCATATGTACTTCATGTATTAGGCTTATGGTTAAGGGAAACCTAATCAAACTTGATATGTTTGCTCAATATCCTCTTGCGGTGTGTGCCTTTGTTATGTGGGCCCATAATCCCTATTGAGAGGATGCCTTATTTCAATCTCTCATTAGTATCATCTCATCTGTGATATTTTTGATCTAAAATATGAATTTTTATAGGCCTAAGGGCACTTAAGTTTGGCGCTCTCTCTTGTGATTGACATCTTTCTCTTAGGCATGGTTGTTTATTTCTATTTTCAACACTTTTGCTTTGTTTTTACACACTCTCTATAGTGCACTTATCAGGAGGTTATTTCAGAATTCGGTTCCATCGATTTTTTTGTTGACTCTTTTAAATCCTAACATGGTATTAAAGTGGGTGTGAACATTACTGTCTCGATTCTTTTGGCTTATCCAAAAACTATCGGTTGGTGAAAATTTTGTTACACTGTAGAACTAGGGTTGTCTTGGAACACTCTTGTAGGGTTTCTCTAAAGGTTTTAATGATATAAACCCTAAGCTATGGTTGTGCCTTCATTCTAGGATGTTCTTTGACACTTGTCACCCTTCTATAAGTCCATCCCTTTCATTCCTAGGGTGACTTACGATTTTGTATCATATGTATCTATAAAGGCAAATTTTTGAAGTCTTCATTCTATAAGGAGCCTTCATCTTGCTCATGTTGCATATATGGATTCAAAGTGATTTTTGTTGGATGGGGCCACCTATCATTTTTGGGTGGATGAAATCATAATTCGTTGCCCCACATTAAAGCAAAGGTCCATGGATGCACTTGGTGATGCTTCTTTTTGCTGAAGTTGATGACAATGATGACATGGTATGTTTGAGGATGGATGAAGCTCTTGGCTAGACCATTCTTTATGTTGAGCCTAATCTTATTCATTATACCGAGCATATCAAAGGCATGAAGGAAATTTGGGATACCTTCAAAATTCCTTTTAGAATGGTGAATACGGAGGAAAATTTTAAGGATCCATAAGTTTCTCAAAGTATAAAAACCTTGGTGAATCTTACTAACTCTTAAATTTGCAACCACAAAATGTTTGGCGATTTAAAAAAAATTCAAATTTCTAAGGACTTTATATAGTTTTTGTGTAGTTTGGTGATTTTTAAAGGAAGAAAAAATTATCCCATGGAATTTGTGCGAACCTTCTTTGAAAAAAAGGTAAATTAGCCAACTCTTTTTGGAAAAAAGGATGAAAAATAGCCCATGGGCTAATTTTTGCCCCAAAAGTTTCCTTGATAACCTCTGTATATCAAAAGATATGGGATTGTTGGTTTATAGGCTCGTGGCTTGTAAAAAAACCCTAAGAATTGGATTTATGAGAACTTGAAACCAAAACACAATTATGAGATATCTTTGTTGGGAATTAGGTTTTTTGTTGTTTCTTTTTCATATATGGAAGAAAATGAAGCAGTTTCTAAAGGAGGACCTTGGTTTCTCAAAAAATTGTTGATCATAATTATAAAAGAAACATTGGGAGGCAAGTTTTTACCCTAGGGCTTAGATTTCTTAAAAACTCTAGTCTTGGTTCACCCCCATTTCTTCCTTTGGAATTTCAAAATGAATTAGGTCTAAACAAAATATTGGGGATTTCTTGGGATCCTATGTAAGCATGCAAATATTATTTATAATGGGAGAAAATTCACAATCAAGTCAGTCAAATTCACATATCAATATTAGATTAATGCTATGGATGCAACACTGGATTTAGTTTTATCAATTAAATAGGGTTTGCCATGTATGTCTTTTAGCCCACATTGTTGTGTTATATGAATTTTTCTTTCCATCTAATACACATTTTCATTGTTTGACAAGTCATAATGATGGATGATATTTTGTAGGACAACACATAATCAGAGCATTTCCATGAAAATTATGTAAGCATTCCATATTGAATTAATTTTAGGATTTAGAGATGACTTGACCATTATTCTTAATGGTTTGTTGTTTGTATTTCTCCTAGCACAAAATTTTGATATAAAAGACACATTTTATTGATTTCCATTTCTCGTTGATTTAGATGAGACCAAGACCTCAAATTTCTCTAAATTCCTTAATGAGAGGTTCTTGAGATGATGATTTAGGTTGATTATGGTATTTTTGTAGCATTGCTTCATGAACCATTCTTTCAATTTTGTTTTTAGTTTAATCTCCTTTATTACGTTGTTAGGATGATAGTCTATTTATATATTTATTTCATGTCCTAATTTTGTGATCAATCCCATTTCATATACAAAAAAAAAACTTTGGAAGTGAGTGTATGGATGGAAGTATGCAAACATAATCTGTGTTTTTGCAAGGGTTAGAAGGTCCACTAATATTCAAAAGGAGGATATATTTGGACGTCATTGTTGTCTCCTTGAGACTATTTATTGCAGTGAAAGTTGGACTTTAACATCGAACACTCGTGAAAGAGAAGAGATGTAGAAATACATATTAATCGAGTTAATTAATAAAATTTGCTAGCATCTTTCATTGTGGTTTAATTACTTACTCTACATGGCCATACCTAACTACCCATACTAATTGTTATTCATTAACTTGATTGGTCACTAACACTCATGATATTTATTACACATTAATACATAATATATCAAGGATCCTAATATATTATTGAGCGTCACTTATTCTAGCACCTTGTCTTAAAATGAAATACAATGTTTTTTAACCCCCCTCAATATAAAATCCATAGCAACTTACTCAGTAAATAAGAATAACTACAAAAGTTGAAGGGCATTCTTGTTCAATCTTCAATAATGCAACACTTCTCTGGTTCTTAATATATAAACACTACATTCTATTGTATGATGCAGGTTGTGTTGGTAAAGAAATGTATGCAATGTCATATCAACCAAGTTTTGCATTGGGACATCAAAGGTAATTATTAATTTTATCAATCTTTGTTCTTGTATTTAATTATGATATATGATTATTGAAACAAGTGTTTGAACATGGAGTTTTATGCTATAAATATGATATTATTTTCCAATTGATAATAATGGGATTCTAAAGATTATGGATTTTTTCATGACAAGATCTTTCTGTAGTGACCAAAATGGAAACCTGACCAATAGAGTAATCACATCGTGATATAGGTAAGTGAAATATGACCTATTTTATGATCACAATCAATTTTTTCTATATTATGAGTGCTTTCTTTTTTACAATGCAAAATCTAGATGGAACTTCTTTAGGGTGTTGATTTTGGGTTCTAATGTTATGTGTATCCCCCTGAAGCTTCCATTTTTGGATTTTTTGTTTCTTTATGTTAGAAATAGTAAGCTCACTGTCATAGAGTATTCCTCTGACATGGAAGGTTTTGTATTCATATTTAAATGGATGTTGTTCATAGTCCTTAGGTAGTTATACCAATTTCCAACATTTACATAATGACTATAGAGTAGAGTCCTATGCCGTGTCATGATTAGTTTGTTAAGTATATTCGATTCTAATCCTTCTCCCAGTGTTTCAAATCATTCCTGGTTTTCCAAAGGAAAAGATAAAAAGACATCCTCATCCTATAATATATGGCCCCATGAATATGCTTATATCTAATGCTGTTGGGGATCATGTAGATCTCCCAGTGCAAGAATTGTGACATCACCTTGGGAAGCAAATAAAAATTATGAATTGGCATCACAATATATCCTAACCATTTGTTCTTGTGGATACTCATTAGCTTGATGGAAGAAGGAACTTTGCTCATCCCATGGTGGATAGGTTCCATGTGAAGCACCAACTATTGGGTTGATCATCTTATTTTGATTCTCCTTATTGCTCCACTTATACATGGCTCTAGGATGATCATGCTTATCTACTATCTGCTTGGCATCCACACTAAGATAATTGTTATTTATAGGTCTCATATGGTGGTACATTTTTGGTTGCTAGGGAATAGTGATTTTTGCAATCCCATTAAGCCAATTTTTGAGCTTTGTTCAAACTTCCTAGAAACAGTTTATGGATTTCATAACCTGCTTGATCATATATTGTGAACTTATACAATCTATCATCCTTTACTGACCATTTTATACTCAAAGTTGTGTATTGATATTTTTTACCATTATAGAGGACTCTGTTAGGTTCCCAAATTCTTAAAGGGTGCTAGCTCAATGGAAGAGCATCTGCCTTAGAAGCAGGAGGATGTGGTTCTATTACTCCATGCCCTAATGATATTATAATATCAACTAAAAACAACTAAATTAGTAACCAAAAAATAAGAGGTAAGTGACCAAACAATGAGATATAAGTGACCAAACAAAATGACCAAAATTTGTATATAAAATTACTAAAAACGACTAAATTAGTGACCAAAAAATGAGAGATCTGAAATTAGTCATTAAAAAGGTTGCAACATGTGGCGCTAATGATGAAGGAAAACATGGCATTCATATGGTAGCAAAATAAGGCATGAAACTAGGCATTAAAAAAGATGCAACACGTGATGCTAATGATGAAGCCAAACATGGTGTTGATATGGTAGCAAAATAAGATGTTACTTTGGATGCAAAACATGGCGCTACATAGGAAGCAAAACATGGCGCTACATAGGAATAAAAACATGGTGCAACAATAGAAGAAATATTTGGCGTCATTTTGGTAGAAAAACACGATGCAAAAAAGGAGGCAAAAATTGGTGCTAATTTGGAAGCGAAAATTGGCACATATTTGGAAGTAAAACATGGTGCAAAATGGGATGCTAAAGTGGTAGAAAAAATGGATGCAATATTGGATGCTAACATGGTGCTATTAAGGATGAAAATATGGTGCTAATGGGGATTCCATTGAAGAAGGAAAAGCGAACACTCGCTAGGAAGAAAAATAGGATGTTGTTTAGGAAGCAAGCCTCCACATTGTTTAGGAAGCAAGGTTGGATGCTATTCTGGAAGCAAAAAAATAGACGCTATTTTGGGTGTCATAAAGGATGCTATCTAGGAAGCAAAAAAAGATGTTTTTTGAGACGCTTTAAGTTTTTTCCATGACGTGTCCCATTTAGCGTCTAGTTTGACCACTCAATGTACAAAAAAATACACTAAAAAGGGACGCTAAATGGGAAGCTAATTCTAGGATTTGTTGTAGTGTCATAGTTCAATCAAATAAAAGAAAATGTAATTATACCTTGATTTATGGAGCTTTGCACTGTCTTCTTCTGCTTTACCTTTCAAAACATCATTCAAAATACTTCAAATTTTGTCCTGTTGCAATAATTTCATGTTAGGACCATCAAATAAATATTTGTTTGTTTATGAAAATAACAAAACCAATCTAAATAAATACAATACTATTACAATGCAAATTACAATACTTTTCAACTATTCAAGTAAATTAACTGTTAATAATAGATCACTTGATGAAACATGGAGAACCAAAAACACTATGTATATAAGGCCATCGATCACATTAAAACACCATTTCTTGCCTCTTAACTATGACAATGTTTCTCAATGCTATCTGTAACAAGTTCTAATGGAGGAGTCAAATAGAAATAGTAAAAATTAAACACTAAAATTATAGAAATAAGTATTTTGAATGTATTCTTCCTTACCATTCATTGAGCCCCTCTCTGTTTCAAGAATGATTTAATATTCTCTACTAAACAGGATCAACGACATGAAGGTGGAAGCTCTTATGGCCCCTCCCTCCCCTCACATCACTCTCAATTCCCCAAACCCAATGCATCTACTTGCAAATAACAATTTACTGCAAATTATTTCACTCAATAGCTGAAATAAGCTTTCATTAAATCATTAAATCATTCGACAGCTGGAAAAAAATTTCAATAAACCATTCATTAAATCATTCATTAAACCATTCATTTACTCAATAGCCGATAAAAAAAATCAGTAAACGATTCATTAAAGTATTCATTTAACCATTCATTCATGAAATAGAGGAAAAAACCATGTAATTTTTTTTATTATAAATAAGAATTACTCAAAATTTCTTTAGTCACTTCCTTTTTACTTTTCTTCTCTTTAAATAGTTAGTCAAAAGCGCATCTTCCAGAATCTGATCCTCGGTCTCCGTACTAGAGTGCTTGCAAGGTTGAACTTGCGGCAAGGGGCGATGAATTTCTACAATAATGTCAAAATGTTTCATTAATTTATTTTTATTTTTATAAATACAAGTAATTCATTTAAAAAAAAATTACAAAGGTGTTTTTTTACCTGGCATGGGCACATCAACATGTTCATCATTATCCTGTACAGGCTCAACCTGGTCAGTGTTATCTGCATCTACATGCTCTGCAGTTTAATTGTGTAGAATTAGAATTAATGTTCATCATCTGCAATTATCTATACAAAACAATATCATATTAATAAATTCATTACCAAGAATCGAAGCATGATATTCGTCTGGTTGGCGTACAGCCTCGACATGAACGGGATCATTAATTTCCTGCTAAAAAAGGAATACATAATTTATGTTAATTTTTTATAACGAATAAATTGCATGAGAATTAATAAATTATCATTAAACTATATAGTTTATATATACCTGCGCACCAGAAGGATCAACAGAAGATCGTGTAGTATGCCCATACAAGCTTCTTCGGTGTTCAACAATGATGTCAAAGCCCTCTTCGAAGCCAAGCTTCATGTTTTCCTCAGTGGAAAATTATTTGAACCACTCGGCCTGCATATTTGCCCAGAATAAAACAAAAAATAATTTTCTGTATATTATTTGGATGCAGTTTTGGGGTTTTGATACTTACATATCGGGTTGTTAAGTTCGAATAACCACCAGGCCCAAGCTTGTGTTGACCAATTTTTTCCATTCTTGCCTTGGTGGCCTTAGATGTGTCTGACAGCCTAATCAAGTGTTAAATTACATTAGTCGATGTTCCAAATTCGATATAAAAACTAATAATAATAAGGATTACCATTACATTTTGGAATGTATTGCATACCTCCCTGTTCCTGGTGGTATCTTTCCTGCTTTTCTCAGACCCTTCTCTTTTTCATCTTCCACCAAGGATTTCCACTCCCTAGATGAAATCATCAGAGGGCGCTCATACCTAGGGTTCTTTTCTAGGTGAACCCTATACTGGTCTCAGACAATCTTCAGATGTTGTCCAGCTTTCTGTAGGACCTTCGATGTATCGAAGATATATTTTCCAAACAGACCAACCAAGTGATTAGTCAGCTCATCCTTTAAAGCTTTTTCCTGCTTGTCCCACCTTGTGCAGATGGTGGGCCCTAAGATATCCAAGGACAAATCGTTTAGATGTTTATAAAATATATCATTTCCTGCAAAACATTAATTCCATCATTAGTCAACATTAAAAAATATTATCGGTATATTAGACACAAATTATAAAAACTAAATTGAAAAATCTATAATCACCTGGAATGTTCTCTATATTTATTGGAACGAGTTCTTCGTTCACCAAAAAATGTTGTCACTATTGAACCAGTGCTAGTGACACGAGAAGATACAGAAAATGCATCCACCTCTCTATCTAACCCTACAACCACCCCTTCTTATGCAACATCTGTTGTGGGTCGGTCAACATCGGTAGCACCCTCTGCTGGCCTTGAGGGTGTTGAAGAGCGTGCTGCCGCCTATTCAGTGGACAATAAGGGAGCAATATGTGGTGTACGTGGAGTGGTTTGGTCACTGGGACCAACAATGCCTTGACCACCACTGTAAACCTGCATAAATTCCTGTAAATACAAACCATTGTATTATAAGTTCAATAGCATATAAAATTAAATATTATAAAATTCTAAATGAATTTACATTATTATTCGGGAACTTACTTGCAATTTTCGACATCTCTGTAACAACAAATGAATCTTTGATTTGATCTCTTCTGTTTGTGGAACAGTCAATGTCAGAAGAACCAGTTCCTCATTTTGTTTTTCCATGTTCTTCTGTAGCACCCTCGACGAGTCTGCAGACCTACTAATTTCATTATCTTTAATCAATTGGGAGACCTCAAACTATAAAGAGTGTTGAGATGGTGTTTCATAAACCGAATCCCCTATCTGCAACAAAAATATATAAAACATTGCTTAGTCTTTGAAGCAATAGTTTGCGCAAAAAATTATATTAACAAAAATTGTCTATCACAATAGATTCATAGGATTACATCTAAGTTTACCTGATTCCTAGATGAGGGTGTGGTCTGATAAAAAACTCGGGACTTACCTCGATCAACCACTTGCAAAAAAAGTAGAGAACATTATCACAATGAATGCGATATGTAAAAGCTAAAAAATACGTAACAAAAATAAATCTTATGCTACATGTTTTATATGTGTACAATTTTGAAGTATTTACAGTGTGGAATTACATTTAGGTTTACAGGTTTCCTCGAGGCTCCAGTCGTCTGATTAATAGTTGGGGACTTTGCCCAGTCATCAACCTGCAAAAAAAGTAGACAACATTATCATCATGAATGCAAATATAAAAACAAAAAAATACATAACAAAATAAACATTATGCTACACGATATACATGTGTACAATTTTAAAGTATTTCAAATGGAGAATTACATTCATGTTTACCTGTTGCCCCTATGCTGCAGTCAGCTGATCAGTAGTTGGTTGGCTTCCCTGATTAACACTCTGCATGGAAAATAGATAAGATTATATAAACGAACCAAATATACTAATGAAATACATAACAACATATATGTTTGTCCATCCTAAATTTTTACGATGGCAATATCGATGTATACCTGCCGCCTTGTTTTAGGTGTACTAACATCTACGAAGAGGGAGGTTCCCCTGAGAGAACCCTACATAAAAAACATACTAAAAATTACCTAACAAAACTAGAATATTCACTAAAACAATTTTAAAACATAACATTTTGATGTATACATGTTGCCTCGTGGATCGTGTACTCCTCTCACCTTTTGCTGGGGTGATGAGCCCCCTATCACCTCCCTGCGAAGTCAACATATGAAATTTAATAGAAAATTACAATTATATGCTAATGAAAAATTCTATAGATGTTAACATAATTAATAAAAGGTTGGGTAAATTGTTGGATGTACCACAACCATACTAACCGTGTTTGTATCTACACGATTCAAATTGTAATTAATAAGCAGTTCTTCACCAGCAACTATTGATTTAATGGAACATACAAAGACATGGTTTCCTTCACGCAATTCAAATAGGAAGTTGGGTTGCTTAAGTGTAGACCCTGATTGTGTACTATTTATAAACCCCGCAATATTACCAGTTGTTTTTGGCATTCCGTCAATGTACAACGTTGCTCCTTTATTTTGAGCTTTGTCTTTCAGTAGTATATAGTTTGTTGACAACCCATATCTATGCATACTTCATGTATATTGGACCAGGCACATCCAATCACTGTAGTTGTAAGAGAGTCCAACATACTCCATCAATTCTATACATTTGCCGTATCCAACCTTTATGCCATTCATGCAAAACAACCCCAATTCATGTAATGACAACGGTTCAATTCTATATATCCTCTCATTCACACAAAAATTAGTGTTTACTTGAGGAATATCCCTTGGAACCCATTGTTTCACTAGGTGTTTGTACCTTAAGGGCACCTCGATGTCTCCTACTATCTCATCATCATAGGAACATGACCCCCCTCCTTTGAGAAAAAATTCCATGCGTTTATTGAATTTTCTTCTGATATTATGATATTAGTTGATCTAGACCTTGTAGACCTACTGGATGTCTCACTTTCCTCTAGTCTTCCCAAAATCCCCTCGCTAGAAGAAGACATGTCTGACAAATACCTATTTGGTTCTACTTGCACCATGGCCGAATTTTTTTTGGGCAAATATTAGCAAAATACCAACAAAAAACTTGGAAAGACTTATAAGCATGACATAATGTTGATACCATTATCCTGAATAATATCAATAATTCCCTAGTATAACAATTCAATGCATAGTCCTTTAACACTATATAGATATCAAGTCATTCCATATCAAATGATTCAGCCAATTAATCTCAAAATACAAACTATGTTTTTTACAATATTCTTAGGTGTACCTATTTTAATTTAGATTGTTTCCTCACCCAAAAATATAAAAGTCCCAATTTACAAATCTCAATATATGTGATAAAATCATTTGCAAATATTCTGTATCTTTTTTTTTTCAGAAGAAAAAGAGGTGTTCCAGCTTGATATTCAGTAGTGAATAAAAGGTAACTTTTACATAGTCCTTGACAATAATTCAGTCCATTAACGAGTGGAGATCATAAGTATCAAAAAATATCTCAAGGGGAGGGACGGAACCCACAATCCCAAGATGATTGAAGTAGTAATACCACACAGAGAACATAAGGAGCCCAAACAACTTATCCAAGAAGGCATCGAGGGTGGAGGAAACACACCCCTGAGGGGATGAAAATGAACTCTATATCCCCAGGTAAAACAAGAAAGATGTTGATGTATCCCATAGTAGAAAGAACCAAAAAAGAATATGCCACACAAATCAAAAGGCTCTTAAATTAACTGTATCATGCCTTCGTCAATGATTTCTCCTTCTAAAAGTTACGAGAAGGAGAGGAGGCCAACATTCATAGTCAATGCTTCCTTGGATAAACAGTCTGCACTCGTATTGTTCTCCCTATAGACATGGCTAAACTCATATAAATGAATTTAAGATGTTGGTTGCATCTGGATCCATCGTTTAGGGTTGAATTGAGTGGAATTCTTCATGTTTAGGGTTCAATTAAGTGGAATTATTCATGAATGGAATGGAAAAATTCCATCGTTTGGGGTTACAACCAAACATTGAGAGGTATATGAGAGATAACAATAGACAAACAATAGGGAAATTAAGGTTTGCAGGTTTTGGAAAAAATGAATAATGCAGTCCTGAGTTTGCAGATCTAAGGTGAAAGGATATGCCATAAATGAGGAAACATAGAGGATAGACAAAGAAAACATAGACCTAAAAATGTCATGGAATAATTATTTTGTTTATACTATAATGTCCATTCCAAACCCTAGCTTGGATATGACACCACTAAGGTGAATAAGGATGTATAGAATTATAAGGACAATTTCTATAACTGAAAGGAAAGGGTAGGATTTTCAAAGTATAACACTATTGAAATTTTATGTTGGATCAATTGTTTGAAAACCACAGTACTTACTTATGCAACACAAAGAGAAAACATTCCTTCTCTGGACATTAATCCCTCTTAATTCCATCCCTCCAGTGCTATTCATTTTGGCATATATATGTCTAGACTACTATCCATTATTTTCCAACAAAGTTTATGTGAATCCTTCTTTTAAGTCCATGTTTTACTAAGTATACTAAGGGGTGAATAACAAAGAATCTACCAATATTTTGGTTGAAGCAGGTTGCAGAATAGTATGTCTCTCTTATTGTTGAATCCTTAAAGTATTGAATTGGAAAATGGTTATCCTCTTACAAGTGGAAAACATGCTTTGCACAAGAAGCTTGAGTCTATATAGGTGGAGAAATGCTTGACTTCCATTGCTAGTGTCGGACATATCTAACCTACAACATAAACTACAATTTTGTATGTATGGGTAGGGCCTACCTTCTCTTCAAAGTAAGAGAAGGAAATCTAATGGGTGCACCAAGCATAATAAGCATGGGGATGCATTTAAGCCTTGATCTATGTCAGCTAAAAAAACCACAAGCAGTTGTGCTTACACTTTGGCACACAATCAACTCCATCAATAATTTATTAGTGAACTCTACCAAAATTAGTTTTACAAAGTCCTTGTTACAGCTTCAGCTAACACATGTGATTAATCCCCTAAAAATAATCTATCCCAACTATAACTTGAGGGTGTTACCCACTATCACCTCAGTAACAATTTTTCTACACTTCAAGTTGGCTCTTGTCATCAAAATACAATATCTCTCACCAATAATCACTGCCGTGCACACTAAAGATTCCTCAGAGACCATATAATGGAGAATATTCTATAGGTCCATCATTGATGGTGTGTCAAAGATTGCCCAAAATAGATAGAGAAATATTGATCCTGTAACCTCTTCCCACCCCTTGTGCTGGAAGACAAACTCAATGTATTGATGCATTTCTGCCATAGGATGGACCATATTTCAGGTCTCTGCCATGCCCAAAACTCAAATCAGAGATGCCCTAAAATGTTGTTGACTTTTTTTATGAAGGCAGAGAGACAAATGAAAACATGCATAGTTTTTTGGCCACAATTGAAAACCAAGCCTCCTACTGATGGCCTTTACGAACAGAAATGAACTAGGACTTATAATAAGGCTCCTAGAATTATTCAAAATAGTACTAGGCCTAGATACTATTTATTGATGCTTAAGAGGATGCGATGTGCTCATAATGTTGATCACTAGGAATTAGCCTAGTTTAGTTCAACAAAACTCCAATTGACCACCCATCATGACCTATGCATGATTTTGTAGTATTTTCCAATTCATTTGTATTATTTTCATGCATATGCCTGATTTTTCATAGTCATGGATTAGGTAAATAGTTACATCTTATTAATTTTTAAGGCCCATATGGGGGTTGAGAAGAAATTGATTCACTAGTGTCAGACAATTTTAAAGTCTTCCATGTGGTTTGATCCCAATAAATCAACATAATATGTATTCCTAACTGTGAAATCTTACACCACTATGTATTAATAATTTTCCAGTGCCATCTTTCATGGGAAAAAAAGGTGGAAGAAAAAGTTTGAAGTAGCTTCTATTGGTGCTTGAACTCATGTCTAGCAGCAGAAAGCAACCTCCTATCCATATTCTGGACTGACTTATGTAATTGAACAGTAGTTCTAGGCGTGTTTTAGCAGCAAAGAATGAGCAGAAAGCCAATTCTGGGCTAATTCTGTGAGCTGAGAAGCAATTATGCTATGTTCTGGGTGAAATTTATTAGTCTCCATTTGGCATGTCCTCTGTATTAGTTATCTATCCTATTCATGGAAAAAGAGATATAAAGCAACTTTTAGGATCCTAAAAAGGGTTTGAATTGAATGGATTTCCAAAGTTTTTTGGAATACTAGGAAGCTCAAATTTGTGCTAATTTCCTTTCTAGGAGAGTACATTGTTTCCTATACTATTACAACCCAGTTGGATATGATTTCCTTCCTCATTATGGTGGTAAGAGGAAATTCAGTGATGTAAAGGATTACTCTTTGTACATTATATTGACTTATAAAGCTAAGCCTTTTGAAACAACAACAAAAAAGTATTTACTAGTTTCATCACACCTCCCCTCCAAGCATATATGACATAGACATTTCCAAATTGGAATATTTATCTCTATGAGAAGAAGTGGAAAACCTTTTGGTTATCTTTATAATTTTATTTCCTGAATCTGGTTATCCAGAAAGAATTGCAAATTGATATTCTAGGAAACCATTTCTTCTTCAATATGGGTTGGAGACACCATTAAATAAGCTACAGGGAAATCAGTCCCCTTTTGTATTCTCATAGTTCTTTAAACAATCTTTTTCTTAGCCATTTGCCCTTCCATCTCTTCTAGTATCTTGAGTCCCAAAATTGCTTGGTATTTTAAATGATTCTAGGTTAGAGGGGTTATGTAAGGCCTTCCATATATAAAATCATATGGATACATGCCAAATTATGAAACCTTTTATTTTATACAAATTCTTTCATGGAAAAAAAGATAAAAAGCAACTTTGAGGATCCTAAAAAGGGCTTCAATTGAATGGATTTCCAAAGTTTTTGGGAAGATTAAGAAACTAAAATTTATGTTAAGTGCATTTCTACAAGAGTACACTATGTCCTCTACTATTACAACCCACTTGGATATGCTTTCCTTCGTCACTGTGGTGGAAAAAGGAAATTTAGTGATGTAAAGGCCTACTCTTTGTACTTTATATTAACTTACAAGGATAATCCTTTTGCGACAACAAAAAGGTATGTATTGGTTTCAGTACTCATCCACACTAAGCATATAGGTCACATACATTTCCAAAATAAAATATTCATCTCTATGAGAAGAACAAAAAACCATCTGGTTATCTTTATAGTTCTTTTCTTTGAAACTGGTTAATGGGTGATTCCATGAAGATGGGTAACACTTTTTGGCCAAATTTGGCGATGAAAACCTGATTTTTTACTCATGTGCTAGATAGAAGCCCTCAAAACGCATATATACCATATGAATTTTGACTTGCAGTAAAAAAACAAATTGTAGAATATTATGTTGGCTTCATGGTTATATTTTTTTAAAAATATTTCGATGTCATTTAATGTGTGAATTTTTGCATTTAATGAACTGTGTGACCTTAAAAATTTGAAGAAGCTAATAAGTGGCTCGTGTCCACGTAGAGTAATTCAATCTTGAATTAATAATTTAAAAAAACTATTTATAAGAGCATGATCTACATAAAATGCAGTGTGATGTGCATATTTCTTTGTTAATTTTTTTCGCATTATACAATTATTTATTATTTTTCGAAAGTGACCACATTCGATTTCAGCATCGTTTTAAACACATATTTGTCCACGTAAAGAAATTTTTTCTATTTTTTCAAAAATTGAAAAACCAAAGATACCCTTTTGAAGAGGACACGTCGATATGTGATGTGTGCATTTTTAAGAATTTTTTGGCTGTGTATTTTTAACTCTGCGGATTTTTCTTTGAGCTGCTTCGAAGTTGCAGTGTGGTTTTCTAAGTATAAGTTTTAGAAGTAATTAAAAAATAAATATCATATGAATACCAAAATGCGTGTATGATACATCAATGGATATAAGATTCGTTGGTGAATCTATCGGTATCAACTCCGCTCAGTTATGTGTTAAGAATGGTAGGTTTTACACCTCTTCAAGGCACAAGAAATTTTCCATTTGTTTGAATGAGGGCTAAGTCTGTTTTTTTAAGCCCTCGACCAAGGTATTTAAATACCTCGGTCGAGGTATTAATAAGACCTCGACCGAGGGTTTGTAAAGCCCTCGACCGAGGGTTTAAAAACCCTCGATCGAGGTCTTATCAATACCTCAACCGAGGTATTAGCTCGGTCGAGGTCCTTTAAAGCAAAAACCCGGGAGTGAATTCAAACATTAATCACACTCCAACTACAAAATTAAATGTCTTTCCCACCCAATTTTTTTATAAAAATCTATATAAACATGTAATTCATACTATTGCCTTAGAATTTCACTGAAAAAACTTTGTTTTGTCATACAAAGTTAGCATTGTAGATTGTTTTGTAGGTATCAATTTGGATTGTTGATCAATCACAATGGGAAGCAGCCAACGTCGAACAAGAAGAAATGAGAGAAATGAAAACAAAATTGAAGAGAAAAGAGAGAAAGATAAAGAAAGGAAGAGGAGAAGAAGAACAATCTTGAGAGAAGAAGAAATTCCAAATGAAGCTATGATAGAGGAAGCAAATCCCATTGATATAGGTATAATTTCAAAGTTATGCAATTTGATTTTCATTTTCATAATTTACAATTTGATAGATTTCATAGTTTACAATTTCATATTTTACAATTTGATAGTTGATAAATTTCATAGTTTACAATTTCATATTTTACAATTTGATAGTTGATAAATTTCATAGTTTACAATTTCATAGTTTACAATTTCATATTTTACAATTTGATATTTGATAAATTTCATAGTTTACAATTTCATAAATTTACAATTTCATAGTTTACAATTTCATAAATTTACAATTTCATCAATTTACAATTTACAATTTACCA
>LPNX011125402.1:22737-33466 GCA_001517045.1 Pseudotsuga menziesii | reverse complement strand
AGTGTTAACCTTGAACTTGAACAAGGGTACAAACATTTATTTTCATATTATTACATAGATAATGAGGGAATTATCCACCTCGATGCAATATACTTGTGTTAACAAGATATTCTCTAGTTATGTTTGTATATAACTTAGAGATACTCTTGAAGAGAGAGTATGTGAGAAGAATAGAAAGAGAATTTTGGAAACCATGATGTTGTGGAAATACAACCCTTGATTTTAATAAAGGTCACATGAGGTGACCATTTTTGTGGACATAGCTCATGGATTGGGTGAACCACGTACTTCATGTCTCTCTCTGATTTTTGTGTCTCAATGGTTTATGTTTTTCTTTCCTTATATTATCTTGCAACATTCTGCTATCTTGTCTAGAGATTAAATACTTTATGAAGGATAATCAAGAGAAAATTATTTGTTATCATAGTGATGTTATCCACATACTAGATTTTCTCTAAAGGAACTTACTGACAAAATGCTTGTGTACTACATCAATTAAGGATATGATTAATAATCATTCGGAATCACATTAAGACATTGTCGTCAAACATGATGTGGATAGAAGACTGCAAAGAATTACTATTAAAATGCATAGAAGTGTGCCTCTTCGGTTTCATTAGTTAGAAATAAGTAATGGATAGTCCTTTAGACAGAGCAACTTTTGCTTAAGGAGATGGTAATCCATGACTCTGCACCATTGATAATAGATACATATGGTCTAAGTTTAATAATCAAACCAATAATTGTAAATCACTTAGAGTCCCATAGTTCATATACGAATTTCAAATCACTATATGTTGGATTGTGTTTGAAAATGATATGTTACAAAAATGATAAGTGAAGGATCAATATAAATATTCCTCCATTGAGAGGACACATGAAAATTTTAAACTGGGATACATCATATGAATGGTGTTCACTCACAAAGTCTATGACTATTTCATGATTAGCATTGGTAAGAATATTATGTTAAAGTTACAGGTAAATTTTTCAAAGAAGGATAAATCCTAAAGGATTGTTAGAGAAATAAAAATTCATAAAAGATCCTTTTAATAGTATATGGATATCCAAAAAATGTGTGTAATTGATAGGTGTGCAGGTATACCTTGGAAGCAAGACTGAGTTCTAGACGAAAGTCTTAACAATAGTTCATGTAGTTGTATCGCAATTACACAGGTTGCCTTAAATACAAAGGAGGATCAATTACTTGATGGTTATAATTTGTTAGATAAATTAAAATGGCCTTGAAAGCAAGAGTTGTTATAAATATTAGGAAGACTTGTAATAGTAAGCTGTAGTACAGTAAAATTTTGATACTTTGGGTATTGCACGTTGTCTATTCCTGGATAATAATTTTTGTTGATGGATTTGCATTAATATTATAGTGTATATTGTTATCTCTCACCAGTCGTGAAGATAGTGACTCAAAGGTTTAAGTGATTTTTCAAAAATTAAAAGAATTAATTTGATTTTACTAATTTAGGTTTGTTACACATACTTTAAGTAAAATTCCACTATATATATCCATCCTAACCTTATAAAAAAGTATGGATGTGTTTGATAGCATTAGGAGACTAGGAATTTAATGCGACTAAGAATGATTGGGGATGAATTTACTAGGGGGAAGGTTAAAACCACAAGTGAATCCTCAGCAATTATATGCAGAATAACAATTCCCTTGATGAACTGAGCCTGATGGGGTCATCCTAAGATGAAGTAACTCGTAAATAGGTTGATTTCTCCACTAACAAGTTTTGGGTCAGTATGTTCCTCGTTTGGTATCAAAGCAAGGAAATTTTCATTCATTTTGGAATACTTGTTTATGCTATTAAGTGCCAAGAAGACATCCCTATAATTTTTCATTAAGAAGTTGAAAGCTCCTCTTGAAGAAAATTACCGTCAAGGATATTTTTTCCACTAAAAGTGATCTACACAAAAGTGCCAATAAGGTATTTTTATACATGGATAAGTATATATTCATATATTAAACATTCCCTTATGAATAAACTAATAATTAAAAAGGAGTTATAAATACTTGAACAAAGGTTCTAATAGGGGATTTATGCATAAGTATTGGAAAATTAAATATGGGAAAGGCACATAAAAGTTTGGGCCTTAATATTTATATATTTAGGATAATATAAAATTTCACTCTCATTTCAAGAGAGAGACTTCTTTAGAATCAAGGGAGGAATAACTCTATAAATAGAAATCTTACCGTTATTAATTTAGGGGGAATTACATCAAAAGTATTTACAATCCCAAAATAGAATTTAATTATAGAGTAAAAAAAATTGAATGTTACTGCAGTAAGAGAAATTTGAAGTGGTATTTTACTAAAATATAGTGTTGCGATGGCGCATGCCTCTAATTCATTACTACACCTCCAGAAATAGGGAGTCTACCTTTTAGATGTGGAGGCTGGTAGTGTTGGGGAGAGGAAGACTCCGTGAAGGAGTTTTTGCTGTGTGTTTTCTTACCTCTGCTGAAAAATTGCTCCATGCGTTATTGATCTCTAATGAAGAATGTCTTCTTGTGTTTTCATTTATGCTGAATAATTGCTTCTTGATTTCTGATTCCGTATTGGAGTAGATATTTGTATCTAAATTTTTCTGATTTATGATTTCCGGTATGGATTTATCTGTCATTCTTGGCAAGATCTAGTTGCAACGATTGAAGGTGACGCTAGGAGAGCCTCACCTCTCAAAGGAGAAACCTAAAAGAACACTCAGAACCAAAACAATATTTAGAAAACCTTAAATGATGTAAGACACTAGAGTGGCACAAGAAAAGTGGAATGCTTCATTAGGAGGCCAGATGCCTTTTTATAACAATTACAAAGGGACCTCATTGATGAGGCCAAAACGAGCACAATAAATGCTACTCATTATTTATACTAATATCTAATATATATACTTAATACATTGTCGAATACATAATGGGGAGTGTGGGCCTCCCATATAGCCCATTCCTCCCAGTTTAAGTGGAAAGTGTCCCTACTTTCCTGCCTCCCAATTTAAGTTGGAAGCCATGCTTGCAAAGAGGAGATGGAAAAGGTTGAAGAGGTGCTGAGATTTGTTTCAATTTGATGAAGATTTGGACGGTGTGTAGATGGTCTAAGATGCGAGCAGGTGGGGGATTCCCATGATGCTACTCTTGTCATCTTTATTGTAAATAAACTAGAGGGAGAAATCTGTATTGTTTTAAATGTGTGAACCTCTTCTCTTGCAAGATGGGAGAAGGTGGGGATTCGCATATCACTGTTTTTCATCATCTTGCTGTGAATAAACTAGAGGGAGAGATCTATATTGATTTAGATCTATGAACCTTCTCTCTTGGTGGTGGATATCTATGCACCCTTGGGGCTAGGAGACCTGTGTATCCACTCACAAATGAACTGATACTAAAACCCTCACAAGGGTGTGATTTGGATTGATACAAAAATATTTTAGCTACCTTGCACACCATGAAGGTCTTCTCTGCAAATAAAATTTTGTAGAGTACTGCTGGAGGATTGTGCAAATAAAAAAAATGGAACAAAACTGTGCAAAGTGTTGTAGAGTACTACAAAAATTGAATTGAAAGAGAACCCACTGAAAAGAGAACTAATACTACTGCAAAGTAAATCTAAACCAAAAATGCGAGATCACTACTGGGCTTGGACTAAGGGGAATGGATCCCTATGGAAAGGTTATGGAATCCCGTGCCATGTTGAATATCGCTTGCTCGAGAATGCAAAATGAACTTCTACCAATTGTCAAATATGCCATGTTGAAGATGGCTTTGCTAGAGAGTGCTTCTTGCTCGTGAGCGATAGTTGTTGCTACTATGGGGCTGAGCATTTCTAACTGCTATGGAGGCACACAGAACCCAACATGTCCTTGAAAATAGTCCTTGAAGAGCCATGAGGTACTATGTAATGTCCCTCCTTTATGCCCCTAAGAGTTTTGTGATTGTAAATATTATTGTATGAGGGCTTCTGGGTGAGGAGCTCAAGTGCCAAGGCCCCACCCAAAGAAAACCTGAAAGTTAGGTAAAATTTTATTAACACAAAAGCCGACAAACACAGGTGTAAAAAATTAAAAGATAAGTATTATTAAATTGGAGATCTATAAATGATATGTATAAGTCCTGTGATATAAAGTATATCATAAGGAAAAAGGAAAATGACAAACTAAGCCTTCATAAAAGATAAGGCATTTTAATTAAAATCTATAAATAAAAAGACATCTAATGTAATATAGGGAAAACATGGAGTATCATGATATAAATTATATCATGAGAACAAAAAGGGAAAACAAACATAGTAATTAAACCCTTTTTATAAAAATACCTAATTTATTAGATTACAAGGTCTATAGGATGGATTTCTTTCCTCTTTTTAGACCTAAATACTCATTGAGTCTTTTTCGGCAATATTACTCCCTCGCTTTACATTTGTAAAATTTTACATTTACATTTTAATTACAAGAGAGGAATTAAATTCCTTCAACCGATTTGGTGCCTTGATCTCGGCATATTTTAAGGTGAGAGCTAGCTTAAGGAAAGGAATTGATTACCACCAACCTTGATAGTCATTCACCTGCTCCGAGACAGAGGGGACCCTGCATGCACATCATGCACAAAATTTGCATGCATTCTCCTTGGTCTGCCCTCCCTTTAAAAGGAACCAGGTTCTAGTTGGAAATGGATAGGGAATGAAAAGAAAATCTTTGGGAAAAGGCAGGTGAGTTGTTTCTTGGGGAATCCAGAAGGATATGAAATATATAATGTGAAATCGTTCTCATGAAGTCTTCGGACGCTTACATGAGGAGTTGACCTATTCGTTACGGATAAGTAGCTTGCCGAATGCCAAAATCTATAAGCGCCTTTTTTCTTTTTGTTTTAAAAAATCCATACCACGAAGCCGTTCCCAGAAATCGAATCAAGGTGAATGTGACCTGAACCCTCCTCCCTGTATTGATGTGGTTCTAGAGTTAAGGACTGTGTTGCGATTTTGTTGTCTTGGTGTTGAGATTTGGCTTAAGCTTGTTTTTCCTTTTCCTTTAGCTACTAAGCGAGATGTTCTGCAATTTTTTGTAGTTGAGCTTGGATATGGAACACGGCTCAGATTTATGGTCTTTATAGGCTTTTGTTAAAATTCCAAAATACTGATTTAAGCTTGTGTTCTTAAAATATATGGAATAAGCATTCCATGCATGCATTTGTTAGAGTACTGGTATATTTGGTATGCCTTCGTTTTGCCAGGAACAATGGTTACTGCCAGCGATTTTCTTTTTCCCTTTAGATCTGGTGTTCTGTTAATCATGGCATGTTGTAGCGTCTCCATACTACCCACTTATGCGTTGGATTGTAAAACCATAGACCGTGTATACTTCTAGAATTTGCATAGTACGAGCCTTGGACTTGGATTATAATCCATGACTCCTCCAAACCATTTTTTTTTAAAAGGTATGTTTTTATCTAACACACTTAGATCGAGGTTCGTATATCTGGATGGCATATCTCTCACTAGGCATAATATGAATTCTTAAGTTTATCCATAGTGGAGTATGGGTAGATGCAACTTAGTCAAATATGAATCGTATGTATGCTTCAAACAGAATACTGGGTGATGTCTAGCCCGTGTGTGCAGCCTATTAGGGATGAAATTGATCCTGAACTCGATAGTGCGTTTTCCATCCAGCGTGTACATTATAGGGGGTCGACTTGGGTCTGAATCCCCATAATTTTTGACTTCCTGGCTGTTCTTTGTTTATCTGTTGTAGAATGTTTGAGCAGAACATGAAATGAGTTGTGTCACAGTAATGGATCTGACCGTTATTCCTGTCAGGGGTTTTGATATATCCTTGATTTTGATTTTTTTCAGTTACGTTGTTTTTCTTTGATCTAAACCCTTATATTGGATTTGAAGTAGAAACTTGTATCCTATTTTCTCCCTTTCCCTGAATTTGGTCTATGGGATGGAACGCATCTTTTTGCTGCATTCTGTTTTGGTGCTGCAATATTTTCTGGTGGTTTTTGAGACCCAAGAACAAAATTTGTATGCAATTATAATAAGATGATAGGAATCAATAATAACTGGAATGATATAATAGATTATTCTATACAGATCCTGAATGATTAAGATATGCAAATTTATGTTGGAGAGGGAATTCTTATGCATAGTCGGGAATGATAGGGTCTGGATCCATAGATCTGCTGTAAGGTAAGGTAAGCCGACCATGGATGAGCTGTGACTTGTAAAGTACTCTATTTTGATAAAGCAATAAAGAAAATAAATAAATTGGTGGACGTAGCCTCATGGACGAGGTGAACCATGTGAATATGGTTGTCTCATTGTATTACTATGTTGTGCTGGTTTATTTATTTTGTTTACATGATGCTGATGTTATGAATGCAGTATAATGGCTTATAAATCATGGATAAGGTCACTAAACATGTTTTTTGCAGACACCTAATCCAAAAAACGCATGAATTCAAGCATTAAGGTACAATGGGTATTTTACATATGGTATCAAAGCCAGCTACAACACTGGACCCTTAACAATGGGCTAACATTATAGTTTTGCAGGATTACATTTGGAAGAAATTGTGGCATATTAGTACCTTTTCCTATGAGCAATGTAGTATTTTTGGCTTATTATGAACAAAGACAATTTAGATGTTCTTTTGTGTGTATTTAGTCTGAAGATTCTACTATTGCTTGATTTGAATGTGAGCTGAGCAGTTTGAGAAACAACTGGATTGCATTCATGTATATATATATATATATATATATATATATATAAATAGATATATATTGTAGTTGTTCATACTTTGCAGTATGTCCACAACTAAGTTACCTGCCCCACTGCTTCTAGTTCCCCATAATTGCAGAATAGTTCAATAGGATCTTTTCATGCAAAATACACTGCCTCTGTGTGTGTCTTCATTGATGTCTAATCTTTGACAGCCAATAGTAGGCGACGATGTCTTGCGCTTTTGGGATTATGGTATGACTCACCAGCTCCAAATTAAGTTTTTTCCTATATTTTTCGAGTTAATATCACTCATTGACTATTCATAATGCTTCTATTACTATCTATAATGAGAGTCATTGTATCCATCAATTCCTTGTTTGATCATATATTGTTAGATATGTTGAAAACTTTCCATTGATATCTATTTGTTTCTTAAAATCTTGTGTAAGAACAAAAATAATTTGGATACATACATGGAGACGTGTGATAGCGCTTGCACTCATTTGGTGGTATATGAATAATTACATGGCTGAACATGTTGTATCACTTACTATCAGGCTGAGGAGGTTTTACACCTTTTATTAGTTGTCATAATGCACTCGTTTTCCAAGCTGCAGGGTAGTCAGACTTATGGTTTATTGGTACTAGCATGCACCAGCAAGGTGTTATTTTCCTCAAGTTCTCCTTGGAAATTAATAGTTATGAAGTTGCTTGTAGCCTTTTGGATCTGCCTCAGCAGGTTTGCAAAGAAAACAGTGGTTCAAACATTCATAGCTCCATTTATCAAGGCCAATTGATTTATGTTGTTTACTCTTTTGGAACTTATCTATGATAGACCTGTAGTCGTACATCTGTCATTTATGATTTATCATTATTGCATGTGAATAATGTTGTCTCAGTAGTATGAATTTGGATCCATGTCATGTTGATAGCATTAAACCATATCCCAGACTCTACAGTCCTTGAGCATGAATGCCTCTAGCAAAGTATGACTGCCATATGTGCATCTTTGTTTTGTAGCCTTCCTTCTGAAGCATAATTAGCTTTCGATGTCTTGTATTGCATTTGTTTTCCCATCATGCGGGATAATCAAAATGTTAGTATATGTAGTATGTACTATAAATATTCTCTATGTCCAGTGATTGCTAATCTTTGATAGCTATAATAAGCGAAGGTGTCTTACATCTTGTGGGTAAATTTTATGTTTTCATTACTAAAAAAATAAGCTTATTTTTAAATCAAACAAATGTATAGATATATATATTTTAGGATAGATCTGTTGTATCCTTGAGATGTTTCTAATGAATTTAAGTAAAACTGTTCAACCAAATTACAAATGACCAGGGAGGAACTTGTTACATAGTAGCATGTTATTAGCTTGATGTATACATCATTAATTGTAGTCCAATATTTAGTATTTAATAATTCCTATTTTTAATATAAGCAGCCTCTTGAGATCAGAGAACTATAGAAGCAATCCAATCGGCATGTATTTGGAGATATTTTCATTAGTGTGCCCTTGATAGGTTATGTTCCTTGTGTTACTTGTTATTCTGCATCCAACTTGGCCAACATGCAGGATAATCATGTGATGGTGTTATTCGTTCATTTCTACATCTACAGCTAAAAGCTAAAAGTAGGCGCAGGTGTCTTGTGCCTTTTAGAAAGATGGTATGCTCCTGAAAGATGCCTTGTCAGCACTGCGACATGAAAAGGTGAATAATTTCATATATTTAAAGTTTATTGAAGTTTTGGCATATCCGATGGAAGAAACTTCTGCACCTTGTGGAGATATGTTATGCTCTTGAAGAGGCCTCATCAGCATTACAATAGAAATGGTGCATGATTTCATATCATAGTTCTTATAGATCTGAGGTATGCTAAATCCTTTGTTTGTGGGTTGATTTTTGTAAATCCCTTATCTGTGGTTTTGATCTTAGTTTCGATCTGTATAAAAGGTATGCATATTTTATTTTAAATATGTGTTGCGGACATGAAGTCTAACTAGTATCGATTTTGTTCCCAATCGATGTTTTTACCTTCATGCATGATCCAACTTTGCCACTAGTTTAAGTTCGAGCCCATGTTATGTTTTGTAGAATTTAAGTGATGCTGGTAGTGGATCTAAATATTGATGGAGGTTAAATATGTACAAATCCGAACACTGATAATATTTGTTGTGTATCCTAGTCTACATATAATGTTTTAGGAGAAAATCAGATCTGTAAATTATAGTTCGTTGGGGATCTGTAATGTGTGGCTGCGTATTTTTAACTCCATGTTTTCAATTGTAGCAATGCCTGCGATTTTTATGTTACAAGTGGGTGTGAATGTATGCATAAATAGTTCTCTATGCGATTTGGTGTTATGAATAAACCACGGTTGTGTTTTTACCATGAATAAATGCTTGAGCGTGAGTTCGCCTTCAACCCAGTATTTCATATTTACACCTTGGGATTTTGTATTTCTTTCTCTTAATTCACAAATCTGGAAGAAATTCTAGGGGTGCATTTTATTTCTTTTTAGGAGCTAACCCTTGTCTAGGCTGACCAATGCACCAACTGCATATAAAGCATTTACCAAGTATAGTCCTGCATATGCATTGCCTGTGATGAAGTCGTAAGCACCTTCTGAAAGGGTAGGGTCTGAATACAAAGATCTGGTGTTGCAATGTACCAGGTAGAGATTTTATATAAGTATTTTTACAAAGCTTAAGTGCATGGATGGAAAAATATCGGTTAAATATTCCATGATACATTTCGGTCAGTAAAATGATGCTACTAAGTATTTTGGCAATTATTGTTTAAATACTCGATAAGTTAGTAGGAAGTGTTACCTTATATTGAAGTTTGATGAAAGGCTCGATGGTGTCGATATTATGGTATTAGTACGCAAGTTAATGATAGTAACTAATGTTAGAAGGAAGGGGTTATATGTTGATTTAAAGTTGTAGCAGTGTTGGTATACAAATATCTATTCATTCAAGAATCAATACTATATGTTTAAACATTGCAAGGAGTATTATTTGAATAATATAGCCTCTTTTGTGCAAATTGATTTTGTTGATTTGAGGGTTTAGAGCTTTAGTATTTCTCCATAAATTGATCGTAATTGAAGGTGGCTTGAACACCTGAGTGCGCCAACCATTATGATGGCACGGTAGGAAATGTCCAATAGCATTTCCAGACACCAATTTCATGGGGACAGCTCTGTTGTTTGAGTTTTCTTAGAACTGGTTTGGATGTTGATCTTATGGCATTGACAAGCTCAGATGTGGTGAATTTTTTCCTGTGGTAATAAATTGAAGTTAATGAGTGGTTGCATTGTCAAAACTCTCAGGTTTTATGTGTTTTCTTGCAAATGGTGTTGGTATAAGAAATTGAAAAGATTTTGTGGCTTCTTGTAAATGCCTTCTTGTCAATTTTGGTGATAAAAGGCTCCTATCGGATGAATGAAAAACAAAGTAAGGCATGACTTATGCAAAATTTTTGATGTTCTTTGAATTAATAAAATGATAAACTGACCACCTATGGAGTGATTGCAGGCATGGAAAACTATGGCCATGAGAACAGGCTAAAGCTCTAGGACTATGATTCGTTAAATCTCATGTGTATAAAGTTGTCACCACGAGGGAGTGGTGATGGAGGTAGTGGTCGAAAGCTACCTTGTTTTCGCCCGGGCCAGCGAGGGACCATTATGCATTTTGGGGACGCCTAGATGTAAGAAATTTGGTTAAGGCTCATTCCGCACACATTAGAGGACTGTCACATGAGTGGGGGACTCTGTGAAGAGAATAACCTCTAGGCACTGTGGGGGTGTGCGAGAACGGAGTGCCTCAGCTTGGTGAAGCACCCTGAAGAGCACAAAAGGAGATACGAGGGTATCGTCCTTGTGTTGGGTGGCTTGAATTGGTACAGGAAGTACTATCAGCACTTGGTTTGCTGGGATGGAAGACATACAAAGAAGAGAACAATGCCAGGAAAAGG
>LPNX011125402.1:0-12878 GCA_001517045.1 Pseudotsuga menziesii | reverse complement strand
CTATTGTCTCTCTTACCCAAAATTGGTGACTACGATATCCATCAATAAATACGGTAGTAAGCTTCCCTAAGCCACATCCTCTAGTTCACAAATAACTAGGTCACTTCCGTGTTTTCACCTACTTGTCTCTCTTCCTAGTGGTCTCTTAGAAGAAGTTGCACTTATCACTGACTTAAGGAAATCACATTACCTAATACACAAAGTTTTTCTGGTGGGGCCTTGGCCTTGAGCTCCTCACCCAGAAACCCTCATACAATAAATTACAAATATTCCACGGCACAGTGGAGGGATATTACATTCTTTCCCCCTAAAAGAAAGAACACCGTCCTCGGTGTTTTCTTGTTTCTAAAACTTTTATTCTTCTCTGGAGTCATCTCTTCTTGCTTCGCCTTGTTCGGATCTCTCTTTCGGTTTTTCCTTTCTGATCCTTGTTGGTTCGTAGGACCTGCAAAAATCGGGTCTACCCAAATTTCATCAATAAGAGTCAATTCATTATGCAACATACTTAGCAAGTCTTTTGCAGTATCATAACTATAATTTAGTCCTTTCAGTAATTCATCTCCAAATCACAATTCAACTTAAACAAAAGTCATAGATTCTTTTGCACTGTAACAATCTGCAATTTTTTTGTGTTCATTGGTGCCATAATGCCCAATTATTTTCCAGAATGCAATTGATACATCAATAAATTATGACTACAAGCATTGAAATCCCATTATATCAATAATGTCAATGCTAGAAGTCCATTATAAAAATTTTATAATCCACAATGTCTCCAATATATATACCTGTTAGTTCTATCTGTCAATTAATCAACATATTACCTCATCGGTACAAGTTTACCTGCAATGCACATACCTTTTTCCACATTGTTCCTTTCTTTGGACGTCCTCCATCCCAGCACGTCACGTGCCAACAGTACTCCAAGTACCAATTCAAACCACCCAACACAAGGACGATACCAACCCTTTGTGTATCTCCTCTATGCTATTCAGGGTGCTTGTCATTATTCTTTTCTCTGGATGTTCCTTCATCCGAGCACACCAAGTGCCAATTCAAGCCACCCAACACAAGGACGATACCTTGTACCCCTCTTAGGTGTATCTCCTTTTTGTGCTCTTCAGGGTGCTTCACCAAGCTGAGGCACTCCATTTTCGCACACCTCCACAATGCCTAGAGGTTATTCTCTTCACAGAGTCCCTCAACTCATGTGACAGTCCTCTAATGTGTGCGGAACGAGTCTTAACCAAATGTCTTACATATGGGCATCCCCAAAATGCATAATGGTCCCTCGCTGGCCCAGGGGAAAACAAGGTAGATTTTAACCACTACCTCCATCACCACTTCCTCGTGGTGACGACTTAATACACATAAGATTTAACTCATCATAGTCCTGGATCTTTAGCCTTTTCTCATGGCCATAATTTTCCATGCCTGCAATCAATCCATAGGTGATCAGTTTATCATTTTATCCATTCAAAAAGCCTCAAAATTTTATCATAAGTTATGCCTTACTTCATTTTTCATTCATCGGATAAGAGCCTTTTAACACTAGAATCGACAAGAAGGCATTTACAAGAAGCCACAAAACCTTTTCAATTTCTTATACCAACACCATTAGTAAGAACCTGAGAATTTTGACAATGCAAAAGCCACCTTACATATTATCTTCAATTTATTATAAGAGAATCCAAAAATTTACTCACCATTATAATTTTATAATATCGGCTAGATATTATAAACCTGTAAACAAATTATAAAATCATTGTGATATGTTTCTCGACTAGATACTATTAGCCTTCAACCAATTTATAGAATTCTTGTGAGTCTTCAATAATCATGGAACTAGATTTATAGTGGTAAATTTTTATTATTATTTTTTGTCTTTATACTTTTAATTGAAAGAAAACTTTAGATAGCCCCTTTTAGAACTTCTCTGCTGTAAATGGACGGTACCCATTATAACCTCAAAATATTGATTACAATGCTTAGCTGTAAAGACATCAATTGGCGCATATAATAGAGGCAGCATCCCCAAGATTGATCACAAGATCTACTGCATAAAACAAAAAACATTCAACCATTCACAGTATCCCACCAGATCGGGAATTTTTTACTGCATGTTCGGCACAATTATACTGACACCAAATCAATGAAAATATAAGTATGGTTCAAACATGTGACCTACATTTAGTGAAAATGTACACACTTCTGAACAAATCACAGCAAAAAAAACATATTCATTTAGAATTTGACACGGGTAAAGCGCACTCCATACTAGACAGTGTCAGGTGTTTCAAGAAAGTATATATAAGCAAAAGAAAATCAGACATACCTGACTGGGTGCTCGAGTGCAGCAATTCGGATGTATGCAGACCTGCCAAACTGTAATGAAACTTGGAATACCTAGGTGTTTGTGATGGTAGCAGAGTAGAAGTGACTGCTTGGCCTAAGAAGAGCTTCACTCTTATATATCAAGAATATACATAGAGGCAAACCTATATCCTTTTATCAACACGCGGAGGTAGATTGCAGATCTTGGTCGAATCAAAACTAAAAAAAGAAAAAGCCATTTCCAAAACCTATACACAGAGGTGTAAAATTTACGGGTCCACTCGCAGCTTTCTGTAGATGGATAACTCAAAGAAATAAGTGTTAATACCAATCTTTGGAATTAAGAAAACTTCTACGATTTATAATGCCAAGGAATCCGAGAAGAGTCGGTTGGTCTACAAACGAGTGCTGCACATGCGCCTATTCTTAAATTTAGATATCACAAAATATGAAATAGATTGTATTTTATTAACACGTGTAACTTTTGCTCATTTTAATGTCCACTTTTATCATGATCTACTGCATATATTTATAGAAAAAAGACTGGTGGACATAGTTCAACCAAATCGTACACATATCTATTTATATATATAACCTAATTTCTCTATACAATATTAAGTGCTCTCTCATCCAAATTCTGGAAAATGGCACCACACAGACATCGTAAATAGATAATAAATAGATAAATACATTTTTTAATTAACTAAGCATGGACAAGTCCATATGATAAATCCATAAATAACTCAAAGTACATATAAAACAACATTTTACCAGATTTGATCCACATACTGAGCAATTTCCTTGCCATTACAATAAAATACCAAAACCTTAACCAAAGAAAAACATCAACAAATTCAATTCATAGTTATGCAATTAAACTATTTCTGCAACCCATGAATCGATTCAAACACTTCTTCAGAAAGTCACTTAATTTACTGAAGACTCCATAGAGATGATTAGATCTTACAGTTTGGGACATATTGTTCATCACAGAGTAAATATTGTTGGTCCCAATTGTTATTAGTATCACATGCCCCTTTTTAGTGAAAACATTACATAGAAAGCATACCAAAATGCGTAATACAAACACAGCAAGGGTTAAAACTTAAAAATGAGCTAACACATCAATTGCTGAGAAGAAACAATTTCCTTAAAACATAGCACTCATACTGCATAATCCTTATTTAAATATCTACGCTTTATTTCTCCATAAAAAGTCTTACATCTCTATGCATTTGTAATGAAAGGGTTTGCTTCCCACATAGAACCCTCCTTACTCGTTTCAGATAAAAAAAACCAAAAGAGGTAACATCTCTCCTAAGTTTCACCTTCACCCAACGTAGATGTTTATAATAAATAATCATATAAACAATGATTTCTAATTTAATCGATTTTGTGCTTGGGCAAAGACACGCTGATAGACTAGGTATTGTAAGTTCATATTGAAAATTATATCTTTTAGTGCAGAAAAATATGATTTGTTGTTGAAATGAGAAAGTTGTATACTAGAAGAGAATGAAAACATTTGTCTATTTATGAAATAAATCAATTTGTAAAAGCCGCAACCATTTCATTAAATGTTTTCTTGAAAATGAATATTGTTTTAATTACTGTGCATTGCAGGTAATTATGTATTGAGCGGCAACCATTTCAGGGTTTTTGAATGGAATATTATCTAGTAATTATTTATTCAGCATTAAAATATTTTCTTGGAATTGCATATTGTTTAGTTACTATGGGGTAGAGCGTAGAGTCTTTACTATCCCTGTTTGGGTAACTCCCTGAATGGACGTAGGGCAAGTCTTTGCTACAATGAAGATGAATGTATAAAGGTGATATTTATTAGGATATTAAATCATATATATTCACCACCATTCTAGCTATAAGGTAGGTTCATTAAAACGATTTAATGAATAACAATATGTCTACCTTGACTTGGCATAGCATGTAAGTTTAATGATCGGCTTATTTAGGTTATGCATTAAGAAGCTGGTGATGTTATAATGAATTCTTATGTTTCTAAGGTATATTTACACATGCACCTATATTTTATCGGTCAAGTGTTTAGGAGTAATAAATGTGTATAATTTGGTTGTTCATCAACTAACTGTGGATGATGTCTACATGCTAACCTTGCAGGCTTCACCGATATTATGTCAATTGCTACAATTGCCATGCATTATCATATAGAAATATTCCTAAGTATGTAAGTTGTGCTCAAAAGAGTAAGGAATAACTTTATGTATGGTTTACAAGGTTACATGATTCATGAATGAATGCAAACTAAGAAACTATGATAGTTGATTATTTGGGTTATCCGCGATACGATAAACTAACACCATAGAGTGCTTGCAGGCATGGAAAAATTATGGCCATGAGAAAAGGCTAAAGCTCCAAGACTATGATGAGTTAAATATCATGTGTATAAATTTATCACCACGAGGGAGTGGTGATGGAGGTAGTGGTTAAAATCTACCTTGTTTTCCCTCGGGTGAGCGGGGGACCATTATGCATTCTGGGGATGCCTAGATGTAAGACATTTGGTTAAGACTCGTTCCGCACACACTAGAGGACTGTCACATGAGTTGGGGGACTCTGTGAAGAGAATAACCTCTAGGCGCTGTGGAGGTGTGCGAGAACGGAGTGCCTCAGCTTGGTGAAGCACCCTGAAGAGCACAAAAAGGAGATACGCCTAAGAGGGGTACAGGGTATCGTCCTTGTGTTGGGTGGCTTGAATTGGCACTTGGTGTGCTAGGATGAAGGAACATCCAGAGAAAAGAGTAATGACAAAGCACCCTGAATAGCACAGAGGAGATACACGAAGGGTTGGTATCGTCCTTGTGTTGGGTGGCTTGATTTGGTACTTGGAGTACTGTTGGCACTTGATGTGCTGGGATGGAGGACATCCAAAGAAAGGGACAATGCGGAAAAAGGTATGTGCATTGCAGGTAAACTTGTACCGGTGAGGTATTATGTTGAATAATTGATAGATAGAACTGACAGGTATATATATTGGAGCCATTGTGGATTATAAAAAAATTGTATAATGTATTTCTAGCATTGACATTATTGATATAATGGGATTTCAATGCTTGTAGTCATGTTTTTATTGATGTATTAATAGCATTATGGAAAATAATTGGGTAATATGGCGCTAATGAATACTAGAAAATTGCAGATTGCAAAAGAATCTATGACTTTTGTTTAAGTTGAATTGTTATTTGGACATGAATTACGGAAAGGACTAAGTTGTAGTTATGATGCTGCAAAAGAATTTCTAATTAAATTCATGATTAATTGACTCTTATCTATGTGAAATTTGGGTAGACCCAATTTTTGTAGGTCCCACGAACCCACAAGGGTCAGAAAAAAAAAAAAAAACCGAAAGAGAGATCCAAACAAGGTGAAGCAAGAAGAGATGACTCCAGATAAGGATAAAAGTTTTGTCGAAGAAACAAGAAACATCGAGGATGGTGTTCTTTCTTTTAGTGGGGGAGGATGTAATATCCCCCTCCTATTCCCTGGAATATTTTGTAATTTTTTCATATTATTGTACTTGTCTCAGTGAGGAGCTCAAGGCCAAGGCCCTACCAAGACAACATCTTGTGGCTTTTAAAAGTTAACTATCTAAGTGAAAATACTTAGATGATAAAAATGCAATGACACAACTTAACAAAGGGATAACTAATGGATAAAAACTTATCCCAATTCAAAATACCTTAGCAGAATACTCAATCCTAGTAACCTGGACGAGAGGGTTGAGGGGGTTAAAGAAAGAACCAAGGAGAAAATAATTCAAAGAATTAGAGATATATAATATATATGAAAGAACAGTAAATATAGTGAGAGAACAATTATTCCACACATGTGTATATTATATATATATATATATATATATATAACGGTATTATATATAATGGAAGGAATGGTGGTAAAAGGCATTATAGTGTATCAATTATGATAAGGGAAAGCCTACGTTCGTAGGCCTGATTATTAAAGTATAGGGTACTTATATTTTACTAAAGACCCATTAACGACTGAAGTAATCCCTAATATAAGGTTATTACCTAGTGAAGAAAATAATTACCTATAACTTATAATTAAAAGGATAATTTCACCCATGAAAGGAATGTTTTCCTTCTATGAAAAGCGAGAGGTAATTTGGTACTCCCCACCACAAGATTTTCAAAGTGTGCAACATACATGTTTTTATTTAGGAAAATTATGCTATCAAATGGAAATATCTGAGAAAAGTCTATTAGGGGATTGGATTGATGTGCTGGAGGCAATGCTTTTGACAGCTAGATTGACGGAGACTTTCCTTAGCAAAAGCTATGGCAGATTTTCTGCCGTGATTTCTAGAAAGTTAGTCCCACTTCACGCAGAGAGTCGTTTTCTTTTAGGTGATTTGGTAGGTTACAAAAAGGCGGAAAAGGGAGAGAATAGGGGAATCATCTAGGCGTGTGATATAGGGAAAGAGCTCATCATTTTCCTAGAGGATGGATGTGGATTTGAGGAGGAGGGATTCGTACATCTTGGAGGGGAAGAAAAAAAAAGAAAATACTCTCTGCGTTGGGGGGAATGGGAAAGAAATATTTCCCGTGAGGACAAAGGGAAATTCTCTCTACGTACTAACTGAGAGGAGATCCATTCATTCTTATTTGAGAAGAAGCACCCCGATTGATTAAAGATCTCTGTATTGTGATGGAGGATCTACAGAGAAGTCCATTACCTTTCCGAAGGGCACTTGGTGATTTTTGGGCGAGATCGAATTCTCGAACTCCAAGCGATATTTGTTTCAGGTGGATCCAATCCTAGACAATCGATCCAGGAGCTGGTATGATTTCACCTTTGATTGATCTCGCGCTGTGGTAAGTCTCCGAATTGTCAACATTCAAATTGATCCCAACCTATTTGTCTGCATTTTTATTCTTTTATGCTTCAGAAAATGCATGCTATGGATCCACGTTATGCTTAGGCATCGTAGATAGAAAATTTACCAGAGAGAGTGAGGATTCCTATTTGAGGTTATAAACCCTTTACGATTTGCTCTGAAATTATTTATGTTACCTAAGAAAGCACACGAGTTAATTAAGATAACAATGTTTCGCTGGAGCGATGATAAGTTCTAGTTCGGAATGGGATAGTGTAAGATTATAAGAGGATGACAAAACCTATTGTCTTTATGTGCATTTAGAAACTAATCCAGAAATTTATGTATGAGTTTGTCTACAACGTCCAACATGCCAGGCTTGGAAATCCATCTATCTAATTTGGCGACCTGATAGGGATTAGATATAAAGAATTTGTAAGCTGGTGAGTAGTCTTCATTCATGGGTAAATTAAAAATAGGAATGTACTGTAAAAGGCATTAATGCTTAAGACAAGCACCTCTCTACAGCGAGAGAATGTAATCCCTTTTCCATTTAAAACCCTGCGTACCCACCTTTGCTGTCTCCTTTTCATGATCATGTTCCCATTTTCGTCCTCCCCTTGTGGCTGTTTAATCGATTTCAGTTGGCGATCATCTTCATTGATCATTGGTTTCTGTAAATCCCCCTGGCTGCCCGTACTGGGAACTTTGAATGCAAGCAGTTGCGCATTCTCCCTTTTTTTGGTAGATCTTATTTGACCCAAGTAAGTTGGTTCTCCTTAAGAGCCAGTGTTCTGCTTTTTCGTACCCTGTGTGTTCGATATGGTAAGCCTAAGAAATAAATTCAATGTTTGGGGAAAACCTTTTATTTTTATTTTATAGCTACGGACCTGGGTCTCCATTTTTGGGTAAGTAATTGGTTCGAGAAGTTTTAGAGTCTGAATATTGTAGAAGTCTGTGCTGGGTTGGTCCAAAGAAGGAACGTTATATAGGACTACTTTAGTGCATAAGAATTTCTAGATACTCAGATATGGGGAATAGCTCACTTAATGCAAAGCATGGATATAGAACTTTAATTGCAGAATATATAGAGTTGTATTCTTTTAAAAAAAAAAAGAATTGATGCTTGAAGATAATAATAAAAAATAATAATAATTACAAAGACCACATATGGCTTAATTCATATGGTGGAGGGGACCCTAGTGATATTGTTATATCATAAGATTGCTAGGATTAAGTATATGAGCTTATTTCAGGAATAACGAAGGGGACATAATGATTACTTCAAGAGAAAGCTATCCTTAATAAGTTAATAGAAAATACCTCTAATTATTAAGGAGTAGTCTCCACTTTATTTACTTGACCAAGTGTAAGGTAAAAACCTTCAATGACACCAGCCGATTAGGGTACCTAATTGTGTAGTAAATTCAAGATTCAAAGGGGCTGTTAATGATTTATTCTATGAGCTGATTATAAGGGTCCTAAAGGAGGGCTGTTGATGTACAAGTGTCTCTCTGCGAAGAGCCTTGTGGTAAGATAAAAATGGCCATGATGAGCTGTGATTTCTTTGTAAGCACTCTATTTTGATAAAGAAATAAAAAAGAACAAATAAATTGGTGGATGTAGCCTCGTGGACGAGGTGAACCATGTGAAGCTGGTTGTCTCATTTGTGTTATTTTGTTGTGCTGGATTATTTCTTTGTTTACATGATGGTTATGAATGTAGTATAAATGTTTTAATTGGTGAAAAGATTGCTAAAATTTTATTTTGCAGACGTCTGGAATGCTTTATAGCTTTAAGGTACCAAGGGTATTTTACACATTACATATGGTATCAGAGCGAGGTTACAACTCTGGAGCTATTGGGCCTTCTACAGATTTGTAACTTTGCAATTAGTATTTAGTACTTTATCGAATTCATTGGTTAATCCATAACGTGGAATGTTTGATGAGTGAATTACAGATTCTTTCTTTTCGTTAATTGTTATTTATGGAAATAAGAGCAGGGGCACACCTCTGCATTTACTTGGAGAGCAAATACACCTCTGTATATTCAGCAAGAGGAGAATCCTCTGCGTGTGGAGGGGAGAGACACCTCAGCATACTTTGGAGGTCCTGGCCACATACTAATCCTTATGGGCGTTCTACTCATACCTGTGTTTTGATTATGCATTTCAAGATTGACATATCAAAAGGGTGCTAGGGTTGATCAGTTGTGGACCATGTGTTATGGTTGTCTTCCTTTTTATTATCTAAATCAACAAAGAATTTGAACATGTTTTGATTGCATGCGCTTTCCTAAATATCTGAAATAAATATTCCTTGCCTAAGTTTTCATTAAATAATTGGAGTTGGCTGCAATTTTATCTTCATAGCTTATGCCTACTGTCTTATGATCAGATTAGGATTTGAATATTATGTATCTGCTCATTTCAAACTATAAACAGGACAACTATGGTTATTGTTTGCAAATGTTCAATCGTTATCCATAGCCGGCGATTGAGGTAAAAATACCTGGTATATAATAGATCTGATACTGATAACTATATGCTTCATAGATCTAAATTTGTTTCCAATTGCAGTTGTTGTCCATAGCCAGCGATTGGTGAAAAAGGTAGAAACATACCTAGTATTTAATAGGTCTGAATTTGTTTACTTAGTTTCAAATTTACTGCATGTTTGGGATTGTATATGTTTTCGCTTTAGATTACAATTTAATAATTTCGTCTGGAATTTATTCTCCTATTGGTGAATCAGTGTTTTGATTATGTGAATAATCTTGTCCTTCCCCAGTACACACGAATTTTCCTTTCATAGGTGTTAGCATGCACAGGGGATAAACATGTTAGATTCTCGAAAACAAGCTACTACTTGACGTGAAAACAGATGTTCTTTCCAGAGAAATAACTATCAAAATTTACTGTGTTAAATACGAAGTTATGTTTTGTTTAAGTATTTTTTTTATTATTATGCCAGTGGTCAATCAGTTGATGATACTGTGAAGTGAACATAAAATTGTGTCTTTATTAATGTTGTAGTGCAGCAGAGATGTTCGACAGCCACTGACATAATGTTATTAATACTGGGTTTCTTAATGAATAAATGCTTGTATACCAAGTTTTGTTTTTCATTGTATAAATTTTCTATAGTATTCAGTAAATCTAACTTATGGGTTAGATTTCTATAGCTTCAGGGTTATAATAATAGTCTCTTTTCGTAGTATGGTCATGTGGAAACTTGAAGTATGGGTATTGATATTTTTTTGGTAGCTTATTTTATGTGAAGAGGCCTGGTAGTGTTAATAATGTTGGGTTCTAATAGTGTTATTGAAAACATTTAATTGGAACTCCAAGCATGTTAGAGAGTTCCAATACTTCCAAAATGTTTCCAAGTAGTGCTATTAAAGGCACTTCAAGAGTTGATACAATTTATAGTCATCCCAAAAACATTACCAGTATAGGGTGTAAATGTTTCCTGTTACTGAAATGTGTTGAAGAGTTTCAACACCTCCAAAATACGGAATAAGATATAGGACTTATTATTGTATATATATGCATTATTACGGCGGTCACTTAGCACCGAGATAGTTGTTTGAAGATAACAAACACAATGACCACAAATGCCATACCCTATATGGTGAAGAGAATCTTGTAATATGGTTATTAGCAAGGATTATAACTTATATTATTATTTGATCATGGTTTGCAATATAGAAGCTGTAGTTATCTGTTTATTATCTATTTATGGTGTCGGTGCACTGCCGGTAATTATTTATTGAGCGGCAACCGTTTCATTAAACGGGTCTGGAATTGAATATGAATTAGTTAGTATGGAATTGATTTAATTATTGTCCATGACAAGTAATTATTTATTGAGCAGTAACAATTTCATTAAATTGGATTTCGGAATGGAGTATTGTTTAGATACTATAGAATTGATTTAATTACTGTGTGTTGTAGGTAATTATTCATTCAGCATTAAAGGTTTTTCTTAGAATTTCATATTGTTTAGTTACTGTGGAATAGAGCTTAGAGTCTTTAGCTTTTAGGCATCTATTGCTTTATCATTTTGTTTGGGTAACTCCTTGAATGGAGGTAGAGCAAGTCTTTGCTACAATGAAGACGAATGTATAAAGTTTACATTTATTGGCATCTTAAATCATATATCCACCATAAGCCTGGCTATATGGTAGGTTCATTAAAATGATTTAATGAATAACAATATGACTACCTTGACTAGGAATAGCATGTAAGTCTAATAATCAGCTCATTTAGGTTATGTATTAAGAAGCTGATGATGTTATAATGAATTGTTACGTTTCTAAGTTATCTTTACACATGCATCGGTCGGGTTGTTTTATCATTAGAAGTAATGAATTTGTATAATCCGGATGATCGTAAAATAACGGTGGATGATGTCCACATACTAACCTTGTAGGCTTCACCGATATTATGACAATTGCTACAATTGACATGCATTATGGTATATAAAAGAGGATTAAGGAATAACTTTCTGTATGGTTTACAAGGTTACATAGTTCATGAATGGAAATTCAAATCAATGCAAACAAGGAAGCTATGATAGTTGATTATTTTGGGTTATCCGCGATATGATAAACTAACACCCATAAAGTGCTTGCAGGCATGGAAAAATTATGGCCATGAGAAAAGGCTAAAGCTCCAGGACTATGATGAGTTAAATCTCATGTGTATAAAGTTATCACCACGAGGGAGTGGTGATGGAGGTAGTGGTTAAAATCTACCTTGTTTTCCCTCGGGCCAGCGAGGGACCATTATGCATTCTGGGGACGCCTAGATGTAAGACATTTGGTTAAGACTCGTTCTGCACACATTAGAGGACTGTCACATGAGTGGGGGACTCTATGAAGAGAATAACCTCTAGGCGCTGTGGAGGTGTGTGAGAACGGAGTGCCTCATCTTGGTGAAGCACCCTGAAGAGCACAAAAAGGAGATATGCCTAAGAGGGGTACAGGGTATCTTCCTTGTGTTGGGTGGCTTGAATTGGCACTTGGTATGCTGGGATGAAGGAACATCCAGAGAAAAGAATAATGATAAAGCACCCTGAATAGCACAGAGGAGGTACACGAAGGGTTGGGATCGTCCTTTTGTTGGGTGGCTTGAATTGTTACTTGGAGTACTGTTGGTACTTGATGTGCTGGGGTGGAGGACATCCAAAGAAACGAACAATGCAGAAAAAGGTATGTACATTGTAGGTAAACTTGTACCGATGAGGTCATATGTTGATTAATTCACAGATAGAACTGACAGGTATATATTGGAGCCATTGTGGATTATAAAAATTGTATAATGGATTTCTAGCATCGACATTATTGATATAATGGGATTTCAATGCTTGTAGTCATGTTTTATTGATGTATCAATTGCATTATGGAAAATAATTGGGTAATATGGCACCAATGAACACTAGAAAATTGCGGATTGCAAAAGAGTCTATGGCTGATATTTAAATTGTATTGTTATTTTGTATCTGATATGCTGTAGAAAAATTGGGCTAGACCCGAATTTGTTGCAGGAAAACTACAGATTTATGAACATTAGCGACTCGAGAAGATACGGAAAGATCGAAAAGGATCATGATGAAGGACGAGGATAAGAAAGCGACAGAATGGAAGCATGAAAGTGCTTAAACAT
>LPNX011125401.1:74543-244929 GCA_001517045.1 Pseudotsuga menziesii | reverse complement strand
ATATTTTTATAGCAAAATTATCCTATTGCTATATATTTTCAATCTCTTCTTAGGAGGCAGGTACTAAGCAACTTTGTTGCTTATTCCACTTGTTAATAAATTAATATTGATGATATTTCTAATAATAAAATAATAATCCAAAAATATCTAGATAATATGAATTCTTTAAAAAAAAGTTAATAATAAAACAATAAACCAAAAACATATAGAGGATATCAATTCTAGAAGACAAAAGTTAATACTTGGACATGGACATGGACCTCCAACTATTAAATCATGTTATCAATAGTGTGTATAAGAGAAAGGATTATGCGTAAAGATAAGAAGGGATATGGGTAGAATTTGATAGGCGGAAGCTAAATTTAACGCTAAATGCAATTACTCTAACTTCCCCTTTTGTTTTCATGCAAAAAAAACTCGATGCTAAATCCAACTATTAAATCATGCAATTAAAAGTGGATATAAGGGAATATTTTTTTTCACACAAAAAAACAGTTTTAACTTTTATAAAATTGTCTTAAATACGACATCATTTAAATTACATTTAACTTAAGTATCTATGACATATAGTGAAGTTCGTCATGCATCGTAACTGACTTTAGTTTAAAAAGACAAAAAATAAAATGGTCATACTGCTTATAACAAGTCCATGTTGCAGCATCCCTTTTTTACAAAAAACATAAAAGGTCCGATGTATCAAAAGATAGAAACTACTAGACCTCATATAAGCTCTATCATTCCTGAGTCTGTCATGTTACCCTCGGAATATTTCTACCAGTGAATTACTTTGGAGCTCAAACCAATAGCCTTTCTTGAGAGTTCATCCGCCAAAATGTTGAATTCCTTGTAAACATGTTGGAAAATGAGGGAGCTGAAAAAACTAAAGAGTTCTTTAGTTCTTTGAATCCAATGCATTGGATCGATGGAGTGGATCTCATGTTTTCCCAAGGCCCAATCGATTATGACTTTACAGTCGCCTCTTATATGAATGGCCAATATATCTTTATGGATGGCAAATAAAAGGATCCCTCACAAACCCAGCAACCCGAATCTAGTGTTCATAACATCCCCCACATCCATCATAAGTCTGTACAACTGAGAACTATCAACCAATATCACCATTCCTGCCCCGCAGGCTCCCCCATTTGCTACACCATCGAAATAACCCACAGGCCCATTACTCAGCTCTAAAGGAGGGATTGGTTGTCTCATAGATATTGTGGAGTTAGAGATCAAAGGTAGGTAAGGAGAGGAGAAAACTTGAGAGATAATCCATTGCTGCGATACCGGTTTTTCCATAAAAATGTTGGCATTGCGCACCTTCCATGTCTCCCATAGGAGCAAACAGAGAACCACCAATGATAACTTGGACCGCTTCTGCCACATATCCAAATTCATAGCAATGTTGGGAAGCTCCCAATGCCACAGACCCTCGAGCTGACTACATAGCACCTAACTAGTCTATCTAAAGAAATAACATCTCCCGAAGATATGAACAGCCGATTCCATCGCTAAGTGACAAAAGATACATCGAACCAGGCCTAAGAATCCTCGATGCCGAAGCGAGTCCCAGGTAAGGATTTTTAAGTTATTAGCAAGCCAACAAAAAAAATTGAACTTACCTGCAATCTTTAGCTTCCACAGAGTGGAATGCCATCGTTGACAGTCTATAACCTAAGAAGATTTGAGAGAAACAAGATAGGCTATATTGGATTTTACCTCCCCCGATTTGTTGTTTGTCTTCCAAATGATACAATCAGGCTCCGAAGAAAGTGAGATTCCATTCGCGAAGAAACCATAAATATATATATCCCATTCAATAGCCATTTCTCCAGATAGACCCAAATCCAAGGGAGACCTCCAGCAGGTAAGTGCACCTTCAATCGGATTGAAAACCTATTCAAGTAGGAACAAATTATGTTCATGAATCTAGGACAACAAAGAGTCAGATAGGTTATTATGCTGCATACCCGAGATCAGGTCTCTTCCAATATAAATAAGGTTTCCCCGGCCAACTAACCACCTAAGGTTGGGCTGAATGATGTGCATCATGGATAGGAGGCTGCACCATATCAGAGAAACATTAACTACCTTTAAATTTGCTATGCAAATCTAGATATCCAAAGGAACTCTTGCCATATATTTAGATTTTATGACAAAGACCCACAGACTTGAGTGATTCATTTCACTCCACAAGATTTTAGTGCATAAAGATGTATTAAAGTGCTTCAAATATTTGATGCCCCATCCTCCCCAGCTCTTCGGTCGGGACAATGATTTCCAGCTAGCTAGATGGAACTTTATACAACCCAGCACCCCTGTCCAAAGGAACTGAAACATAAGACTTTGAAAATCTTGGATGATCCAAGTTGGAATCATGTAGAGGGACATCCAGTATACTGGGAGTGATTCATAACAGATGTAATCAATGTCACCCTTCCTCCCAAAGACAGCCACCAAGGAGCCCACTTATTGACATAATGTTGAAACTTTCGTACTAGCCAAGACCAATCACATATTCGATAACTATTTGGTTTCAACATGAAACCCAAATAAGTAAAACCCTCTTCCATGGACTTCCAAGGATAAGGGAAAGAGTTGGAATTGTAATGCAATACGTCATGAGGGATGTTTAAATAACCAAAAGCTGATTTCTTTATGCTAAAATTCATCCCAGATACTCTACAAAAAAGGCTTATCAATGAATTATAATGCATCCACTCCAGTGAAGTGCCATCTCCAAAGAATAGTGCTTCATCGACAAAGAAAATATGAGTTATGATAACCGATCCAGACAATTTCATACCTTTTATTTTCTTATCTTTTTTTTACTGTGCGATCAAGAGGCTCAGACCTTCCATAATTAGAAGGAAAAGGTAGGGTGAAAGAGGACAACCCTGTTTGATTCCCCGGGAACCCTGAAAAGTATCGGAAGGAGCCCCATTTATCAACATAGCATAATTAGAAGATGTAACACAAAACATCACCCATTTAACCATATTGAATGAAAGGTCAATTTGTAACAGGGTTAAGCGAAGCATGGTCCAATTTGCTTTATCATAAGTTTTCTCAAGATCAAGCTTAAGAGATATTGTTGAAGACTGTTTCACTTTTACCGAATGCATCACCTCCTGGACAATCCCAACCGCATCTAGGATTTGTCCATCTGGAAGAAAGCCAAACTGTTCCGACGAAATGTGCATACCCTGATAGGGCTTGAGTCTTTCTGCAATAATCTTTGAAATCAATCTTATAGAGAAGATTGCAGAGGGAAATTGGTCTATACTCCCCAAAAGAAACAAGTCTGTTAGATTTGGGAATAAGGGTGAGAAAAGTGTTGTTTAAAGACTCGGGAATCGTACCTAATAACTGAGTATCTTCTATAGCTTCCACCAATTCCAAACTGAGCATATTAAAGAAATGGAGAAAAAATCCCACTGTCCAGCCATCAGGACCAGGACTTTTATCCTTGGCAAAATTCTTCAATGTCGCTTCAACCTCCTTTACGGTCATTGGGCTAAAAATGGACTGATTGTCCTCATTCAAAACATAAGAGGGAAAGATTTTTAATACTTCAAGTTGATCCTCAATGGTGACAGTATCTGGTTCCTTGTAAAGATCAGAAAAATAAGACCTGGCCACCTTCTTTATAGAAGCCTAATCGAAGACCTTGGTGTTGTCTTCGTCAACTGCCTCCCAACCCACGTTGGTAACCCTTCTCTTGTTTGTGAACTGATGGAAATAGCGGGTGTTCTCATCCCCTGCAAGTAGCTGGGATGCTCTTCTTTTCTACCAAAGGGTCTCCTCCTTGTGGGTGAGGAGCTTTATCCATTTAGATAAACAAAATTTTAGAGACTCCTGCAACGAATCCGAACCCGGATCAACTAGTAGGTGACTTTCAATCATGCTAATATCACCCTCAAGTTTTACTACATCAGCAAGAAGAGACTTCTTTTTTTACTTTTCCCATAGTTTAGCAACCGGCTGAAGTCTCTGAAGATTCTGTAGAAGAGCCTTCATAGGACTAAGGGAACCAACCTTGGAAGAAGAAAGAAGAACCCATTATTTTCTAACCAAATGATTAAATTTGTCCTCTTTAAGCTAGGTAGAATTGAATTTGAAGGGATAGATAATGAAACAATTTTCGAAATCTAGTTGAAGAATAAATGCATGGTGGTCCGAGACCCCACTCGAGTGATGCCAGGTCCGATAGTTTCCAAAGGATGTACATAGGTCTTCTTCCATAAGAAAATGGTCCAACAGGCTCTTTGCTATAGAGTGGCACCCAACTCTTCCATTGAACCAGGTAGGAGATAACAAAATCGGAGATATATCCATCAAGTTTGCATCCTCAAAGAGTGTGAAGAAATAATCTTCCAATGGATCAGATGCTCGACCCGCTCCCCACACTTCATTTGTAGACCAGGTAAAACTCAGGTCCCCTGCCAAAATCAGATTTGGTAATGAGAGTAGTCCGCTAGAGCTAACTGAATCCCAAAAAACTTGTTGATTCTCATATGGCCTGTAGATGGACAAGATGGTGGAATCCTAGCAGGTTCCCATGTAACATAATACCCGCAGCTGTATCATAAGCATGGAAATCAGCAGCCAAGGGAATCCAAGACACAAGGGTGCCCGCAGAATGCCCCACTACGTCCTTCACACAAACCCTCTAGCTAAGTTTTAAATTCAGGATAAAATCACAGGCCCGACCCCCCAGAGACATAGTTTCTTGTAGGAAAATGATAGCAAGTGAATAGAGATCCAGAAGGCGTTTTAAAGTGGCACGTTTCAGGCCTCCTCCAAGCCCTCAAATATTGAAACTACAAAGGTTCATCGGGACACCTGTGGGGGGGCTGGGAATTCTCTAAGAGCTCGAGAAGAGGAGTCCAAAATCATAGACACGGGAGGAAAACCTCTAATGGTCAAGGTGGCTACTTGAGGTTTGATAAAGGAGATTTCTCGAATGGAATCCTTTAGTCCTTTCATGTTGCCTTTGCCCATTTTCTTGGGCTTACGAATAGAGACGCTCACCATGTAGCTAGCCAGAATAGGGAAAATCTCGGAGGAAGGAAAGGTATCAGAAGTATTTAAACCATGAATTCTAAGTGGAGGGAAATAAACCAGAGGTAGACTATGCGAGGGATCCCCAAGAGGTAGGGGCGGATAAGCCAATATTACTTTTGGATGAGGGTCATCTTCATAGTGCTCATCGATGATTGGCGAAGTAGAGATATTAAAAGGTAGAAAATCACCAAAATATGGTGAGGAGTCAGAGGGGGAGACCTCAAAAGATCCAAATTCGCTACCCTCAGATTCACCTCCCACCAGAACCCGGTTCTCATAAAAGTCTGAGGTTATGATGTGGCTGCCCATTCCCAGAGACAAGATGCGACCAGGAAGTTAGGGAAGCTGGAATAGAATTGCACACAAACAGTATGCCAGGGGTATCTAGAACCTTCGATGTCATAAGAGAGGCAAGAAACTCATCAACAGTAATAAATTTGAGTATAAGAGGGATATGATGTGTTAACTTACCTAGAAAATCAGTAGCCGAGTCGCAATCTAGAGAGAGCGGAAAAGTGATGTCAGATAGAGTTGGTGAAGGGGTCTCCTCCCGTATATACAATTCTTTCCCAAAACTTGATCGAGATGCAACCTTTGAAGGGAAAATCACTAATGAATGTCCCATCAAATGAAAAAGGTGGCAGCGGAAGGCTACCTTCCAGTAGTCCATTTTTTCCATGAACGCTCGCCCATCCCATAGCACCTCCAATTCATTGGGAAAGCCTTCAGACATATCCATATCTACCAATACTCGTGGAGCCAAGCAGTCGAACCTTAGGAGCTAGTCATCTTCGATTAACATAAACGAGTTTATCGCATTAGCTATCGCCATGAACCCTTTGAGGTTCCAGCATTGGATACGAAATTCGGGAAAGATCACCCACAAATGTCTCCGTAGTAGCTTCTCGGTCCGAGGGTCAAACCCTGAATTCCAATGTTTTAGTATGAGGGAATATTCGCCCAGTATCCAGTATTTGTTAGCAACCAGCTCGCAGTCATCATTCGAGAGAAGCTAAAAAAGGGTCCAGCCATTGACTAGAGTGAGCACCTTAGGAACCGACTTTAAAATAGGCTTCCATTGATTCCACACCCAAGAAAGCACCATAGCACGAGGTAGATTTAGATATTCAAATCTCCCCACAAGGGCTCACTGGGTCAAGTCCCCCACATTGGATGGGGAATTTGGGCAAGATCACCCACAAATGTCTCCATAGTAGCTTCTCAGTCCAAGGGTCGAACCCTGAATTCCAACATTTTAGTACGAGGGAACCTTCACCCAGTATCCAGTATCTATTATCAACCAGCTCGTAGTCATCATTTGAGAGAAACTAAAAAAGGATCCAGCCATTGACCAGAGTGAGCACCTTAGGAACCGAATTTAAAATAGGCTTCCATTGATCCCACACCCAAGAAAGCATCATAGCATAGGGTAGATTTAGATATTCAAATCTCCCCACAAGGGCTCGTTAAGTCAAGCCCCCCAACATATCTATGGTCACGTATTGTCCAAGGACGCAGACTAGCTTGGTAGGTTTTACCTTCTAAAAGGATAACTGACCAACAACCTACTTAGATGGGTAATGAAAATGGTGTGATCTCGATAGAAAACCCTCCTTATGGCTACTAGGAATACTAGAACCCACACCACCCGAGGTGAGGAAGAATGAACCGTACTCAAATGAAGGAGCCATTGAGGTTACAAGAAAATGTGCATGGCGGTTAGTACGAACCCCTGGAAAAGAAGACGAAGCCGAAATCACACCGCAAACCAAAAGAAACCCTAGAATATAGAACTAGAAAAGACAAGAAACCTGAAACCAAACAAGATAGAAGATGTTCCCACTTTTTTTTGTCTCGGGCTAGTATTAGACCTGTCACAGTGACAGGTTCGACTCCAGTGTCTCACAATGATTCTTGAAGAAAAGTAGCATGTAATAAAGAAAGAAAAAAACAAATCCCCACCCACTAAGACCAGAAGTGGCTCATTACCCTAGCTTGTGGGAAGATGCACCACCCTTCAGACAAAAGGATGTTACCCTTGTTAGGATTATTAATCCTCCCTTGGTCATACCTTCTATTAGATTATCTATCCTATCTTAGGAACCTCAATTAATCAAATGAGTCCACTAGTGCAATTGGGTTCACATGGCCCAATGGGGCCACATGTACCAGTCATTGAAGTGTGGGGGAAAATGCTAGAGGTTAACTGCCACTTACTACATGTGCATGAATTAGTGAGGGCACCTCCTAGACCAATCCCTACATTTTAGGAGTCACTAGGAGTCCCGACACCAACCTACTTTAGTTAGTTGGAATTAGCACTAGTTATCAATAGTTAGCCTTCAATTATCTTCACATGACTCACTATCAGTTATCTAGCACATGCTTTGCATGGATAATTCATGCATGCATGTGGAGGAGTGCTTTTGTTCACCTACCACACTCACTTGCACTAAGTTAACTAGGTGTTACTATCTGTTGGAGTTATTGGTCTTCAGAGAGGTTATTTGATGGACTCTGATATTGATTGGGAGACATTGAGTTAGAGATTCAGTTAGATACAGTCTTATCCACTTGGAGAATTTGAATTCATTACTCATGCATTCGAATTATACCTATTTGTAATCTATTGTACACTAGATATTATAATGATGAATATACTGTAAATTCTTGAGCAATACTTGTTTGTTTCCTGTGTGGTTTGTTTTGCTTAGTTTGTATGTTCATCCTCCATTCAATTGCTACAACATAATTAGAACTCTCTGCTTGAAGATCATATGGCATTCAAATTCTAATAACCCTCAATTACTTACCTGAAAAAACAAAAAAAGGGGTAAAACCCTAGAGAAGGGTACCAGAAAACAGAAAACTACTCAGAACGAGCACTAACCACACCGGCGCTAGTATTGGGGAAGAAGATATGAGTCTGTCCCCAAAAACCAGCTTGCCAGACCGTCGTAAAAGGATCATACCCTACCCCATAAACCCCAGCCCAAGAAAGGGGCATGCAGAAAGAGTGACCAACTAAGAACCTGTCCCTTTAATCCCTAAACAGTAAATCCAAAGACAACAAATGTAAAAACTTAAAAAAACATGGCAGGGGTGGACGTCATTAGACAATAAACTAGATAACAGGAAGGAGTTAAAGGGAAAATAAACACCGCTCAGTCCATCAGCAGGGTTCTAAAATGGACAAAACAAGAATAGATAGGTGGCTCTAGACATCAAAACTCGGTTGACTGACCAAAGGGAATATGGCAATGGATTCTATATAAATATAATCATAATAATAAATTAAAAGTGCATATAAGGGAAAATGACAATGAATTCTATATAAAGATAATAATAATATATTGAGTGAAACTAGATGGAATTCTATCGTTGGAGAATAAATTTGACATTATATGCAATGATTTCAGTTTTTATTTTTGTTTTCATGCGTAAAGCAAAAAAATGATGTTAAATTTGAATTTATAATAAATTCCAATTTAACATTAAATATATATATTTTTAAATAAAGTAAATATCTAAGTCATTGAACATAGCATTGAGTTTAACTTTTATTTGTTAAATTACATTTAAATATACTCAAAATATCCAAAGCATACACTAAAACTGAAAATTAATTAAAAGAAGATTGTACAAGCACAAGAAAATTAACATGGGAAACTAAAGACTTCCTAAGTTAGCTTTAGAGGCTAGTCAACAACACCTTTGGCTCAAGCGAGGTTGGTATAAAGATGCCATGACTTGGTTAAACCATTGTGAGATTCACAAAAATGTTGCCTTGCAAAATATTAATAACATTAAAAATATTATTACTTCTAAGTTTAAAGAGAAAATATGGTGTGAGAAATACTTAGAGGTCAAAGAAAAATAAGATACTATAAGGAGGTCATTAACCCTAATCTAGAAATCCAAAATTATCTCTCTATTTTAACTAGTTAGAAGAAGAAAATTAATATATCCAAGATATGAATGAACTCTCATGAGCTCTATAGTGAAACATGGCGTTGAACAATTCCTAAAACACCATGTGAGGAAATGATCTATCATCTCTGTGGTGATGATGATGATGAGGATGGTTAACGTCCACTCAGACCAAACTTTGGTCTATTGGACCCAAAGAAATGAATTATTTAGTTTGTTTTAAAAAATGTATCTATACTCAAATAAATTGGAGAGAAGCTTCCCGAGCTCACTATAATTTTGACAAGTTAAAAGGCTAGGAAGGTCAGGATTACAACAAATATTATGAAACTGAGATCTAATGTGGGTGTAAGCAAGGCATTCTAAGAGGAAGTGTTTTTCATCCTCAATGTTCATATTCTCACAGAGATGGCAGATCCTTTCTACCCATGGTGTTTTAGGAACTTCCCAATGGCCAGTTTCACTATGAAGCTCATGACAGTTCATTCTTATCTTGGCTATATTAATTTTATTCTTTGAACTAGTTAAAACTGAGAGATACTTTTGATCTTCTAGAGTAGGGTTGATGACCTCCTTATAATACCGTGATTTTCTTTTATCCTCTAAATCTTTCTCACACCACATTTTCTACTTAAACTTAGAAGTGGCAATATTTTTAATGTTATTTATATTTTTCAATGCAACATTTTCATTGATCTCCCAACAGTTTAACCAAGCCTTGGTATCTTTATACCTACCTCGCTTGAGGCTTAGGTGGTTTTTGATGGAATTTAAAGCTATTTTATGTTCGGGTACCAAGGTACTCCCAAAATACTGAACACCAAGAAAATCCACTCACACAAACAAATCACAGATCAACACACCAATATTTTGACATGGTTAAAACCATCGAGAGGGAAACAGTCCATGGCCCCAGCCAAATAGCTACTTGGAGGAATTTATAATGCAAAAGAAAATAAGTTACAAATGAGCTTCTCATAATTGATCAAATAGCCAAGGACCCTCCATGCTCTTTAAATAGAGATCATGGACCAATCGAGTGTTAAGCCATAGATCAATGGTAGGTATGATCTAAGAGAAGTTGAACCGTCAGATCACTTTATTTCTAGAATATATCGTGACCGACGGATTAGAATATTTAGAAATGCATACTAAATAAACATACTTTACCTAAATGATATATTACACAAGTTGATCTTAACTAACTCCTAAGTGTCTAAATATCCTAACATCCCCCCTTAAGAACAACTTGGGATAGAATTGAAGGATTTACAAAAGAGACACTATTAGGAGAAGGAAGGAGGCATTAGAACCTATCCCCCCTTAATGAAACATTCCTGAACTCATAACATAGATCAAAGTTTAGAAAACTTTGCTTCTGTAAGAGACTTGGTGAAGATATCTGCAACTTGATCATCTGTAGGGAAATAGAGCACTTCAAGAACAAGCTCATGAACAATATTTCTGATGAAGTGCACGTGTAGCTCAATGTGTTTTCTGCGTTGATGTAGAAATGGATATTTGGCAAGCTTGAGGGCACTTTGATTGTCACACCAAAGTGGAGTAGGCTGCTACTGCTCGAATCCAAACTACGAAAGGATCTGTCAAAGCCATAAAGATTCCTGACTAGCATTAACTGCGGCTCGATATTCTGCTTCTGCTGAAGAAAGAGCAAGAGCTTGTTGTTTCTTACAAGCCCAAGAGACAGGTCCAGATCCCAAACTGAAAACATAACCTATAGTAGAATTTCGATCATCAGGATCGTCAGCCTAATATGAATCAGTGAAACCAACCAACAAAGGTTTCCCCCTGTACTGTAATGAATCCCAAACTGAATTGTACCTCAAATATATCGAAGTATTATTTTTGTTGCTTTTCATACACTTTCATGAGGTGTTTGCATATAACGGGCAGCATGACCAACAACAAAGGAAAGGTCGGGATGGGAATGAGTCAAGTATAAGAGACTACCAACAAGCTGATGATACAAGGTGGCACCCTGAAGTACAAGTGGAAAAAAGTTTGACTCCAAACTGGAAGGGAGAAGGAGCTGGTTTACAATCTTCCATGTGAAAGTGATGAAGAAGGTCACAATCATACTTAGACTGGGAAAGAAAAATTCCTTCCTTGGTTTGCAAGACTTGGAGACCAATAAAATAATGCAAATGTCTTAAGTCTAACATTTCAAAACTTTGCTTAAGACTGGATTTCACATGGGTTAAAAGTTTAGGGTCACTACTAGTAAGGAGAAGATCATCAACATAAAGAAAAAGTATGATGAGATGGTTTCCTACTTTCTTGGTATAGACATTAGGGTTAGAATGGCATATAGAAAAACCAATGTTAAGGAGAAAGCTATCCATTTTGGAATACCAAGTTCTAGGAGCTTGCTTAAGGCCATATAAGTATTTCTTAAGGCGACATACAAGGATAGAGTTATTCTGAACATATCTAGGAGGTCGTTCCATGTAAATTTCCTCTTGTAAATAACCATGTAAGAAGGTAGAATTGACATCCATTTGATGGAATTCCCAGTTATGTATGGCTGTAAGAAAAAGAACAAGGCGGATGGAGTTCATTTTTGCGACATGAGCAGAGGTTTCATTGTAGTCAATCCGTTCAACTTGGGAAAAACCTTTGGCAACTAACCTTGCCTTAAGTATTTCAACACTTCCATCTGATGCATACTTAGTTTTGTAGACCCATTTACATCTGAAAATTTGTCTTCCTTTTGCAAGAGGAACAAGATCCCAAGTATCATTCGGCCTTAAGGAATGATATTCATCATCCATAGCTACATCCCAATCTGGATTTCCTGAATCTTACGCAAAATTTTCTAGATCATGATTCTCGGAAACTTGAGCCAAAAGAGAAGACAATCGTTGAAACTGAGAACATGTACGGCGTTGATCTCTAGGATCACCAGCAAGATCACCAGCTATTGCACATGTTGAATGGACCCATCGAGAAAGCACTTGTTCTGGTGCAACTAGAGGAACATGAGCAGGTGGAGGTGGATTTTCAGCCTCACTGTCATCATCAGAAATTGGAGTTGGAAACCTTTTAAGGAAGTTGGAAGTAGAAGAAGGCACAATCGCTGAATCAGGCTTGCAGGCCAAGGATGGCACACCCACCAAGTTAGGATCGCAAGCCAAGATATTTTAATCAAATTTAACATCTCTTATAATGATTATATCATGAGAATGTGGCTGAAGAAGTCTATAACCTTTTACATCTTTAGAATATCCAACAAATATGCACTTTTCACTTTTAGGCTGCAATGCTTTCCATTTTTCATCCGGAATGTGAGCCCATGCTTCACTACCAAACACACAGAAGTGACTTACATCTTGTTTAATTTTACTCCATGCTTCTTCTAATGTTATACCTTGTAAAACTTTAGTGGGTGTGCGATTAACTATGTAATTTGCACAATTTATGGCCTCAGCCCAATATTGAAGACTTAATCCCTTAGATTGGATCATACAATTAGACATTTCTTTTAAAGTGTGGTTCTTCCGTTCATCTACACCATTTTGTTGTGGTGTATATGGAACGGTGTGTTGTTGTTGGATTCCTTGTTTAGTGCATAAAATAATGAACTTTTTGTTAACATATTCTCCTCCATTGTCAGATATTAACTTAATAATTTGATAACCAGATTATTTTTCAACAAGGGCCTAGTAGGCCAAGAACATGTTAAATACTTCTCTCTTAAGTTTTAGGAAATAAACCTAAGTGCGTTTGGAGTAATCATCAATGAAAGTTAAGAAATATTTGAAACTAGAAAAGGAAGCAGATGGAAGAGGACCACACAAGTCACTATGCACAAGCTCCAAGGGAACTGAGGCGTGCCAAGAGGCAAGTTTGTCAAAACTATCCCGGTGATGTTTTCCAGGTACACAACCGGAACAAACACCATCCCTATAAGATACCATCGGAAGACCTATCACCATATTTTCTTTACATAGTTGTTACAATAAGCGATAATTCAAGTGACCAAATCGCTCATGCTAAAGCTGGCTTAAGTTATCATTATGAGCAACAAAAATTGAAGGAAAAGGTGATGACCCAAATTTGTTAAATTTATACAACCTGGTAATATCATCAACGATTCCGGTAGCAAGGAAATTTTGAGGATCTTTAAAATCCTTGATTACAACTAGGTGAGGTGTAAACGTCACAGTTTTACCCTCACCTTAATGAGTGATTTGATAGACTGATAACAAATTGTAGGAAATTCTTGGAACACATAGTACATCACTAAAATGGTCATTTTCTACTGGAACTATTCCAAATCCTACAACACTTAGAGAACTATCATCACCAACAAATATTTGTTTGGTGTTACATTCATGCATAGTAGAAAAGATGGTTTGATCCTTAGCCATATGATACAATGCTGTAGAATCAATGATCCATTCAGTTCAAGTAGAAGAAGAAGATGTTGTATAAGAGTAACCAGAAGCACAAAGTGCATGTCTATGAGAGGTAGATTCTGAAGATGAATCTAAGCTGATGTGGTGCTTCTTCATTGTTGCTTCCAAGGCTGCCATCTTCTTGAAACACTTAGATTCATCATGATTATCTTTCCCACAAAAATTGCAATGACGCTCAGTCTTCTTTCCTTTTGGCTTGGATCCTTTGTCATTTTTTAAAGAAGGAGATGACTGAGAGGGCTTGGGATCCTTGTTTGGCTTATTATTGTGTAAATTATGTTTCTTGGGAGGCTTGGACTTTTCTTTCTGTTGGGACAATAAGGTTTTACTAGATGTATCTGCATTGCTAATTATTCCAAGATGAATGAGCTTATCTTGCTCTCTAATTAAGGAATTGCAAAAGGATTCAAGACTAGGCTCTTGATAGCTAGCTGCAGTCAAGGATTATTTCATGGAATAAAATGTAGATACAAAAATAGAATATGCAGGTCCAAGTTTGGAAAGAATATGATAAATACATTGTTTTTCTTATTTTTTAATCTTGCATTCTTCACATAAGAGTCTAAGAGTTTTATACTTAGATAAATAATCTTGAATGCATGAAAAATCACTTGGATTCAAAAAAATCAACTCATTCTCAAGTTGATGACCTCGAATTTCATTGTGTTTACCAAACACAGATTCCAAATTTTCCCAAGCTTTATCAGGTTCATCAATTCCATATATGTGGAATCGCAAATCAGTAGAGATTAACATCCCACTCAATCCACGAGCTTCATCACATCTATTTTTACATTTTATTTTCTTATCATCATCAGTGAGTTCTGTTTCTTTCCCTGAGGTAATTCTGAAAATTCTCTTACTTCGTAGAACATCTTCCATACGAGATTTCCATGAAAAATAGTTAGAACTGGTAGATATAATATCACAAGGGGTGGCCATACTATAAGATAATGGCTGAAAAAATAGAAACTAACTATCTAGATGCAAAGATCTCAAAAAATTAGGCTGTTTAAAAAAAAATGGCACTAAAAACTGATTCCAAATGATGAAGTTATGCTTGATCAAAGAAAATGTTGAAGATGTACCCAATAGTGACATGGCAAATATTAACTTGGCCAACTAAAAAAAAGAACTCCCTTCTTTCTAAAAAGAACTTTTGACAATCACTTATAAGAAAGTTGCTTTTAAGTGGATCACTTTTGTAAAATAAGTGATGTTCACTTTTACAATAATGGTACTTTAAATAGTGCGACAATAAAAAGAACTTAAGTGACTCACTTTTTATTTTATTTTATTTAAGTGAGATGCACTTTTACAATAAAGTAACTTGAAAATAGAAATTCCATACACTAAAAAGTAATTTAATAAGACTTGAACTCAAGACCTATTAAAGAATAAAGCAACTTTGGACCAAGTGAGCTAAGTTTAAAAGGTACATAAAAGAAGGGAGTGATGAAGGGGGATTTTTTTTTACTCTTCTCTCTTGGTTTTTGTGCTTTCTTTTTTCCCCTACAAATCACACAACAAACTGAAAAACAAAAACAAACAAAAAAATTTCCACTCTTGTGGGGTTAGATATCGTTAGCTTACCCAGAAAGTCTATGTTTTCTCTCTATTTCTGATTCACCTCGATCACACAAGGTTCACGGCAAAGAACATATACAGTGGAGAAAACTCTTTTCCTTTCTATTTCTAATTCTCCACGATCGCACAAGGTGCACAGCAAAGAGCCTACAAAGACAAGGAAGAAAACAATCAGAGACTAAAAAACAATAAAGATCTAAATAATAAAACTGATAGATATATGAGAGATTTAAAAAAAAAACAAATCCATCACTATAAGATTATACCTTCAAATCTGCCAAAACGGGTGTTTTTGGAGCAAACATAAACGATTTTTTATGAAAAGAAAACTATTTTCAAATAGAAATGACACTCTAGACGCAATGAAACACCTCCTATAGGCCACAAATGCATAGAAATTCTAGAATCAGAAACCCTTTCAAAGTTTCGGCAACACCAGTTCAAGATCTAGATCACAAACGGAAGCAAGTCTTCACAAATGCTCTGATACCATGTCCAAGTACATAGGGTACTCCCAAAATACCAAAAACCAAGAATAGCCACTCCACCGATATTTTGATGTGGTTAAAGCCCTCAAGAGGGAAATAGTCCACGACCCCAGCCAAATAGCTACTTGGAGCAATTTATTATGCAAAAGAAACTAAGTTACAAATGAGATTCTCATAATTGATCAACTAGCCAAGGACCCTCCATGCTCTTTAAATAGAGATCATGGACCAATCGGGTGTTAAGCCACGGATCAAAGGTAGGTATGATCTAAGAGAAGTTGAACCGTCGTATCACTTTATGTCTAGAACATATCGTGACCGTAGGACTACAATATTTACAAATGCATACTAATGCATATTAAAGAAACACACTTTACCTAACGGATATATTACACAAGTTGATCTTAACTAAATTCTAAGTGTCTAAATATCCTAACAGTTTACGAAGTCTATGGTCTCCCATGTTATTGATTTTGTGCTTGTACAATAGGAGCCTAATCATAGCTAGGCTCTCGATAGGGGAAAGACCCACTTCTATAAGGAGAATAGGGTAGGGTGTATTACTTTTAATTTTGAGGTTATACGTTATAAAATGTTTTTGGATTTGCTCAATCTTTCTCCAGGATTCTCTATAGATGCTGCATCCCCAAACCTCACACCCCTACAAGATAACATGAATGACTAAAGTTTCAAATAGGAGCTTCTCTTTATCCCACACCACAAGATTTGCTTCTTTACAATTATTTTCAAGACCAAAATAAGCTTTCCACCCTCGATTAATCATTTTCTTAATGCTATAGTTCCAATTGAGCTTGTGATGAATATCAATTCCTAGTTATTTGTAAGAAGACACTTCCTCCAAGTTGCTATTGTCATATACAAAATTAGCGTAAGTGTCCTTCTTGGATTTGATAATCATAATTTTTTTTTTTGTCGGTGTTAACAGTCATATCCATGGTAGAGAAAAAATCCTTAAGAAGCCTTAGTTTCTTATCAAGAACAGATTGACACCTTGCTTGAAGAACAATATCGTCAGCATAGAGAAGAAGGATGATGACTATTCCAGCTAAGATTGTACTAGCACAACCCACTCCCTCTAAATAACCTTATAGCTTATCTATGTAAATGCCAAAAATGGTGGGGAAGAGGGGGCAACCTTGTTTAACTCCGATATTACACTTAATATTTTTCGATGACCCCTCATTGGTCTTACACTTAGCAATGACATTCTCGTATAATGTTATTGTGAAGGATCTCAACTTGAAAGGAACCTTTAGCTCTTCAAATATATTCCAAAGGTTATTTCTAAGTACAGTATCGAAAGCCTTTCTAAAGTCCATGAAGCAACAAAAAAGATTGGATTTATCATTACTACACTCCTCCACAATTATCCTAAGCGTAACGAATATGAATGTTGAGGATGGAAACCACTTTCTCTTAGAGTGGCCTGTGTACACCCACATTATATCTGAGTTCTATAATCTTTGTTGCAATACAAACCTTTCTATCCTTCTAACACATCAAAATTATAATGATTTTAGAATGCTCCTCTCAAAGTGTTTTGAGCATAAGAATATAATTCTAAAACAAACTAAATAATTCTTTTTTAGGGTTCAATAGACCAAATTCAGCCTTAGTGGACGTTAATCATCATCATCATAATGATCATCAATACAAAATACTTAATAATAAACATCTTCTATAGATCATAACCTTTTAAATTAATAACCTTATGAGTTGTAACTACATTTTTTCATTTTAATAAAAATAATAATATATTGAGTAAAACTAGATGAAATCTTATAAATAAAGAATAAATTTGACACTTATGCAATTACTTCAATCTTCATTTTCTTTTTTTATAAAAAAAAATAAAATAAAATAAATTTAACATAAGCATTTGTCTTTTATATTAAAATAAAATAAACGCTTGAATCGTTATATATAACACTGAATTAGCCTTTATTTCTGAAATTGCATTCAATTTTACTTGAACTGTTTTTGTAGTCACACAAAAACTAAAAATCAAGTTTAAAAAATTGTTATAATATAATAAAGATCATAGCCATCCAAATTAGTAACATTATGAGTTGTATCTACTTTTTATTTTTTAAATTACAATAGTTGAAACAATATTATAATTAATAAAACATAATTGAAATTAAAGGGTGATTATGCTTAATTACAATTCTTAATTTAAAGGCGATTAGAGCATAAGACAATGGCTAGCCTTGCACTCATATAAAAGTTGGAGTCGGTGACTATGTACATAGGATGCGTACAAAAGAAAAAGAAAATCTCATGGTTCCTTGACTTCTTGTCTTAAGTATAATATACAAGTTGAGGTTGGAACCACATAAAATTATAAGGATGAAACACAACACACGTGGAGATGTAGATATATGGGGGTGGAGCCATTGTTTGTGGTAGAGCAAGAGTTGGGGGCTACCACCATAGGAACACACTAGAGACAAGTTTAATAAATCTCTAGCATATCTTTTGATCATTAGATTGCAAGATATTTCATGTCGTTTTTGCATATGTAATATGTCAACCTTGTAGTCATTTATATATGATAACAATATGTGTGAGTGTCACTATCCCGAGTTTAGTATATCAAGGATGGTAACATCAAACATTGGTTTTTAAATGGTTACTAAATTTTGATGCTATCAAATCCAATGCCACTTAATATAAAACTATAATACAAAATTTAGGGCACTCAATTTGATAATATAAAAAAACTCATGAAGGTTCTGTAAGGTATACAACTTGCCTATTTTTCCGAAAGCATACAACCCAACTTACCATTGCAGAAAGGCATATTTTAATATGAACGTAAACTAAATTGTAGAATTGTTTTTAAATGAAAGTAAGAAAAAATTATATCTAATTTGTCACACTAGCATCTAAGAATAAAGTAAAAGCATAAGTACGCTTCTAATTTCTGAAAGTTACCTTTTAGATGATGATGCTACATGCAATTGGATGAATATAATATATTTGACTTTTTATAAAAGTTAAAAAATAATTAATTTTTATAAAAAAACATATAAAGTGATATATGTGTTTGGGTACACAGGGTACTCCCAAAAGACCGAACACCTTGAGCAACCGCTTCACATAGAAAAATCATGGATCAACACACCGATGTTTGTCACGTGGTTAAAACCCTCGAGAGGAAAATAGTCCACGGCCCCAGCCAAATAGCTACTTGGAGCAATTTATTATGCAAAAGAAAGAAAGTTACATGAGCTTCTCATAATCGATCGACTAGCCAAAGACCCTCTATGCTCTTTAAATAAAGATCATAGACCAATCAGGTGTTAAACCACAGATCGATGGTAGGTATGATCTAAGAGAAGTTGAACCGTCGGATCACTCTATGTCTAGAACATATTGTGACCATCGGATTAGAATATTTACAAATGCATACTAATGAAACACACTTTTACCTAATGGATATATTACACAAGTTGATCTTAACTAACTCCTAAGTGTCTAAATATCCTAACATTCCCCCTTAAGAACAACTTGGGATAGGATTGAAGGATTTACAAAAGTGACACTATTAGGAGAAGGAAGGAGGCATTAGAGCCTATCCCCCATTAAGGACACATTCCTGAACTCCTAACATAGACCGAAGTTTAGAAAACTTCGCTTCTGTAAGAGACTTGGTGAAGATGTCTGCAACTTGATCATCTGTAGGGAAATAGAGAACTTCAATAACACTATCATGAACAAGATTTCTGATGAAGTGCATGTGTAGTTTAATGTGTTTGCTACGCTGATGTAGAACTGGATCTTTGGCAAGCTTGATGGCACTTTGATTGTTGCACCAAAGTGGAGTAGGCTGCTGCTGCTCGAATCCAAACTTTGAAAGGATCTGTCGAAGCCATAAAGCTTCCTGACTGGCATTAACTGCGGCTCGATATTTTGCTTCTACTGAAGAAAGAGCAAGAGCTTATTGTTTCTTACAAGCCCAAGTGACAGGTTGAGATCCCAGACTGAAAACATAACCTGCAGTAGACTTTCGATCATCAAGATCACTGACCCAATCTAAATCAGTGAAACCAACCAACAAAGGTTTCCCCCCTATACTGTAATGAATCCCAAACTAAATTGTACCTCGAATATATCGAAGTATTCTTTTTGCTGCTTTCTAGTGACTTTCATGAGGAGTTTGCATATAACGGGCAACACGACCAACGGCAAAGGAAATGTCAGGACGGGAATGAGTCAAGTATAAAAGACTACCAACAAGTTGACGATACAAGGTGGCATCTACTTCATGGGAAGTACAAGTGGTAGAAAGTTTGACTCCAGACTGGAAAGGAGAAGGGGCTGGTTTACAATATTTCATGTGAAAGCGACGAATAAGGTCACAAGCATACTTAGACTGGGAAAAAAAGATTCCCTCTTTGGTTTCCAAGACTTGGAGACTAAGAAAATAATGCAAATGTCCTAAGTCTAACATTTCAAAATTTTGCTTAAGACTGGATTTCATATGGGTTATAAGTTTAGGGTCACTACCAGTGAGGATAAGATCATCAACATAGAGAACAAGTATGATGAGATGGTTTCCTACTTTCTTGGTATAGACATTAGGGTTAGAATGGCATCTAGAAAAACTAGTGTCAAAGAGAAAGCTATCCATTTTGGAATACCAAGCTCTAGGAGCTTGCTTAAGGCGATATAAGGATTTCTTAAGGAGACAAACAAGGCTAGAGTTATTCTGAACATATCCAAGAGGTTGTTCCATGTAAATTTCCTCATGTAAATCACCATGTAAGAAGGCGGACTTGACATCCATTTGATGGAATTCCCAGTTATGTAAGGCTGCAAGGGAAAGAACAAGGCGGATGGAGTTCATTTTTGCTACAGGGGCAAAGGTTTCATTGTAGTCAATCCCTTCTACTTGGGAAAAACCTTTGTCAACTAACCTTGCCTTAAGTCTTTCAACACTTCTATTTGATGCATACTTAGTTCTGTAGACCCATTTATATCTGACAAGTTTTCTTCCTTTTGGAAGAGAAACAAGATCCCAAGTATCATTCGCTATTAAGGAACGATATTCTTCATCCATAGCTGCATCCCAATCTGGATTTCCTGAAGCTTCTGTAAAAGTTTCTGGATCATGATTCTCGGAAACTTGAGCCAAAAGAGAAGAGGCTCACTAAAACTGAGAACGCGTTCGACGTTGATCTCTAGGATCACCGGTAAGATCACCAGCTGCTTCACATGTTGAACGGACCCATCGAGGAAGTATTGGTGCTAGTGCAATTGGAGGAACATGAGCAAGTGGAGGTGGATTTTCATCCTCACTGTCATCATCAGAAACTGGAGTTGGAAACCTGTCAAGGAAGCTGGAAGAAGAAGAATAAGAAGACACAATCGTTGAATTAGGCTCGCAGGCCAAAGATGGCACACCCACTAAGTTAGGCTCCCACGCCAAGAGATTTTCATCAAATTTAACATCTCTTCTAATGAATATATCATGAAAATGTGGCTGAAGAAGTATATAACCTTTTACATATTTAGAATATCCAACAAATATATACTTTTCACTTTTAGGCTATAATGCTTTCCGTTTTTCATCCGGAATGTGAGCCCATGCTTCACAACCAAACACACGAAAGTGACTTACATCTGGTTTAATTTTACTCCATGCTTCTTCCAGTGTTATACCCTGTAAAACTTTAATGGGTGTGCGATTAACTATGTAATTTTCACAATTTATAGCCTCATCCCAATATTGAAGACTTAGTCCCTTAGATTGGATCATACAATTAGCCATTTCTTTTAAAGTGCGGTTCTTCCGTTCAGCTACACCATTTTGTTGTGGTGTATATGGAATAGTGTGCTGTTGTTGGATTCCTTGTTCAGTGCAAAAAGTAGTGAACTTGTTGTTAACATATTCTCCTCCATTATCAGATCTTAACTTAATAATTTGATGACCAGATTGTTTTTCAACAAGGGCCTTGTAGGCCAAGAACATGTTAAATACTTCGCTCTTAAGTTTTAGGAAGTAAACCCAAGTGCGTTTGGAGTAGTCATCAATGAAAGTTAAGAAATATTTGAAACCAGAAAATGAAGCAGATGGAAGAGGGCCACACAAGTCACTATGCACAAGCTCCAAGGGAACCGAGGCGTGCCAAGAGGCACGTTTGTCAAAACTGTCCCGATGATGTTTTTCGAGTACACAACTAGAACAAACACCATCCTTGCAAGATACCAGCAGAAGACTAGTCACCATTTTGTCTTTACATAGTTGTTGTAATGAGGGATAATTTAAGTGACCAAATCGCTCATGCCAAAGTTTTCTCAAGTTATCACTATGAGCAACAAAAACTGAAGGAAAAGGAGATGACCCAAAGTTGTTAAATTTGTACAACCTGGTAACATCATCAACAGTTCCAGTAGCAAGGAAATTTTGAGGATTTTTAAAATCCTTGATTACAACTTGGTGAGGTGTAAACGTCACGGTTTTACCTTCACCTGAATGAGAAATTTGATAGACTGATAACAAATTGCGGAAAATTTTTGGAACACAAGTATATCACTGAAATGACCATTTTCTACTGGAACCGTTCCAAATCCTACAACACTTAAAGATCTATCATCACCAACAAATATTTGTTTGGTGTTACATTCATGCATAGTAGAAAAGATGGCTTGATCCTTAGCCATATGATAAGATGCTTTAGAATCAATGAGCCATTCATTTGAAGTAGAAGAAGAAGATGCAGTATAAGAGTAACCAGAAGCACAAAGTGCATGTCCATGATAGTTAGATTCTGAAGATGAATCTATGCTGATGTGTTGCTTCTTCATTGCTGCTTCTAAGGCTGCCATCTTCTTAAAACATTTAGATTCATCATGATTATCTTTCCCACAAAAATTGTAATGTCTTCTTTCCTTTTTGCTTGGATCCTTTATCATTTTTTAAAGGAGGATCTGACTGAGAGGGTTTGGGACCCTTATTGTTTGGCTTATTATTGCGAAAATTCTATTTCTTGGGAGGCTTGGACTTTTCTTTCTATTGGGATAATAAGGCTTTCCCAGATGTATCTGCATTGTTAATTATTCCAAGATGAATGAGATTATCTTGCTCTCTAATTAAGGAATCGCAAAAGAATTCAAGACTAGGCTCTTGATAGCTAGATGCAGTCAATGATTCTTTCATGGAGTAGAATGTAGATACAAAAATAGAATATGTAGGTCCAAGTTTGGAGAGAATATGATAAATACATTGTTTGTCTTCTTTCTTAATCTTGCATTCTACACATAAGAGTCTAAGAGGTTTATACTTAGATAAATAGTTTTGAATGCATGAAAAATCATTTGGATTCAAGGAAAGCAACTCATTCTCAAGTTGATGACCCCAAATTTCATTGTGTTTACCAAACACAGATTCCAACTTTTCCCAAGCTTTATTAGGTTCATCAATTCCGGATATGTGGAATCTCAAATCAGTAGAGATTAACATCCCAATCAATCCACGAGCTTCATCACATCAATTTTTCCATTTAATTTTCTTATCATCATCAGTGGGTTCTATTTCTTTCCTTAAGGTTAATCCTGAAAAGTCCCCTACTTCGCAGAACATCCTTTATACAAGATTTCCACGAGAAATAGTTAGAACTTGTAAGTATAATATCACAAGGGGAAGCCATACTATAAAATAATGGCTGAAAGAACAAAAACTAGCCATCTGGATGCAAAGAGCTCGAAAAAATATGCGGTTTTAAAAAAAACGACACTTAAAACTGATTCCGGATGATGAAGTTATGCTTTATCAAAGAAAATGTTGAAGATGTCCCCAATAGTGACGTGGCAGATATTAACTTGACCAACTGAAAAAAGAAGCCCCCTCTTCCCAAGATCAACCTTTGAAAATCACTTTTACAATAAGTTGCTTTGAAGTGAATCACTTTTGTAGAATAAGTGATGTTCACTTTTACAATAATGTGACTTTTAAATAGTGCGGCAATAAATTAAAAGACTTCATTAACTCACTTTTATTTTATTTTATTAATGTGAGATGCACTTTTACAATAAAGTAACTTGAAAATAGAAATTGCATGCACTAAAAAGTAGCTTGATAAGACTTGAACTCAAGACTTATCAAGGTGTAAAGCAACTTTGGACCAAGTGAGCTAAGTTTAAAATGTACATAAAAGTATGGAAAGATGAAGGTTTTTTTTTTTTTTACTCTTCTCTCTCGTTTTCTGTGCTTGCTTTCTTTTCCTGCAAATCACAAAAAAAAACAAAAAACAAAAACAAATTTTTTTTTCTTCCACATAATGGGGTTAGATCTTGGTTAGCTTATCCAGAAAGTCTACGTTTTCAAGTTTTCTCGCTGTTTCTGATTTGCAGTGATCGCACAACGTGCACGGCAAAGAGCATACGTAGCCGAGAAGACAAAAAAAAAACTTTCCCTTACTGTTTCTGATTCGCCACGATCACGCAAGGTGCACGGCAAAGAGCATACGCAGTCAATGAAAATAACAGTCTGAGACTAAAACATAAAAGATCTAATAACAAACTGATAAAATATGAGAGATTTTAAAAAAACAAATACGTCACTGTAACATTATACCTTCAGATTTGCCGAAATGGGTGTTTCTGGAGCAAACGGAAACGGTTTTTGGTGAAACGAAAACTATTTCCCAATGGAAATAGCGCTCCGGACGCAATGGAATAGCTCCCACAGGTCACAAATGCACAAAAAATCCAGAACCAGAAACCCTTTCAAAGTTTCAGCAACATCGGTTCCAGATCTTGATCAAAACCGAAAGCGGCTCTTCATAAAAGCTCTGATACCATGTTCGGGTACATAGGGTACTCCTAAAAGACCGAACACCTTGAGCAACCGCTTCACACAAAAAGATCACAGATCAACACACCGATGTTTGTCATGTGGTTAAAACCCTCGAGAGGGAAACAGTCTATGGCCCCAGCCAAATAACTACTTGGAGCAATTTATTATGCAAAAGAAAGAAAGTTACATGAGCTTCTCATAATCGATCGACTAGCCAAGGACCATCTATGATCTTTAAATAGAGATCATAGACCAATCATGTGTTAAGCCACGGATCAATGGTAGGTATGATCTAAGAGAAGTTGAACCGTCAAATCACTCTATGTCTAGAACATATTGTGATCGTCGAATTAGAATATTTACAAATGCATACTAAAGAAACACACTTTTACCTAACGGATATATTACACAAGTTGATCTTAACTAACTCCTAAGTGTCTAAAAATCCTAACAATATGAATCTAAACACTAAAAGGATAACAAATTTTTTCTTAATTACTTAAATTAAATTTAATTAATCCTTTTTATATAAAAATAATAATTTTTTTTACACATAATTTTTTTTTACTATTTTTCTTAAGTTTATTTTTTCTATATTTTTAATTTCATCCTTTCATCTAAAAAACCTTTATAACATAGATGATACCATAATAATATTATACTTTCTTAGAAAAAGTTTAATAGCTATCTTCCCTGTCACCTTATTAAGAGATGGGCACATCATAACTTCAAAAATATTTAGAAGTCTTTTATTAACTAATTTAAACATTAAGTAATAATGTTTATCTATTCTTAAGGCACTCATTTTTATTAATTAATTTAAACATTAAGTAATAACATTTATCTATTTTTAAGGCACTCTTTGTGACATTACAGGTTCAAATCTTGATTAGTTTCGTGTGTCGTGCATGGGGCACATTGATACGTTTTGAGCTATAGAGATAATGGACAAAAATCGACCCAATACCACACACGTATAAGCCTAGCCCCAATGGTCGATTCTCCTAATTACACACAAATCTATAACCTATTATATTTAGTACTAACATCCATTTTTCTTATTATTATTATAATTAAAAAATAAATTTATGACTCACTAATTATTATATTATTATTCTACTATATGTTCGTACACTTATGGTTCACTAATTATTATATTATTATGTCATAAGTTAATTCGATCCATAATCATGACATTCCTTAATGCATGACTCACTTTTGACTTTCAAAATATCTTTTTCTCTTCATTCAGTAACATAATTAATAAATTTTAAAATACTTGGTGTCTTCACACTGCATCATTCAGTCACATAATTAATAAATTTTAAAATACTTGGCGTCTTCACAATGCATCATTCAGTCACATAATTAATAAATTTTAAAATACTTGGTGTCTTCACAATGCAACTTAAGTGACCTAATTATTGGAGAGCGTAATGTCAAGGTCATGTATTGTAAATGGGATAAATTGATTTCATTCATGTAGGTGTTCAGTCACAACTCATAACACCTTTATTGGTATTGGTATTAGTGTGAGAAGAAATTGAAAGGAGAGGTACCACTAATATTGATCACTAGAATCAAATTATAGACATTTTCCCTCTATATCCTAGGTTTAGAAAACCCCGTTCATAATCTATAAGGTTAAATGAGTTGAATGTATATATATATTTATTTTTTGAAGGTGTACTATTGATCATTAGACACTTTTCCTTTGCCCTATATTTCGATGGCCTAGTTCATATTGAATGGATCTACACGGTTATATGAGTTGTATGTATACTTTTTTTTGAAGGTGTAAATATTATAAACATAAGGTTGAATTGGATGTATGAGTTTTCAAAGTGTGGTTACTATAAGTATAGCGTTTATTTTATTCTTTTGATAAAAAAATTTATAGATTCATCCTAACAAGAAATGGTAAGAAAAACAAATTTCATTAGCCTTGTAGATCATTATTTAAGAAATGGTCGATGAATTATTAAAAAAAAAAATATTTCGAAATAAGACAAAGAAAAGTTTTACATAATTTGTGGAAATAATTATTTAAAAAAAGAATTATTTCGAAAAAGACATAAAGAGAAGTTTTACATAATTTGTATAGTTTTCTTTCGTGGATTGACACCCCATGTTGTACCTACTATTAAATGTCAAGCTGTGCCTAAATATGCCAAGACCATATTTAAGAAAGATGGATGCTGGACCATTCAAAAAGTGGTTTAACACATTCCAAATGTGTTTATTAAAAAATAGTTTAACACGTTTGAAATATGTTTTAAATCTTATGATTTCAACTATTTGAATGGTTTAACACATTTCAAATGTGTTCATTAAAAAAAAGTTTAACACGTTTGAAATATGTTTTAAATCTTATGATTTCAACTATGTAAAGACGATAAAGCTTCAAATAATGAATATTTTAGTGATTACAAAAGTTTAATAGGAAGGACCAGGGATGGAATTTGATGGGTAAATGTCCGTCATGGGCCAATTTACCCGTCAAATATAGGCAAGATTTTTCGGAGACCGTTAAAATCTGGCTTAGAATACAAAAAATGTTTTAGATTTTGATTGTTAGTGGCAATTTTGACGAGTGTCCACCATTTCAAATTCCAACCCTGGGAAGGACACAACCGACCATACAAGGAGTATAGATAGTGATAATATCACTACATGGTGAAACTTAATGGAAGGTAAATCACAACAAATTTACCTATTGAGATACTATGAATATTAAGACAAAGACATGAGGGAGCAATTGTGTGAGTGATGTGATTATTGATAGTTAATTAAACAAATTAATTCTCAGATTTTATGGCTTGTTTAAATGTTATATATGGAAATCCTAACATGATTTCAAGTATCATAGAGGATCTCATTATTATTATTGTTATACTTAATTTTTTTTCCATTCAATACACTTAAGATGAATACATGTTTTTACATAGCATTGAGTAGAAACATATGTTCAAGAATCCTTCATGATGACTATCTTTACTAGCAACTAAGGATTAAATAGAACGAGAAATAGAATCACACTGTGTAATCCAATCAACAACATTTTACCTAGACATAAAAATGCATGTATGTTATCGTTAGTGGCATAATTAGAAATAAACAAGTAAGTGGTGTGGAAGGCATAATATGTCCTCATACTAGGGTAATTTGTAGGGGTGAAATTTCGTCAATTGGCTATTTTTGGGGTTTTCTTCAAAAAATAAATTCGCTATTTGGTCATTTCTAGTTTCTAATATCGCCTAAATTTACATAAAATATGTTTTTTTTATCATAATATTCGCCAAAATTTACACATTTAAGTGTTGATTATATGTTTCATATTTAATATTCTCCTACCTATATATAAACATGGTTTTTTCAATCCAAAACAATCGCCTAAAATACTATACTTAAGTATAATATTAAAATCCTTAAAAAATACCCTGCCTCATACTTAATTGAAGATTATAATGTGCACTAATATATCATAGTAAAACACTATAATAACCCATTTGCAAGATTTAAAGCATCATAACATCAAATTTGAAACTAAATAACATGTTCTTATAGTCATTGTTGCATAGTCCATGGATTGCATAGATCCAAGTAAAAATAAGGAACACATTTTGTATTCATAAATGTGGTTCAAATGCCAACCTCATCGCTTCATTATTGATCAAGGTAGACAAAATATTTTAATCGCAATCAACACAATCCAACACCTTAAATTTACCACAACACCAAACCTTCAATGCTTGTCTCATCAAGTAAATAAAAAAGACAAATGCTAGAGGAAGTGGAATCATATTTCTAAAGGTTACATAGATAGTATTGAGGGAAGAAATATTCATAATCATTGGTTTTATGTTCCAAGGAGAACAATTATCAATGAAATGTGAATGACAACTATGTATTCAATTACCCCATTACAAATTGAAGTAGTCTTTGATTTAGTTACTTTTGAATCATAAATTAGTATTATAGAGTTTAAAAGTCCCCCCAAACTCACAACTTGCTTTCACTTCTATAGAACGTCATAAGATGATAAACCACATACTCAAAAGTTTATGTTAATGAAGGTTCAAGCACCTATACAACTACAAATAGTAAGACAAAAATTGTACATTAATTGTGATACATTTGGACAAGCACAACCTTATATTCCTATGCTTCCTAAGTAGCCCATTATGAAACATGAACTTTTAGTGGACTTATGTTTCAAACCTAGTGCACTAGAGAAATTTGATCATATAATTGTGATGATAAGGAAAAGTTTCATGTATCAATGACAACAGTTTAACCCAAAAAGAGGACCAATTAGAGTCTTTCTTGTTTAGTATTGAAAAACCCATCAGATTTATGGTCTAGTTATCTTTTAATGAGATTTATAAGAATATAAAGTAAATGTTTTAAACTTTTTGTTTACTGGTTTATGCAAGCTTTTAAAAAAAATATAGTCCTAATTTATTTTTATCCGAGAGATAGTTCCTAAATGCAAAATAACTTAATTCTAACTAATGGTTTTAGTATTTAGTATGATTGAAATAATAGATTCTATCCATCATTGATATAGATTCTGGTAAAATAATTTTGTAGATAATTTCTATGAATGAACAACATGCAAGATATTTAGTGAACTATTGAATAATCAATTTCCACACATATCTTTTCATAATACAATCTTAAAGAAAATATTTTCTAGAGATGTAATAAGAAAAACAAGTAACATAATTAATTATGTTCACAAGTTAGAATCTCTTACTGCACATTCTTAACAGTTTCATTGATGCAAAATAGTCATAAATTTAAGTACAACTATAAATAAGAATTTTCGATCACAAAGCATTTGACAAAACTGGTTTCTTAGTATTCATTTCTTGAAAGATGTAGCATAATTGTATCCCTTAAATAGATAAAAAAGTAGTTATCACAACACAAATTTAAATTAACTCTAACTTAACTCAAAGGAGACCTTAAGTCAAGTTGATTTTATAAATATTTTCATATTGTCCCCACAGTTTGAATAATTCATTAGATGAAGTGAAATGAGGAAAAACATGTTGCTTGACTATGGTACTTAAGTCTAGGAGCTGAACTTGATATATTTTAATATATTTTTCAATTTTGGGTAGGGTGCATTGAAGTTTTGTGACTTTTAAATTTCTTTAGTGATAAGCTTTTTGATATTCTCTTTGCAAACATGGGAAATTTTCTTAAGCACCATTTTATGTTGATCCAAGGATTTTGGAACTTATTTAGCATCATAAAAGTTTTCAGATGGAACAAAAGGTGGAGAACGAAATTGATTTACAACATACTCAATGAAATACCATATTTTGAGACAACTCAACTACTCCTCTTTGCTTACATTGTGTGCTCCTATAACCATTCTTCCCCAATAACTTACATCCTTCTCAAGCTCATGGATTTCATCTTCTCTAAGAATTTTATTTTTATGGTCTTCCGAGTTTCATGTGGTTTTGAGCTTCCTTGATAAAACTGACCTACTCTTTTGTATTTTCCTATAGTTCTTCCCATTTCAGGTTTTCCTTGTAAAGAATTCATAACTATAAGATGTACTCCTGTAATTTGAAAGATCTTATGTAAAATTCATGTGCATTCTGAAAATGTGTTCGAGCCTTCTCAAGATCATGCTTAGGAAAAGTGATTATCATTTCTTGACTTGATTTATATTATAAAACTTGATTTTATAAATGAATGACCCTCTATTGTAATTTATTTATAACCCCATCTTGTGAATTGTTAAGAGCAACTTGAGTCATGGATAAAATAACATTCAGTATGTATGAAAGATTGACATTCTTAGTGTCCATCATTCTTTCCTTAATGGTGCAAATAATACATTTATCAACATCAATTTTTCTTTTCTTTTCGACTTGTTTAACCTAATTTTTTTTGTCTTTTGTTATATACAATAAGTTCTAGATCAACCACTTTTTCCAGAAGTTCTGAAAATTTTGACTATTCCAAGAAAGGATGTTCTCCATGCTACTTGGAGTGACATTTTATTCCACTACTACAACTTTAATTTATCCCTGGGGAAGGTTTATGAAGCATACATACCTTGGATAGATTGGTATGCACTAATATTTACACTAATGTTATTATAGTGTGTTTCCTATGAATATTTCTAGGTGTTTAGTTTAGATTTGTCCACCATTTCTTTCTTCTAAGCCTCTTCTCCAACTCGTTTGTTCTCTTCGTCTCGTTTTAATTCCTCAACTTTTAGTTGTTCTTCTTGGTTATTTTTCTCTTCAATTTCTTCTATTCTTCTTCTCTTTTATGTTTTTATGTTTTTATTTTTATTTATTTATACTATCTAACAATGAATAATCTGCCATGTTCTTCTTTTTATTTGGTTTCCTTGAATCTATCTTGTTCTTCTTGTTCGTTGGTTTCCTTTACTATGTCTTGTTCCTCCTTAAATTTGTCACTTTATTCCTTCTCTTGGATTCCTTAACTTTGCATTGTTCCTCTTTTCATTTATATTCTATTTGATCTTGTTTCTCTTTCAGTCTTCCTTCATTTTCATTCTTTTGATCTTGTAATTATTGTTCTTTTAACCTTTTCTCTTCTTCATTCTTCTTAATTCGATCACTTGAAGATCCACTAGATTCTTGGTGCACCTAATATTTTGTCTATTTAGCACATCATCCTATTAGAAAACAAGATCGCAAAACAATAGCATAAAACGAGATGCAAAAATAAAACAAATAAACATAATAGAAGACATACACAATTATAACGTGTTTCACCCAAGATGAGCTACATACACACATAAATTTCCATTCCTTTCTATTAAATCATCCTACATCACATCCGCTGCAACATCCTCTTTTCTCTCTCTCTCATAGTCTCATCTTTCACAATACAAAAATACACAGTCATAATACAATTCCTCATACAAAAGAGGTTTTCCTTCTATGCCTAAAATCACTCTCATAACTTCTACTTCCAGATTTTGAACATGGCTGAAACAATAATCAGGCTCCATAAACAACACGTCCCATGAATCTGCATTTTTTAATTGTTTTTCATTCTCCGATTCTTTATGTGCATATGGCCAAAGTAGACAACTTGGTTGTAGTGTATATCTACCAAACCCTGCAAATCATGTCTTGTAAATTGACCTTGATGAAATCTAAACTAAAGCATTAGTTGAGATTGTTCTTTATCTATTTTAGAGTTGTTAATGCTAAAATGGCCAATGTAGAGAAGTTGTCGAATTAACAACTTTTTACTCTCTCTTGAAGGTGGCATTAATTCCATGCAAGATGGATTGATAGGAAAACTTTGATATGAACAATCTATCTAGAACATACCGAGGAAAAATATGTGCGGTTAAGGCCACTCCAAATATACTGATATATGTGTAGTACTGATATATTTACCAGTTTCCAATACTCTGTAACATAACCTTTGTTGTGGTTATTATCCTTAGACATTCCTTACTAAAAATTATTTGGTGGAGGGGTGCAAATAAGTAGTCACAATTCAAAAAAAAAAATCTTCCTCTACTTATTCCCCCATAACATCCAACAACAAACATGAAAATTTATGCAATAAATATTCTAATTCCACCCAAACCGAGGGGAAAGATCATTAACACACATAACATCTAAAAGATAGTAAGATATGTATAAGGTTGGAAAACTTTTGACATTCTCTTTTTTTCCCTTTTCTATAACTCTACATAAATATAGATACAATATTCCTTTTGAATTGAAAATGATCCCTGGTTTTACAATGGAATTCACTAGTCGAACCCAAGCATCCTTGAAATGAGCAGAATTAAGTTTCCCATATAAAGTACATGCTAGGGACATGGTCTATAGATATAGAATTTTGAGATGTGTTGTTGAGTAAATTCCATCATTCATTTTCTAAAAACTCTTTCCTTAAACCCACCAATTGGACGAAACATTCTTTGTATCATTTCTCTTATCAAACAAATTAATTGGTTAATATCATGTCTGGTTTATGAATCTTACCGTATATTCTCAATTCTATGGACTTAAAAGACACAATGCAATTACCAACATTATCATGAATTGTTTTACGTTATGTTATGATAAGTCATATTATCCATTGTATGACATCATAACATGGAAAAAAGGGGTCCTTGAAGAAACAATATGTAGATGAGAATCTCTCATGTTGGTGAAAATATCATCATGTACATTCCTTAAGGAAGGGTCATTAGGAAGGAAAACATTAGGATAATCTCGCTCTTTGATTCTCTTAAAAATATTTCTCTAATAAGGAAAAGTGATTTGATTTCCAATTATATATTTAGTATCTTTTAAATTTTTTTTTATAATTTCAATATTTGTTCTACCTATTTTGATCTCAGGGTCCTTGTTTCCGCCATTTCTTAGGGTTATGTATTGAATATTTTATTAAGTTTTTACTTTATTTTGGCAAAGGCTTCAAATCTTTAGTTGTTGATCTTAGGGGTGGCATTTCAAGTGAGACAATGTCTTATAGAAATAATAAATTCATTTTACAAGGTATCTGACTACAAAATATAATTCGACTTCAATTTGCTAGAAACAAATTTTCTTTATAGAGAATCTTACCACAAAAATATATCTCAATTCAAAATGTTATCATCTCTTTTTCTTTAAACTCAATTCACTCTTTAAAATTCAAAATGAAAAGTGAGAATCACATACCTAAGCCCAAAGAAAATTGGAATTGTTGTTTTTGTACCTTTCTCTTAGATAGAAAAACTCAATTTTGCAATCAATGAAAATGGAAACTCAAGGAGACAAGAATCAGGGGACTAAAACTGTTATATGAGAAAAGTAAGATCAAAGAAACAATCTCTACATCAATATTTCAGTCAAGTAGCTTGCAAATTCAATAACCATGGCATGAATGCATCGACTAGGTAGATTTTGAAATGGCCATGGGATCAATTAGGATGATAGTAAATGGTTTATTTTACCTCACATATGAAAGATATGGAAAAGTGGTGTTTATTTTTTCAAAGGGAAATATGTCAACAGCTTATATTCTAGAGAATCAAGGTATGACCAGATTACATAATTCACTCAATCATTAAATAGGGGCTCAACAAGGGCATCATATCACTAACAAGAATTGAACTTGGATGGAGAGGGTAACAATCATTCTTACTAACCACCCGAGCAACATCCAATAGACAAAATAGTGTTTATCGTTAAAAGAATTGAAAAAATATCGATAAGAGATATTAATATCTTTTAAAGAATCACTAAATATATATATTAAAACTTTGGAGCTCAAAATATTTGCTCAAATCCAAGTACATAAATTAAGAGTGTTTAAATGGGGATTTAATCCAATCCATTATGATATGCAGTATAAAAAACTGAAGTAGTGGCCTCTAAGAACCAACTAAACCAGACAAGTAAGAAATGGATGAAACTAGGCCTTGAAAGAGTGGTACACAAGGAAGATTGAGTATCGATATCTCCCTATCAATATTGTTGATTTTTCAAAACTAATAACCCGATGTAATAATTCCAAGCAACCGTAGTAAAAGCATTGCTTTCACCAAGAGGAGAAAGTGATAAGAATTTCAAATGCATCAGAGAAGAGATAAATGTTGAAACAAAATTTTCATGGACTTCAGTTGAACTTTGTATATGTCCCCATCCTCTTTGATTACTAATGATTTAATGTAACTACAAATAACTATCAATTAAAATATTAATTTTCAAGATTAAGTGTGTATTCAAATTCATTCATCTATTATGTCATATGATTCTTCCATGTGGCTTGAATTATCTAGGTCAAATATAATTTCTTTTATTACATCTAGTAAAAATTCAGTCTTCAAGAATTCAAAAAGGAATATTGTCTCAATTAGAACTAGATGGGTAAGACATAAATCATAATGAATATATGCATATACCTAATTTGCTAAATGTTAATAATGGTGATACATTGAGATTTATTATATAGGAATAATCCAATGAAATTGTATACATAATTATATGTTATAATGCAAGAATTTCTCTATCTAATATATTCAAGACAACCAAAGGGTTTGAGGTCATTCACCTATGACCCATCTCACAAAATGCATCCTAAATAGTCCATTTAACACTCATTATTAAGAAATTCTAATGTTTTTCTTGGAAGAAATGTATCATGCTAGTTTATATGTAGTTTTATTTCAAAATTTATATATCACATTTATATACTCATATTAATGCATCTAAATAAGTAAAATCAATAAAATAACTCCATTCCTTATTGGATTATATGAGATTATTTCAATTTATTTAAAAATAATGTTATAACTCAAATTGGAACTTCTGATATGTACACAATATAGGTATTTATTGCACTCATGAATCCCCTTTCTATTGTTATAGAGTAGCAATTGAGCATAATATCACCCTTTTATGTAGGATAGGCTATGATTGTTGTCGATTTTTAAGAAATGATGGAATGTGGTAATATTCCCTTGCTTAATGTGCTTTTAAGTGATATAATAAGTGCTTCAGTATCCTATGTGATTAAATCCAATTTAGTGGCAATCGACAAGCCAACAATTCACATATTTTTTTGAGATAAGCATATGAAAGCTCAGTTCCAACTGTCCATGTGAAAGGATGAAAAAGATCAAGATCAATTTATGAGACTGCAAGTCTCTCTTAATTTTCAAAGAGTGGGATATATTCAAGAGATTGATCTTGAGATTTACAGCATAGCTATTTTAGGATGACGTTTTTTAAATTTCTAATAAGTAGAGACTCGCGCCTCTTGCAATAGGTTATCCAAAGTTACATACATTTTCGTAGCATAATTTTTGTGATACATTGCATCAGTTCAGTTTCTAATTTGGATGATGAATTCTTAAAGTAGATAATGGCAGAATTGTGGTTTACATCAATTCTAAGATTATAGTTTTAATTCAACTCCTGTAACACACTTGTAGGTGCCCCCCCTCATCGTGTTGAGCAAGAGTGCCCTAAAATTCAATAGGCCTAAAACAACATCCATGATAAAAACACGATAAAACAAATATTTACAATATAATAATCTATTGCAACTATGGATAAAAAGCACAAAAGCATGATAAAAAACACACCACATTAATTATTTGATAAAAAGTGTGATGTGAGTTTGTATTCTCTCATAAATTTCATGTATGGCATGCCCCTTCGAGACCTGATCTTTCGGCAGTGGAGATTTTATGAAAAGTTTAAAATGTCAATAAAACTAACAATGAAATGTGGAATTGCATCAACCAAAACCTTCACCATGTATGAACCATCCGATGTAGGTGAACCATCAATCATTGTAGCCTTTATATAGAACAAAATAGCCCTTGAGTTTCCCTTGAATACTTGAAATCATTAGATCAAACAAGGTACAGCATGAAATTGACTAAAAATAAAGGAGAATGCAACCATATGCATGAATCACAAGAAGAATGGAAGTATAAATAACCCTTGGGAGCATCCATTACTGAAAACCTTTTCAAAAAACTTAACAATTTGAATATCTTTTTTCCTTTTTCTATAAATAAAATAAAAGAAAATGATAAATCTTAAAGATATTAGGGCCTTTTCTCTGGGCTTCAAATCCTTTAGTTCTCCATCTGTACAGATATTTCAATTAAATAAATATGTATAACTAATATACAAAATTAACTTCCTCCTCAGGACAAATAATGCTTCAAAAGTCTTCCATTTATAGGGCCTCCTTTAAGTTGAACCCCATTCTGATGTTGCAGAATGAAAGAACTGTCTCCTCTAAAAGCAAAAAATGATGTATGGCCCTTTCCACAAATGATCAAAATTTCCATGTGTATCTTCCTTCCTTGCATCCCATTTTAAAACAAGATCATCAACCTGAAAATTTTCTTCCTTAACCCTCATGTCAAAGGTCTTCTTCATTTTCTCCTGGTGTACCTACATCTTATCATAATATTTTTCCATTACCTCATTCGATTCAATGATCTAATTTATCCTCCTCTGCATATGATTTGGCTCTTCCTCCTATTCCTATAGTAGCTTCATAACAGGAAAACCTAAATATACTGGAAATACTACCTCTGCTCCATATACCAACTGAAAGGGTGACATCCCAATAGCTCTTTTAGTGCTTATTCTATCTTCCCATAAAGCATACTTCAGTTTGTTATGCTAGGTTCTCTTATTCTCTTCCAATAACTTCTTGATTATCCTTACTAAAATTTTATTAGAAGATTCTGCAAGCCCATTCTCTTGAGGATAATATGTAGTAGAATGATTCAAACTGATATGATATTTGGGACAAAAACTAATAATTTTTTTAGACTTGAAACATGGTGTATTATCAGTCACAAGTCTTTCGGGGCATCCAAACCTTGACAGAATATTATTCTCCAAAAAATCCATAATAACAAAATCAATATCCCTCATAATATGTATAGCTTCAATCACTTGGTAAAGTAATCAGTTGGAGTTAGGATCCATCTATGCTGGCAAGAAGAGTTTGGATTAATATCTCCAATGAAATGTAACCCCCACTACTAAAAAGGTGCTTCTACTAAAATAGGATTAAGTGGTAATGGCACTAACTTTCTCTTCCCATAAAATATTTGACATTTATGGCAGGTTGTGATCTCTTTGTAAACATTAAAAAACATGGCAGGCCAATAGAAACCATCCCTTAAAATTTTATTTGGATTCAATTTCAAAGAATGATGCCCTCCACAGACTCCCTGGTGAAACTCCTTGATAGTATATTGGGGTTCACTATCCAACAAATAGTTTAGCAAAATACCTCTTGGGTCTTTCCAATATAAATATTGGTTCATGATGCAAAATTTTGTTTCCTTTAGCTTCACTGATCGAGATCTGGTTTTACTTAATCATGTAGGTGCTTGTAAATTCTGCAAACATACACAATGTCACTATACCAAGGAGATAAAGTGAAATATTTAATCACATGTAATCATGAATCCAATTGATTTGAATGATTAGATAAGAAATTCAATTGCAAAGATTCATACTTTGCATCAGTCATTAACTTTGCTAGTCCATGAATTTCACAACCTTTGTAGGCCTGATCTCTAAATCATATTCCAGCAAGAATTCTATCTTTTTTTCTCTTTTTTCCCTCTGAATGAGGCTAGGTAATAATTTTTTTCACCACATTGTTGGGCACATAAGTAATGATATGAGAACATAAATTATACACCGTAAAAACATTCAAAGACTTGACCAATGCATATGCATGTTTTTCCATGATGTATTATTTCAATTCTCCATCCCTCAGTACCTTGATAAAGAAAGTAATGGGTTTCTCTGCATTCCATTGATTATTTTACAACAATACTTGAGCTATTGTACTCTCACAAGCAAAAGAGAAAACTATAAAATATTTAGAAAAATATGGACTGACTAGAACTGGGGATTGTTTTATTTCTTTCTTGATTTTATTGAAAGATTTCTTAGCTTCTATATTCTATTTGATTTCATAATCCTTCCTCAACATATTTGTTACATTCCTTAAAATTTATGCAAAACTTGGGATAAAGATCTTTAAAAAATTCACTTGACCAATGAATAACTGAATCTCCTTCTTATTTCTAGGTACTTCTACTTTCATAATAGATTTTACTCGGTCTGGATCAATCTGAATCCCATATTTTGAAGTAATATGACCACTTCAAAATAGATTTTACTTGGTTTGGATCAATCCTAATCCCAACTTTTGAAATAATATGACCCAAAAAATTCCCCTCTTTCATGGAAGAATTAGATTTTCCAAGATTGAGGAAAATACCATACCCCCTACATTTCAACAATACCTTTTCCAAGTGCTTTATGTGATCCCTTTCAGATTTGGAGTAAAATGTAATATCATCCATGTAAATTACAACAATGTTATCCTTTTCCATAGAAAAATCTATGTCCATTTCCCTCTGGAAATTAGGTCCTTCATTCATCAACCCAAAAGGAATTTTATCATACATAAAGGTCCCCCATGGTTTAGTGAAAGTTGTATTTTCTTGATCTTCATGAAGAACCTTTATTTGGTTGTACCCAGAGAAACCATCCATTGTAGAAATCCTCTCAGTACCATCAACTTTCTGTAGTATATGATCCATTTTAGGAAAAGGATAATGATCTTTTAATGAAACTTTATTCATATTTCTGAAGTCTACACACAGTATAATTTCTCCATTTTTCTTTCTAACTAACACCAAATTAGATACCCACCTTGAAAATCTGAGTGTTACAATGATTTTTGTGTTAAATAACTTCCTCGCCTCTTTTTCAATTAAGGGACTCAACATTGGATTTATTCTTCTAAGATTATGTCTGAAAGACTTCTCTCCATGTCTAATAGGAATAGTATGTTGTATGATGGAGGTATAATATTCCTTTAGATCTCCATAGCTCCAAGCAAAAGCATCAGTATAGTTTTTCTTCAAATGGATATATCTATTCTTCTCTTCTGCAGGTAGGTTTTTTTGATGGTTTCACTATTTAGGAGAATCTTCGGTTCCAATATTTTGATCATGAATATCATTTTCAATGGGATAAACTTTAGAATCTTTGGCTACATCATTGTGGTAATTTTTGTTTTCCAAGAGGTATAAGGCCTTTGGGATTGTAATTACCTTTCAACTGAATAATTTCCTTACCCCCAATCATATTTTCAAATTTTTATGCTCAATGTATTCATTTACAAACTGTTTATTATCTTGGATATTTTCTGAATTTTGATTTTTGTATCAATATTTGTATTTACAAACTCATTTTACAATTCCAAAAATCTCTTTATATGTAATCCATATTCAAACACTTGCCAATACTTGGAGTTGTCAAGGATAGAAGGTATATTTAGAATCTCAATTTTATATTTATTCTTAGAATATATAGGCACTTTAAAATTCCCAGCAGTAGTGGCTAGAGAATCAGTTACCTAATTTTTCATTCTGGGAATTAACATGACTTTATGTTTAGTAAAGAAGTTTCCCAGCATGTACCAGATTTCATTTATATAAGCTGTCATTCTGGGATGTTTTATTTGATAACTATTATTCACTTGATTCACCACCAATTTTGAATCTCCAAATACATCTAATATTTTTTCTTTTAAATACTTTAAATCATTGAATCCTAGTAACAAAGCCTCATACTTTGCTACATTATTGGTACATTCAAATGCCAATTTTAAATGAGTACACATTAAAGTCTCTATTTGGAGAAATGATCCAAATACCTAGATCCCTATTTGTTTATTTATCCATCAAATTACACTGTCCATATGTAATGACCCAATTCAAAAATTCCCAACAAAGGAAGAATTTGGCGAAAAAATGCCTTCACTAGTCTTGACTCTAGGGGATTTGAATGAAACAAGAGAGTCTCGAATTTGGTAGGGACTTATATGGTTAGTATTAGGACCACTCAATGGACTCTTTGATAAATTTATGACAGGTTATATACATATACAACTCGATTTGGAAACATATGAAAAAGTGGTAAAATTGCTAGCAATTTATGTTGCAAATCCCCCTAGGGTGTGAGCAAAAATGGCCCTCCAAATCCTATGAGACCCTCCCAAATTGTCAAAAAGAGTATTGGTACTATCATTATACTTAATTTACTATCATTTGGTATGGTTAAGTGTTCTTCAATAGAGGTTTGAAGCTTCATAATAGAGAATAATGAATATGGAACATTAACAAAATTGTAATATCTCACTAACAACATAAATATCATATCCAAGTCGCAACATACATCAGATATACATGTCACAACAAATATTGGAAATGTGGACATTTGCATATGTATTTCTTTTGATTTCAACTTCTAGAGATGACGATGGACATATTATAGAGACATATATCATTCACCGATGCTTGGGAATCAACTGCACTCAATGGGGCACAACCACCATTCACACAAGTGTGCCATTATAGAGAAATATGGAAATATTAAAGTGGGGATTGAGAGAATGGGAGAAAATATGGGTCACAAATGGTATCATCCTCCTATATAAAGTAAAAATAATCTATCAAGCTCCAAATTATAGGTCATGGTGGCCTCTCCCACAATGAACTTGGATGAGAATCTCACTCTCTTGAAATTGGCTTACTAGCAAGGTAAGTGAGCACTCACTGTGCAATGGACAAGCTAGTACATTCCGAAATTCCAAAGGAAAATTTTCAAATGATCAAAATCCATTCTCATTCCTCATGAAATATTTTTATAACAATCCTAAGGTCCTCCAAGTTCTAATTCACTCCCATAGGATTCCTCCAACTCATCTTTAATGTTTAGTAACCTCCATGACACTTGTCCTTCTCCTCAACCCTTCATCATCCTCCAAATTTGAATTTTTTACATGAAGCCCCAAGTGATCCCTCTTGGAGGCTATTTTTATCCATAACATGTCAAATAGTCATAGGTATGCAATACATTCTTACTTTTCATAGAATCTTCCGTCATTGTTGTCATAAAACGCAGGGAGTCCCTCTCCAAGTGGCACCTAGTTTCTTCCTAGACTCTTCCTCTTCTATGGGGAGTTACACCTCTTCACCCATTCGAATCCTTGGGCTCATGATATTTTATTTTACACCTCTTCACCTTCCAATAATGTTCCATTCCTCATAATCCCCAATGTCCCCATGAACTTCAAAATGCGCTTATGAAGCAATGGCACATTATTTTCTGCATATTTATTATTTTTATGACCCAATTTAATTTGTAAGTAACAAACTAAGGTTATTTTGGGTCCCATATTGAAATATTTAATGCATCTCCTCCAACCTAGGCAACTAGTAGGTGGGTGAAACATTGTCAACTAGTAGTCTCATTGGGATGGGGACATGATAGTACTCCCCACCGAATATTTCTTGTCCTAAATGAATTCCAAGTTTGGATGCTGCAAAATTTGTTCCTCTTCCCTAGTGGCTTCCTCACTAGGAAATTCCTTCCATTGTACCAAGTATTCTTTTAATGTTTTGATTCTTAATATTCTCTCCCTTGTTTTCAATATTTTGTCTGGAATGAGAACAAGTTGTCCTCCATCATCCAAAGGAGGTAAAGTATCTGAAATGGAAATATGCTGACCTATAAACTTATTTAGACATATAACATGACATATGTTATGAATTTTACTTCCCATGGGAAGCTCCAATTCATAGGCCACTTCTCCAACCTTTCAAATCACCTTGTAGGGACCATAAAACTTTGGTTTGAGATTTTCTGAACCTTTACTCTTTATGGTGGTTTGTTTGTATGGATGCAACCTCAAATACACCAATTCATTCACTTGTAAATGCCTCTCCACTCTATGTTGTTCTGCATATTTTTTTTTCTTATTTTGGGAAACCTGCAAGTTATCTTTCAAAGCCTTCAAAATTTCTCAACTTTCTTCAACCCAATACTTAGCCTTTGGAGCTCTATTATCACAAAAAATGTGGTCAATAAAGGTGGATGCATCATACCCATAAAGTGATTTTAAACGAGACATGCCAATGGACATATGAAAACTAATATTGTAACAAAACTCACTCAAATGCAACCATTTTATCCATGCTTTTTTCTTCCCACTAACATCGTTACTTAAGTATCCTTCCAACCATTACTTCACCCTCTCTATTTGGCCATCATTTTTCAATGATACCTTGTGCTAGGTGTCAATTTTTTCCCCACCATTTTGAAGAGTTCATGCCAAAATGCACTAAAAAATATGTTATATATGTCACTAACAATGCTCTTAGGAATCCCATGCAATATGAAAACTTATTTCAAAAATAGTTCAACCACTTGTGCAATAGTGGAAGTGGTAGTAACAAAAAAGAAATGAGAAAATTTAGTGATAATATCCACCACCACAAATATACAATCCTTACCAAATACCTTGGGAAAACCAATGATGAAATGCATGGAAATGCTCTCCCATTTTTGTTCTGGAATAGGAAAGGGGTGTAAGAGGCCAACTGGATTAGTGTGCTCCACTTTTTTTTGATGAAATGTGGTTCATTCATTAACATACTTCAGAACATCATATTTCCATCCTTTCCATGAGAATATTTCCCTCAACATTCGGTATGTCTTGAAGAAACCAGGGTGACCTGTTGAAGGAGAAACATGAGATTTATTTAAAATTTCCTCTTTAAAACTCGAACTAGGGACCAAATAGGTTATATATTTGTAGTATATGATTCATTCCAACACCTTATACCTATCATCATGGTTAGTCCCATAAAAAATTTCACAAGAAAAATTATCCTTTGCATACTCTACTTCTAATGTGGCTTTCCAATTTTCTACTACATCCATCAAAGAAATAAAATACCTTCTAGATAAGGCATTGACTACCAAATTATTTTCCCTTCACATATTCAATATCAAATTCAAATGTTTGAATATTAGTCACCCACTTTTTCTGCCTTTCATTTAGATCCTTTTGAGTGAGGAAATACCTTAAGTTGTTATGGTCAATTTTGACCACAAATTTGTTTCCCACCAAGTATTGTCTAAACTTGATCAAAGCATGCATGATGGATAAATTTTTTTTTATCATAAATGGATTAAAAATTATCATGTTCTTGTATATTCCTACTCTTAAAATCTATTAGGTGTTTTCCTTGTTTTAAGACTGCTCCAATGCGCTCTCCCGATGCATCACATTTCCAAGGAAAATGGTTTAGAAAAATCAGGCAAGGCTAGAATAGGAAAATAGCTTATTACCTCTTTAATTATGTGGAAAGATGCTTCAGCCCCTTCATGCCATTGGAAAACATATTTTTTTTTCAAATCGGTGAGAAGTGAAGTGAGTTGGGATAACCCCTTCACAAACTTTCTATAGTAGGTGCAAATTCCAATGAATCCTCTCAATTCAATGAGATTTTTGGGATGAGGCCATTCTATAATGGCTCTTATTTTCTCCATATCCACCTTCACACCATATTAACCAATGAGGTTTCCAAGATACAAGAGCTCTGTCAAGCCAAACTCACATTTTGACAGCTTAGCAAACAAATATTGACCATGCAGAATTTTTAATACCTCTTTTAGATGATGCAAATGTTCCTTCCAAGTTTTACTATAAATAAGAATGTCATCAAAGAAAACTAGTACAAACTTACGCAGTTTAATGTGGAATATATTTTTCCTGCATGATTGAAATGCAACAGGTGCATTTTTCAAGCCAAAGGACATGGAAACAAACTCAAAGTGACCATAGTGGCATCTGAAAGCAGTCTTTGGTATGTCTTCTTCCCTCATTTGGATTTGATGATAACCAGATCTAAGGTCAAACTTTTAGAATAAATTGGCTCCATGGAGCTCATCAATCCTTTGTATGAGATATATATTCATTACTTTCTTCTTATTCAATTCTCTAAAATAAATGCACATCCTCAAAGGTCCATCCTTTTTCTTTACCATGACAATTGAAGAAGCATATGGGACCGAACTAGGCCTTACGAGACCCAACTCCAAGAGTTATTTAATGGCCTAATAAATATAATCTCATATCCTCTTGGGGTGTCTATAGTGATGCATTTTGATAGGTTGTGTTCCTATCTCTAACTCAATGATATGCTCCACCCCTCTGTCTAGTGATCTTCCTGGAGGAAGGCCTCCAAAAGCCCTCTCATACTTACTCAATAATTTATCTATCTCCTACGGTGCTTGGAAACCTTCAAGTGAGGTTTAGTATATGTAATTAAACATTCATTAGCCCATTATATGTCTCCATTCCTTATTATAGACCTCATGCTGTGAGAGGACACCACTTGATTTGGGTAAGTGTGCATTTCCCTCAACAAGACAGGTTTCCCCTCCAAATTTTTTAACCTTATTTCAAGGACTTTATAGTTCACTATATTCTCCCCTAAATAATACAACCATTGTACTCCAAACACAACATTTTTATCAGCCACATTCACTACATAAAAATTGTTGGTGATAGTATGATTTCCTATAGTAACTTGAAGCTTTGGAATCGATTTATTGCAGTCCATAGAATTGTTACCTGGAATGATGACTATGCAACCATCAAAATTTTAATATTATTTTAACTTCATCCTCTCCACCAAGGATGCATATATGAATTTATCAGTGGCCCCTCCATCCACTAGAACTGTGACCTTTTGGCCTTGTATGTTACCCTTGAGCCTTAAGGTGTGGAATCTAGGTACACCTAAGAGTGCTGCAATTTTTCCTATCTTAGTAGTGGGTTGTTCTTCTTCTGCTATTCCAAATCCCTCTTCTTGGGATTCAAGTTGTGCTTCCTCCTCCTCCTCCCCCTTTCATCATCTTCAGATAAAACTTCAATGTAATGCGACTTTCCCTTGGCACATGTATGTCCCTGCACCCAAGGTTGTTGGCATGTGACACATAGATTCTTTCTTCTAGGTTATTATTTGCTTGATCCCCCTTTATTTTATTTGGTAGAGGAGTCCATTTTCCCTGGTTTCTTTCCTTCCTTGAACTTGGAAGGGAAATTTGGCTTGGGGGGTATTTGGTTCTTGGCAACACATTTTGCAAATCTGTTGTCAAATTCATGGCATCCTTCAATGTGGATGGCTTGTGGTATTTCAAAAGACCTCTCAAAGGTTCTTTCAATCCTTCAGTAAATAATAAAACCAACCTAGGAAAAAATACATCAGAAACCATTACTGAATTATTTCCAAATTCTAACATATATGCTTCAGGAGTTCCTACTTGATTCAATTGTGCTAGTTCTTTGAAACAAAGTTCGGGGTCTTTCCTCTCAAATATATCCATTAATGCATTGGAGAATCCCTCATAATATAAAATTTGATCATGTCCCAAGGTTATAATACCATGGAACCACCAATCACTAGCTTTTGCTTCAAGATGCAAAATGGCCATCTTCAATGCATCTTCTTCAACCATAGGATTTAACTGAAAATACACACTTAATTTCTACAACCAAGCACTAGTAGACATTTGTGAGGAACCATCAAAGAAAGAAATAGTTAATTTTCCCATGGTGTAATTTAATTCATGATTAAGAGGAGGTTCCATATTCCCACTTCCTCCTTGCATAAACTAAAGAGAGGATCCAATGAACCGATCAGAAGGTAGGACTTTCCTACATTCATCACTTAATTGTTGCCAATCATTTGTTGGTTCCCTCACATAATAAGTAGTATAAGGGTCTTCTCTGGAATCTTAAAACTTAGGTATTTTAGGTCCACTATGATTCTTTAACTCATGGGGTTCGTTTTGAGGTCCAGTCTTCAAAAACATGGCTTCCCCATTGGTCTTATTCTCAACATAAGGTGAACTACTACTACTCCCTGGTGTTGACTTGTCCCCAAGTTGGCTAGACAAAAATTCGAACCCTTGCATAAAATTTCCGGTCATCCCTTCAATATATTATTTAATTAATTTCTTATGTTCCTCATTATTTTTTTTCATCCATATCCCCTAGTCCTAGTTTTCCTTAATCTCCCTGTAAAAAGAACTAACTTCTCCAATTTCTTCCCTTCCACTTTTAAGGTCTCTAGCTCCAGTTTCTAAGGGAGGTATGTCATCATTGGGAAATAAGAATATATAAATACATCATGTTCTATTATAATGGTATGATACCACTGTAATGACTCAATTCTAAAATTCCCAACAAAGGAAAAAATGGGGAAAAATTGCCTTGACTAGTCTTGACTCTAGGGGATTCAAACGGCACAACAGGGTATCGAATTTGGTAGGGAATGATGTGGAGAGTATTATTACAACTAAATGGAATATATTATAAATTTATTACATGTTATATACATATGAAATTGGATTTGGGAACTTTGGAAAAAGTGGTAAATTACTAGCAATTGATGGTGCGAACCCCCCTAGGGTGTGAGAAGAAATGACTCTCCAACTCCTATGTGATAATCCCAACTTGTCAAAATTAGTGTGGTTAATGTTATTAAAATTAATTTAATTTCATTTGGTATAGTTAATATTTCTATAATAGACGTTTGAAGCTTCATATTCGAATGCATAAATTCAATGATATTTGCTTAAGGGAATTGACATGTAAAAGCTCAACTTTGACTCACAATTTGTGTACATAATGGTTCAGAAAAGAGAATTATGAATATGTACCATAAAAATAATTGTAATAATCACTAACAACATATAATATCAAATCCAATTCACATAATACATGAGATTTACAACTCCATTGAAATGGGAAATCAACACATGGAAACTAGTCACAACAAAGCTTGGAAATGTGGACAATTGCATATGTATTTATTCTTATTTCTACTTACATATAAGATGATGTAAATATTACATATCCATAAATCATTCACCCCTGCTTTGGAATCAACTGGAATCAATGGGGTGCTACCACCATTCACACAATTTCACCATCATAGAGAAATATGGAAATATTGAATTGGGGATTGAGAGAATGGGAGGAAAGATGGGTCACGAACAATAGAAGCCTCATATATGAAGTAAAAACACTCCATGAATCTCAAAATTATATTTCATGGTGGCCTCTCCCACAACCAACTTGGATGAGAATCTCACTCTCTAAAAATTAGCTCACTAGCAGGGTAAGTGAGCACTCACCGTGCAATGGACAGGCTAGTGCTTTCCAAAATTCCAAAGGAAAATTCTCAAATGATAAAAATATATTATAATTCCTCATAAAATATTTTTATAACCATACTAAGGTCCTTTAAGGTCTAATTCACTCCCATAGGCTTCCTCCAACTCATCCTTGATGTTTAGTAACCACCATGACACTTGTCCTTCTCCTCAACCCTTCATCTTCCTCCAAATTTGAATTGAGGACGGAAAGCACCAAGTGCACCCTAAAGGAGGCTATTTTTATCCCTGAAATGTCATATTATCATAGGTATACAATCAGGTCTGAATTTTCATAGAATCCTCTATCATTGTTGTCATAAGACGCAAGGAATCTCTCTCCAAGTGGCACCTAGTTTCTTCCTATCCTCTATCTCTTATATGGGGAGTTACTCCTGTTCACCCATTCAAATATTTAGGCTCATGATATGTTAATTAACAACTATTCACCTTTCAATAATGTTCCATTACTCGTAATATTTAATTTCGGGTTAAGTCATGATATGTGTAGAGAGGAATCTAGCCACCCAAGGTCTCCATGAACCTCCAAATTTCCTTATGAAGCAATGGCACTTTATTTTCTCCATATTTATTATTTGTATGGCCCAATTTAATGTGTAAATGAAAACTAATTTTCTCTTGTGTCCCATAGCTCCCTTATTGAAATATTTAATTCCTCCTCCCTAGCCTAAGGAACTAGTAGGTGTGTGAAACATTGTCAACTAGTAGTCTCATTGGTATGGGGACATGACACCATACCCCTTCATCATTTTTTTTTTGTTCTAATGATTTTTGCCTCTTAGTAAATTATTTATTTTCTTTCAGTTCACTTATTAATCCCAAATCTTGTTCAATATGAGGATCATTGAAAAAAATGGAAGATCCCAAATCAGTATCTACAACATATATGGGATGGTTGTTTGGTTTATATTGACTGCTAACCACATATGCTAATCTATTTTCTCTGTACAATCTTCTATGTTCTCCTAACACAAGAATAGTTGCATATGACATCTCCATCTGCAATGTTTCTTTGACATTTGAATCCCAAAATCTTGATAACATCATACCAAATTTTGGAGGAATATCAACCACTACTACATCCATGATAATTCTCTTGGCGGGAATCTGTGCAAGAGTGTCTGCCATATCTTTAATTATCCCCAAACATTTTACTTTTCTAGAATCAAAGGAAACAAATTCTTTGTAAGGCCTTTTAATCTCTAATCCTAGACTTTCCACCATCACTCTTGGCATTAGATTATGTCATGTACTTGAATCTAACATAGAATTATGTAAAATAATATAATTGAGATTAACGCTCACATAGAATGGTGTAACATCTTCTTCATCAGTGTCTTCAATTCTAGGACCAATAACTATTGTTGGAGCATCATCTGACAATTATAGTGTGCATGGATGGAATTATCCATCAATATTAACCATTTTGGTTATATTTTCTTTATATTCATTGTTTCTCAACAACTCACTGAAAGGGATTGAAATATTTATCTTGGATACTTCACCCTATAAACTGAAAGGAGGAAATTGTTCTATCATTTTCAAATGGCACAGTGTTGTTTATTCTCTTTTGACATTTCTTTTTTATTATCTTTCAATGTCTTTTTAGAAACTTTTTGTACAATATTTTCTTTTCGTTTTTATTTTTGTTTTTATTTTGTTTTTTCTACATTATGATGACTACTAGAAGGCTGATTTGGATATGGCCTTCCTTTATTTATGATCACATATCTACTTCTCAAATTTAAATTTCTTTGGAACTCATCTATAGCATTTTGATATCCTCTGATATTGCTCAGTTTCTAACTCAAGGATAATCCAATCATCTTCCCGAGAAAAAATATTTTGTTCCTATTTTGTAACATAAATTTCACAGTCTAGATCATCAAAATTGTCTATTTGGTTATCCATTGGATCATTCTCTTCTTCCTCATTAACAAAATTCTCTGGAAATGGGGGTCTTATTTGTTTGTCTTCAGCATTCCCTGGATTTCTTTAGTCTCTCTACCTAATTTGAGGGGGATGAGGAGGAGGAATTATGAAATTGGGACTCTTGATTTGTGGCTCAGGTTTCTCTTTGTTTGGAGGTTCGTTATCCAATTCCAATCTGTCCATCAACCTATTCATTTTTTTCATCATCATATCAAACTTCGCATCAATGGATGAATATGTAGAAGCGTTATTGTCTTCCCTAGTTCTTCTCCTATCTACCTCCATCCTTTGTTTCATATTCCCACAAGCCATTAACTTATACTCTACCTCCAAAGAATCTTTGAACATAGCAAGTAAATCAACAAATTTTCTCTCTCTTAGTAACAAACCAAAATCACTATCAAATGCAACAGCATAGTGTAATTTTGCATCTCCTACCCTGGGTTTTATGTCAGTTGGTATTGAATTGTAAACCCTCATAAATCTACTTGAAAATTCATGAATTGACTCAAAATTTCCTTTAAGTTAAATTATTATTATAATGATCCAGAACTTGTAGAAAACTCTTTTTATCTTCCCATCTATCTAGAAAAATAGTTTGAAAAGATTGAAAAGTGGCAATAGACCTTGCAAGAAGATATTTAAAACATCATTTATCTTCCCTAGATAAACTTTGTGCAAACAATCTCATTTTAGCATCATCATAACCCACCTCTTCTAAATCAATAAAATCATCAAACCTATCCACACATTGTCTTCCTATGAAATTTCTCTCCCCATCAAATAATTAAATTCTCTGTGAGTAATTCCATGGAAGATCATGTAATACAATAGGAAAAGCTAATGGAGCAAACCTAGAAGCCATAGCTCTAGGGGGGTTATGAATAACATGAGGATTTTGAAGAATACTAGGAATATGGGGTTGAGAAGTTTGGATTAGACGATTTCTTTCTTTTGTCTTTACAGTATTTTGGATATTTTTCCAAAGAGGATCTAATAAATAAGACAGAATCCTATTTGAACTGATTTCAACTTGTTTCAAATATGATTCAGACTTTGAACTTAAGAAATAATATTCAAATTTTGCTTCCAACTCAAAATATTGAAAGATGAGAAACTCTTTTGGAGTTTGAGAAAAAGATCGTTCTATTTGAGAAATACCTACTTGTTCTTTTCCTCTTCTTTTCTTAATTAAAATGTTTTCATCTTCCACACTATGTAAAGTTTGAGGCAAACCTGTCAAATGAGAACTTGTCAGCTAAACATGTCAAGGAAAACCTATAGAAGGTGAACTTGTCAAGGTGAGCCTGTCAAAGTCAAACCTATCGGTGAAGGGGAACCTGTCATCTTCCAAGGCGAACCTATTGGCTGCTGGTTGGATCAACACATAAAGCACATTCCCATGAGGAAAGAAAATATAGACTATAAAATGAATAACACGAGAATATCTACAGAAAACCTGCTTGGCTCTAAAAATTTTATTAATATTGAAGCTCTCTTACAAAATTCAAATCTTGCTCATGGGTACCAACCCTCAATACATTGTAAAAAGTTGCTTAAATACATCAAAATTATCCTTGAGATGTTAACTACTTCTATGCTAAAAATAGGCAAAATAACTGCCTTATTACATTTGTCATTTGATTCCTAACAAACTAACTACTCAGAATTTTTTACATTTTTCAAAAATAAACTAGTCTTCAAACTCTTCGAACTTCTTTATTGATGCAGCCTATACTTTCTTTTCCAAAACTTGTCTACTATCTTCCACTGGTCCACAGGAAACTCTAGATTGGCCATTTATTATCCAATACTTGTAATTCTACATGATCCACATATTAAGTGGATGGAAATTGGGAGCAAACAACTTTGAAAGTGTTGATTATTTCAAAGTCCATTGCTAATATATAAATCACTATTTTCCCTAACAGAGATTGGCTCATATCTTCAAATTTCTTATGGTCCAATATACATTATACCAACAAAGCTTGATATTCAACCCGAGACAAAATTCTACCATCTTCTTCCCAAAAAGAAGGAATACCTTTTTGAAATAAAAATACAAATGATCCTTTTGGAAAATTTTCACCTCATGCCGAAATATGTCAATCTTTGCTTGCACAATTTCTATGTGTTGGTGCTTTCACACTACCTTACTGGCCCAGGTGATCACTTTGATTCTACATTTTATTCCCATGGTCCTTAAATATTCTTTTGAAAAGTATTCCGGAAATTGATTGTATTATTAATTGTATCCACATTCTTGTTATTTGAGGCTTCCTTTACTACAATACAACTCTATCTAGCAACATTTATAACCACCTCTTTGTCCAAAATATAATTTAAATAAGGACCGAGCTTAACAACTTCAACAATGATCATATCCCAAATTAGGTGTATTGCTCCATGCATTGGAAATTTCCCAAACAATTGTTTTACCAGTTTATCATTTTTATCATGCAGTTCTTTATATTTATTTTCAAGTTATTTTGTTTCTTGTTCCTTCTTTAGAACTACATCAGCCAGATTTTTATTATGGCTTTTCATACCAACAATTTCCAGTCCTTCAAACTTACCTAGGACATAACCTGCACAATAGATTATGTACCTGTCTGCGTAGTAGGATGAATTACTTGTACCTCATCTTATTTACTTTTATCATATTTCTCGTTTTCTAGAACATATTGTTTTTCTTTTAAAACATTAATTTTTTCAACCAAAAGAGCTTTCTATTTTTCGCATTCTTTCTTTTCATCGACAAGATTTAGAAATTTTTCTTTGTTTTCGCTTAGCTCATTAGCTAGTAGCTATGTTTCCTTCTCCACGTCAGTCAATTCTAAAGCTTGAATTAATTGGGTGGCAAGGATGTTCAATTTATTTTTAAGTAACTGAATTGTATTCTCCTTCTCTCCAAGGATCTTTTGCGTAACTTCTCCCTTATTGGATTCAGTATCAATGGTCGGAAAAACTCCTTGAAGTTTGTTGATCTACTGATGGTGTACCTTATTCTCTACCTTTTCTTGCCATATTTTATTCTCAATTTTATTCTATGTAGACGGCAATTTAGAAACTATCGAAGTGTTCTTTAGCAAATCACTATAAATTACCTCTCCAGTCTGCTTGTGTAAGTGGATCATGTTAGGGATTGGGATATCCATAACTCTTGAAACTCATACAATAGATCTTCATGAGTTTCAAGACTTGTTCTCGACCAAATTTTATGAAATGAAAGAAATCTTAGGATATTTGGGAGAAAATGAGATCCCACTAAATCCATATGCGAATCCTATGAAGCAACGTTTGTATCGCCTGAATCCGTGATGCAAGGAAAGAATAGAGGTTGAGCTCGACAAAATGTTGGACATAGGAATCATAGAACCAGTTGAAGAATCGGAGTGGATCACTCTTATGGTTATGCAATATTAGAAGATAGGAGACGTTCGAATCTATGTTGATCTCAAGAAGCTTAACGACACATGTCTTCATGATTTGTTCCCGATGTCATTTATTGATGAAGTATTGGAAGGACTAGCCAATCAAAAGATCTATTCATTCATGGATGGATTTTCCAGCTATCACCATATCAAGATTGCAAAGGAGGACTGACATAAGACAACCTTTGTGATTGAATGGGGATGCTTTCAATACATGGTGATGCCATTTGAACTCAAGAATGCACCTGCGATATTTTCCAGGATCGTAGTCGTTGCGTTCAAGGATTTTATTCAAAATATTTTGGTGGTATACATGGATGATTGGATGGTGTATGGGTTGCTAAAAAATCATCTTGAAGATATGCGACTTATGTTGCAGCACATTGTCGACAACATCAGATTGCGTTGAATCAAAAAAATGCTTATTTTGTGCGCCATTTGGGATGTTGTTAGGGCACATTGTTAGTAAGGAAGGACTCTTGGTCGATCTAGCTAAGATTGCACTTATTGTTAACTTTCCACCCCTGATGAATGTGAAGCAACTTAGAGAAACATTAGGCCATACATGATACTATCGCAAGTTCATCAGAGGATATGTCATGATCATAGCACTTACGGAGAATTTGTTGAAGACAAATGCGCAGTTTGAATGGGGTCACGAGTGTCATGGAAGTTTCGACACCTTAAAGACAAACATGGCTACAACACCAATTGTTTTTTCCAAACTAGACAAAGGAATTCCATGTCCATGTTAATGCGTCATCAATTTCACTAGGAGTGGTGTTCCTGCAACCAAGTGAAGGGGAGATTGATCATCTGATTGCTTTTTCCAGTTAGAAGCTGTCATCTATGAAGTAGAATCATACCATGATTGAAAGAGAAGGGTTGGAAATGGTTTACGCATTGTAGAAGTTTCGACACTATATGTTGGGAGAACAATTCAAGATGTTCACTGATCATTCCATGTTGAAATACCAGGTGAATAAGCCTGTGTTGGGGGGAAAGATATGTTGTTGGATACTACTCTTCCAAGAGTTTGATTTCGAGATCATTGTGAAGCTAGGTTGATTGAATGTGGGACCTAACGATTTATCACCAATCAAGGCAGGTGAAGAACCGACGAACATCAAGGATGGACTACCCGATGTGCAAGTATTCAGGATTGGAATAGTTGATGACTATTATGTGAAAAGAGTTCATTTTTTAGCATTAGGAATGGAACCAGGGGGATTCACCACAAATCAGAAGAAGCAGTTGGTCATTTGGGCCATGTATTTTCAGTTAATTCCTAGATATCTCTACAAGATGTGACCTGATGAGATCTTATGGATGATGCGTCCTACCATATGAGAAATAAAGGGTATTGGCAGAAGCACATGCAAAAGTTGTAGGTGGACACTACAGAGCTCACACAACTTCTAGGAAGGTACTCCACATAGGAATATGGTAACAAAATATCAATGGTAATGCAGCAGACTATGCCAGGACTTGTGATGTTTTCCAAAGAACACAGAAGTTGTCATGAAGGGATGAGATGCCCTTAGTACCTCAGGTAATGCTACAATTATTTGATAAATGGGAAGTGTATTTCATGGGACCAATCAATCCACCAGGGAAACAAACTCGTGCGCGATATATCTTAATAGCGACATATTATTTAACAAGGTGGGAAGAAGCTGCACCAGTGGCATATTTCACTGGTGCGATTACAGCAAGGTTTATTTTCGAAAATGTTGTCACTCACTTTGGTTGTCCAAAGATATTGATGAGAGAACAGGGAATTCACTTCATCAATCACACAATCAGTGTGCTAACAAAGGAATTCTAGATACAGGACAAGAAGCGAACCCCTAATCATCTGCAAGCTAATGGGACAATCGAAGCATTCAATAAGGTGTTGGAGCATGCACTCGCAAAGGTTTACAATGCAAAGAACGATGATTGGGATTTGAATATTTCAATGATCTTATGGGCTTATCACACTACTTGCAAATGGATGAGAGGGAAGACACCATTAAAGTTGGTGTATGGGCAGGAGGCTGTGATTCCAATAGAATATATTGTTCCAAGTTTGTGCATCGCAATAGCGGCAATGATGGACGATGAAGGAGCATTGGAGGAGCGCCTCGCTCAGTTGGTGTAGCTAGAATAATATTGGTTCATCACAGGATTTCATCACCATGTTGATAAGGATCGATAGAAATCTTGGCATGATTGACACGTCAATAACAAGAAATTTCAGGAAGGGGACTTGGTGTTATTATACAACAGCAAGTTTGTGAAACATCCAGGTAAGTTGCAAATGCATTGGTTAGGTCTTTATGTTATCAAATTCATTACTGAGGAAGGTGTAGTACAATTGCAATAGCTAGATGGTGTGATGTTTCCTAATTTAGTGAAAGTAAGCCAACTCAAGGCCTACAAAGAGGGCCCGGTACACATCGATGCTTGAGGCATTATGGGGGGGAAACAAAAATTGGGTTTCTTGCATGAGGTGGTAATGAAACAACTGGCACACTAGAAGCAAGTGGTAGTGCAAGCAGAAGTGTCGAGGTCAAATTTAGAGATAAATGTTTTCATGTACGCGGGGATGCGATAGAGTCAAATCGAATAGTAAATGCAGCAGTTAAACTAGCTAACCGATGGTGCTATTGGACGAGATGTGCATTAATGATGGATTCGATCGTTAGATCGGGAGGATAGGAGTAGGATTTGGATGATGAGGGAGGATTTGTTCATGATAATTAGAAAATATTTCACATGATCAATCCCACATTATAATAATTGGTGGGGTGCGGCTGGAACACACCATTGCAAATATTGAGTTGCAGGGTTGAGTGAGTAGAGTAGAGTTGAGTACAGAGCGCAATGAGTGATAGTAGAACATTTTTAAGCAGTCATAAGTTATGTAGAGGGCATATCCACAAGAAATTTCATGTGGGAGTGTCTAGGGGTCACTAGTCATAGGAATACCAATTGAGGGGGAGGTGCCCAACATGCCGGTGGGGTCGTCACCAATTACCCGTAGGAATAGGGGGGCTAGTCAGTCTAAGACACAGATGCATAAAAATAGAAGCACGAGAAGTTCATCTAGAGCAGAAGCAGAAACCACATTGGATGGATCGACTGTTATGACTGGGGTGACTACTATGAACATCCCTGGCTTTGTTCCACCATGGAAGCCCAGAGCTAAGCCGTGGAAGGTGATAAAGAACCAGAGGTATCTGATAAATATTCTCGTGTTTCCGATGGGAATGAAGTACAAGTTCAACATTGTGCCATGTTTAACCAGGATGAAATACAAATACCATGTTCTTTTGGCATATAATGAGTGCATAGTGGATCCATTCGAGGGAAATACTGGGCTAAAGAGTGATCCAATGGTGCGCAACCCATAGTAGTGGGAATTGGGACTGCAGAAGTTGGGGCTTGTAGTCCTTATCCATATGCCTCAATTTGGCAGGTTGGAGGAAGCCAACACCTATGCCAATTTGGCATGCTTTCACGATGGATATCTATGGCTGGACTGGTCTGTTCCAGTCACGGTTGAATTGATATCACATATTACAGGTTTTTCGATGTAGGGGCCTGATCCGTCGTAGTACTTTCATGGCAAAGATAACGACAAGAGATTGGTTTCAAATTTGAAAATGAAGTATGGAATCAATCGCAACAAGTGGACATGTATCGTGAATACAATTAATGATAAGATTTCTCATGTTGCAGCAAAGATTCTGGCCATCAAGGTGGTGCTAAAGAATCGACTAAATACATGTACTTCAGGGGTCATTGCATGTACCAAGATGTCCACCGAGGGTGAACAGATGAATTGGTCTTTATTTTTGTTGAACCAGTTGGCTGAATATGCAATGCTAGTCCAGGAGGTGAAGTGACCATTTACCTACAGTTGGCTGATCATTTTAATTACTTTGGTCACTTCGATGGAGCCCGAGAATTATCAGGGCATTGATGTAGAGGTTGATAAAATATGCAAGGGAGTTAGGTATCAAAACCTATGGTATCTCAACCAGGCAGACAGATTACAGGAATTTTCAATACAATTTTGGTTGTATTAGGATGCGCTACAAGTCCCAGCTTCCAAGATTTCGCAGTTATTTGAGAAAGTGGTGGAGAAATACAGACAAGTTGTAATATTCGCTAGTTTTTTTAATGCAATACATGTGCAAAAGAGAAGGGAAATAGACAAGCATTGATTATCTACACATTATAAGTTAATTGATGCAGATATGGATGCAGTAGTGGATGAGTGGCCTGTGGCATGGAGGGAGCTGGTCAATGAGGAGGAAGTATTAGATACAGAGGTGAGTCCTCCACCCAATAGACTAATATATAAAGCACCAGTACATGAAAGAGATCAAGAGTTGTGAGAATCATCATCAAGTACTTTGATAGATTCAAAAGTGGAGCGATAATACATGGAGACAAGAACAAAGAGAAGACAAGAGAAAGCAGAGTTCAGAGACGTGGTGCCAATGATGGATGAACAAGTAAACTACATAATTGTGGAAATCACAATGGAAACAATTACAACTGAGACTCAACTGAGGCAGCAGTCGAATGAGGAATTTTCATAGGTAAATTCGCAACTTACATCTTTGATTAATGTCATATTGGAGAGAGTTCCTGAAGCAAACTCGTTACAAAGAAAGGGTGAGATCAGTATAGGGAAGCGACTTACGATCGTGTTGGTTCCACCGAGATCATTGGAGATGAATAGTGAGGATGTTGATACCTCACTGCATCAGTTTGAAACAATTGCAATGGACGTGAACAAGTTATCTATGCATATTTTGGTGCAGCTACAGAATTGGTAGCATAAGAGTTAGTCGATCGTGAGAATATCATCGATGACCACCTATTGAAGTCGCAGGAACAAGAATAGGCAGTGAAGTAGGAGATAGATAACTTGAAAAAGGAACAAGACATGTTAGTTTTTGAAAATTTGTAGTTGTGAGACGATAGAGCACGGTTGGAAAAGGTGATTTATGTTTCCTGTCAGGAAGTTCCAGAGATTGTAGAAGAAATCGATGCCGAAGCCAAACCACAAGAAATAGGAAAGTGATTACAAGTTTCAAACACAACCTTGAATACTTACAGGCTCTCTTAAACCCAGTCACACCTCTAGATAAATATGTGGAGAGCAAGGGTGCCATTGAGGACGTCGCCTCTCGACTCGAGGAGATTTGAGGAGATTGAGAAAGAGGCCAATATGATTATAGATGCCACCACACAATTTTGGGGTAGCGTGGTCCAGGATGAACAATTAGAACAGTTGAACACACAACTAAGGGAAGTAGAAGCGTAGTTGGATGCACTACAAAAATCACTCATAGTGATGCCCCTGGTTGTGCAGGTATAAAAGGAAACAAATGTAAAGTAGTTGCAGTAGCAAGTAATGAAGGCATGGGAGCATCAACAGCAGTGCACAAATCAGCTTGAGGAGTTTCAGGACATTGGTGTGTAGCTGTCAATGAAAGTAGTTACTGCACTTGAGGTGGTGCAAGAAGGCCAAAGTGAGGTGAAAATGAAGATTGTCGAACATCCACTGGAACGGGATGTTGCGGATTGCATGGAGATTAGTGATAAGGTGAAGGAGAAAGTAGAAGAATTCAAAGAACAATATGAGTACTTCAAGTTTAAAATAAACAACTACACTATTTCTAGTTTACATGGTTTGAGGGCAAGCCACAAGATTGTGTTAGGGGCCTATTGGAAGGCCATTTCAATAAAGATAAGCTATGGAGCACCAAGGGTGATGCACAATAATGGATATGATGCGCAAGTACAAGGATGTCATGCAAGGCATCAAAGTTGATCAAATAGGACCATTTTGTAAAATGTGCAAGACTATAAATAGATCTAGGAATGTAATGTTGAGATATCATATTGGGGGAATCTTGATCTTAGGCGCTTATGTGGTGATATCTCAAATCTTATGCTGAATATTGAATTGTGCCCTATGAAAGACTGATTTTTGTTTTGATGCAACTATGGAGATGTTCTTGAGAACTTGTTTCGATCCAAAATTAATATGACATGATGGAGTTTGATGGAAATACTCTGTTTTATCTCTTTGTTCTTTTCTTATGTTGAATGATGCAATGTGAATGTATCGATACCGCAGTATGACTATTCTTTCTGAATGATGCGATGTTTCTGTGTTTTAAACCGTGTTATGATGATCAATATATTTATGAGTAATTATATTGCTGTGAACTAAATATGTTGATGTGATATGATGGTTTATGATATGAGTTGATGATAGAAAAACTTTTCTTTTATCTTCTAAGTAATTTTTCTATAGTTATACTATAGTAGATTCATAATCCTCCTTCTTACAGTGGGAACATGGTTCCAACAGTTCTCCCTTGAACATCTTGGGTGAGACTTCATCTTCTTCACAGGTGTTGTTGGATAGGGTAAAACCTGTCTGGGTCGGTGCTTAGGGAGATCATTGAGTTAAGGGTTTCAACAGAGTGTGAAACCCTATTGAAGGATATGTGTCAATGGTTCTTTGTGTTGATGTAATTGTAACTTCCAAATGTATTCACTTGTATTTCTTATGTATTATCACCCAATGTTTATTCCGAGATGTGTCTGTAATGTACTTGGGTCATGTCATGCCCCGGTGTTCCTATCGGGAGGTTCTATAATGTAAACAAGTCATGTCAATTCATTGTGGGTAACCCTCCTATTGGTTAAGGGTTAAAGTACCTGCAGTTCCGGGGCACTAGGGTTGTTAGACTCACCTAGTGAATTCGGCCCTAGTAGGGTTTTATCAAGTCGAGAATCAGTATAAATAGAGAGCTAGCCTCTCTATTTATCACACACTCACTCACACTCAGTTGTAGAACATAGCTGAGGAATAATATTACACTGGGGCTAGGAATAAAGAGGCTATTGCTCTCGGGAGATCATCTTACTATTTTGGGGTTTTACTTTTGGTGCTTATTCTATCTCTAAGGAAGTTGCGGGGTTTTATCCATTTATGGTTTCCTTGAGGAAAAACACTTTCGTCATTGTCTCTTGTGCTTTGATTGATGTGCCTGTTATTCTCTCAGTTAAATATCCTAATATAATGCTAGCTTAATGTTAAAAATCTAACATGGTATGAGAGCTAACCTGAGAAGAAGACACTGTGCATCTGCGGGAACTAGGGTTTCCTACTTTGTGGATCTCTTGCCATAGATTTTAAGCAAAACAAGGTTGGAATAAATATCCTCCCTAGGGCACATCTTTGTGTCGAAGTAGAATCCAATTCTAAGGTTTTTCAATTTTGGACCCGACACTACTGCCGAAAATTAGGGCTTTCCACAAAAGTGGAATTTTTCAGTGAGCGTGGGCCTAGATTGATCTCCTCCTCAAAATTGAATTTTAGAGATCAAGATCAAAGCATTTGGTTGGACAAAACTATGGAAAAGCAAAACCCTAATATGCTCATGAACCAACACTGCAAAATTTCAGCTCCAAATCCAGATATGACATCTTGACCTGGTAAGATCTAAATCTTTTGTATTTCCATTTGAGGTTCTTAGTTAAGATGTCTCATCATACCAAGCTTGATGAAAATCTTGAGGGAGATGATAACTTCTGAGCCTAGAAATATAGGATCTCCCTGGTCCTGGAAGAAAATGAGTTGGACTCCTATATCAATGAGGAGGTTCTAGTTTCGGAGGGAGATGAGGCTAAGGCCTTACATAAGAAGAAGTTGGTTATGGAAAAGAGGATCATTGCTGATTCAATCAAGGATCACCTCATACTACAGGTGTCCTCCCTAAAGACACCTAAAGCTATGTTTGATGCCCTAACCAAATTGTTTGAAGGGGAGAACATAAACTGAAAGATGACTCTGAGAAAGCAACTGAAGAATGTAAAGATCCAGAATGCAGAGACCATCCAATATTAATTTACAAGAGTCTCTCAGATCAAGAAACAATTGGAATTAGTAGATGAATAAGTGGAGAATGCATAGATTGTAATAACCACCTTGAATGGTCTCCCTAGATCATGGGACTCCTTTATTCAAGGAATCTATGCCAGAAAGAAGTTAGTCAAGTTCAGCAGACTATGGTAAGAATTCTCTCAAGAAGAAGCTTGAATAGCAGCTCGAGAAGAAAAGATGGGAAGTGAAGATCAAGCTCTCACGGTACACTCCAAGAAAACCAAAAGAAGTTCTCATCACCCCAGAGGTAAGCCCTTTCATAAATATAACACTAGGAAATATTTGTCTAGAATCAGATGTTATACATGTGACAAGAAAGGACACTATGCTAGAGAACGTCCTAGAAACAAAAATGTCTCTCACAAGAAGGGAAACAAGATAAGACATCATGCTCATGCTATAGAGGATGATGAACTTTCCACAAAGAGAACTAGATATGAAAGTGAAGATTCTTCAAGTGATGAAGAATATGTTTTGATTTACTCTCTCATGGGAAACATTACTCATGGAAGCAATGATTGGCTTATAGACAGTGGGGCTTCCAAACATATGATAAGATTCAAGGAATCCTTTGTGAAACTATCATAACATGAATCACCACACAAGGTGAAACTTGGAGATGACTACCAGTATCCAATAAAAGGTAGTGGGGAATCCTCCTATAAGCTAGAATATGGAAAGTATATGACAATGAAGGAAGTATTGTTTGTACCAGGACTAAAGAAGAACCTTCTCTCCATATCTGTATTAGATGAAAAAGGAATGAGGGTTGCATTTATAGATGTCCAAGCTATCATGTGGCCAAAAGGGAACTTCTATTAATGATGCAGTTGTGATTGGGGAACAAGAAGGAGGTTTATACAAATTGAAGGGCCATCCAGAACAAGCCTTGGTCCATGACACAGTAGAACCAAATGAACTTTGGCATAGAAGGATTTCACATGTGCATTATAGAGCACTACCACTTGCAAGAAAATCTATTGAAGGTCTTCTAGAAATTCAAGCAAAACATGATGGGGTCTGCAAAGGATGTGAAAAAGGAAAGAACACAAAGAAGACATTTCCAAGTAGCGAGAGCAAAGCAAAAGGAATTTTGGAAATCATCCACTTCGATGTCATCAAGCGAGTATGTATACTATGTTTCTTTTATTCATTAGAGGAAATTTCAACTCAAAATGGGCCTCCTAAAAAAATTAATAAAATAATAGTTAAAATAATAAAATAATATTTATTAATTTTGGAGGAAGAAAAGAAAAAAACTACTTTTTGTTTGTATTTTCGACATATCTCCCCGTGTTTTTACTCAAATTTAGATTGGGAGAGCTCGTTGGATACGGAATTAAATTCCACATCCAATGAGTACCCACTTGGAATACTTTTGACCAACCCCGCTACCCCAAAAACAAGAAATACCTGAAAAATGTGACGATGACATCATCATCACATTTTTTAAGATATTTCTTGTTTTTGGGGTAGTGGGGTTCGTCAAAAGTATGCCGAGTGGGTACTTGTTGGATGTGGAATTTAATTCTGCATCCAACGAGATCTCCTGGTAGAAATTTGAGTAAAAACACGGGGAGATATGTCGAAAATAAAAACAAAAAGGTAGTTTTTTTATGATACCTATCCCCAAATTTATATTAAAAAAGTGTTTAAGACCTATACGGTATTTCAAATTTAAAGAAATTTCATTGGCTAACACATGATGACATGGAATTTGAGTTAAAGTTAAAAGGCCCATTTTGACTTGAAATTTCCTCTAATGGATGACTTTTCTAGGAAGACATGGATTTACTTCATGAAGAACAAAGATGAAGTGTTTAGCAAGTTCAAGGAATTCAAATCCTTGATAAAAAACCACACTGAAAATAAGATCAAAACCTTTCGATCAGATAATGGCAAATAATTCACATCAAGTGAATTCAAAGAGTTATGCAAAGACTCGGGGATTAAGAGGGAGTTGTCCACTCCATATAATCCACAACAGAATGGGATTGCAAAAAGGAAGAATAGAACTATCATGGAAGCTGCAAGAGAAATGCTTCATAATCAAGATCTTCCTATGAATATATGGGAAAAAGTTACCAGAACAACGGTGTATGTACAGAATCGTACTCCACACATAGTACTCGAGAACAAGACACCTGAAGAAGTATTTTTCGAGAAGAAACCAGAAATCAGCCATCTCAGAATATTCGGGTGTCCAGTGTACATACACATTCCAAAAGAGAAGAGGACAAAATTAGATCCTTTAGGGAAGAAGGATATATTTGTCGGATACTCTGAAAAATTGAAAGCTTACAGAATATACTTCCCAGGATTCAAGAAGATCGACATCAGTAGGGATGTGACATTTGATGAAGACTTAGCTTACAACAAATCTAGAAAGAGACCTACTGAAGAAACTAAAGAATTAGAAGCACCCAGAATTCGTGACACAACCATGAACGAAGAAAATCAAGAAGAATATCGAGAATTTGAAGAACCTCAAGAACCTATAGATCCACCTGAAGATAAGAATCCTCATAAGAGGAAACCTTCTTGGGTACGAGAAGCTATCCAAGGTGAAAAAAGATATGGGGCTCCAAAAGAGAATCACAGAGAAATAAAGAGAACTAGATCCTGCTCTGGATATGTAGCTTTATTATGTGATTTCATCGATAAATAACCTTCAAATTATGAAGAAGTGGCAAAATGGAAAGAATGGAAGGATGCTATGATTGAAGAGTATCAATCGATCATGAAGAATGATGTTTGGGATGTTGTCCCAAGACCAGAAGGGAAGTCTGTTGTAACTTCCAAATGGATCTACAAGATCAAACATGCTGCAGATGGTAGCATAGAAAAATATAAGGAAAGATTTGTTGCTCATGGTTTCTCCCATAAAGAAGGAATAGATTATGAAGAAACTTTTGCACCTATAGCCAGCTATACTTCCATTAGATTAGAACTTGCTCTGGCTGCAGTGATGAAATGGAAGATACACCAAATGGATGTCAAGAATACTTTCTTGAATGGTGTAGTAGAAGAAGAAGTGTATGCGGAGCAGCCACTCAGTTTTGAGACACATGACAGGGAGTCTCATGTGTGTAGATTGAATAAATCCCTATACGGTTTGAAATAGGAACCCAGGACATGGTACAATAGAATTGACATCTTTCTATCCAATTTGGGCTATACCAAGAGTAAATCAGATTCCAACCTTTACTACAAGGTTGAAAATGGCAACCGAGTGATGCTCCTACTGTATGTAGATGATGTGTTTGTAATAGGTATGGATGGGTTGATTGCTGACATGAAGAGGAAACTTTTTTTCGAGTTCGAAATGAAGGACTTGGGTATGATGCATTATTTTATAGGCATGGAGGTGTGGCAGAATGCAGATGGAATCTCCCTCGGATAAGGGAAGTATGTAGTAGAGATCCTGAAGAGGTTTGGGATGATGGACTACGAGGCCATGACCACACCTATGGCATCAAACCTGAAGCTATTGAGTGATGCTTCATCAGAAGCGATTGATGCTACAATGTATCGTCAAATGATTGGGTCCTTGATGTACCTGACAAACATGAGACCATATATTTGCTTTGCTGTGAACACCTTGAGCCAGTTCTTGACAGATCCGAGACATGTTCAATTGATTGCTGCAAAGCGTATTCTGAGGTACCTGAGGGGTACAATTGATTATGGGATCAAGTATGAGGAAAATCAGAATATTAACCTGGAGGGTTATGTTGATTCAGATTGGGCAGGCAGTGACATCGATAGGAAGAGTAGTTTAGGGTGTTGCTTCAGTATGGGATTAGGTGTGATCTCTTGGTTTAGCATGAAGCAATCCTATGTGGCACTGAGTATAGCTGAAGTAGAGTATGTCGCATCTTGTTTAGATAGTTGTGAGGCAGTATGGCTAAGGAAGCTACTGTCTAATTTATTTGATCTTTAGTTGGATGCTACTTGTATATATTGTGACAACCAAAGTTGTGTGAAGTTGTCGAAGAACCTGGTGTTCCATGACAAGTTGAAGCATATCAAGATCAAGTATTACTATATTAGGGATATGGTGCAGATGGGAGCAGTGAAGCTCCAGTATGTTGCGACGAAAAAACAGATAGATGATGTGTTGACAAAGCGATTAGCCAGAGTGAATTTTGAGTACTTCAAGGAGAAGCTTGGTGTTCTCCAGATCGAGGTTCCTTCCAAGGGGAAGTGATGAGTCCATGAGCCATTCTGACATGGTGAGAGGATTGGTTCCTTCCATGTCAGATATGAGTGCTGGCCATTCTGATATGACTGTAGGATTGGTTCCTACATGATCAAATATAAGGGCTATTGCCATTCTTGGAATGGAGGTTCCTGGTCAGTTACCAGGAATACTCGGTCTAGGACTAAGGGCCATTCTGATATCACTATGAGATGTGTTCTCACATGATCATATGTGAGTGATTTGATTGAGGGATGTGTTCCCACTTGATCAAATATAAGGGTTGTTTCCATTCTTTGAATGGAGGCACCTGGTCAGTTACCAGGAATCCTCAATCTAGGACTGAGAGACATTTTGATGTGATTGAGGGATTGGTTCCCACATGATTAGATGTAAGTGCAAAGCCTTTCCACAGATGATAGTAGGCATTTCCTATCATGATGGTGAATGTGAGTTCTATCCTTTCCACAGATGATAGTAGGTGTGGCCTATCATGTTGGCGGATGTGAGTGCTACTCCTTTTCACAGATGGTAGTAGGTGTGTCCTACCATGCTGGTGATTGTAAGTGCTATGTATTTCCACGGATGGTAGTAGGTGTGTACTACCATGCTGGTGGATGTGAGTGCTATGCCTTTCCACATATGATAGTAGTTGTGTCCTATCATGCTGGTGGTTGTAAGTGCTGATCCTTTTCACAGATGATAGTAGGTGTGTCCTATCATGCTGGTGAATGTGAGTGTTGTGCCTTTTCATAAATCATAGTAGTTGTGTCCTATCATGCTGGTGAATGTAAGTGCTTGGCCTTTCTAACATGACTGGATTGGTTCCTATCATGGTAAGATGTGAGTACTAGGTGTGCCTTTCTGACATGGTGTTGGATGTGTTCCTCTCATGGTCATATGTAAGTGCTGGGTGGGCCATTCTGACTTAGGGTCAGATATAAGCACTGAAGAAGACCTACATGGAGGCTAGGCCTACAACCAGCATGAAAAAGGGATGGCTCTGTAGAACTTCCTATGACGAGAAGAATCATGAGATAACACCCGTGATGATCCAATGATAATGATCTAGCAGTGATGATCCAGATCCAGTGATGATGTCCAATGATGGTCTAGATCCAGTGATGATCCAGATCCAGTGATGATAATCCAGATCGAGTGATGATCCATATCTAGTGATGATGATCCATATTCAATGATGAAGATGACTTGAAGATGACGAGGACTTGATGCTGATCCAGATGATACAGAGAAGAAGACTTGTGCTGATAAATTGTGTCAAGAGAATACCTCCCTATTTAAGAGGGAGTGTTGATGTAATTGTAACATCGGAATGTATTCACTTGTATTTCTTATGTATTGTAACCCGATGTTTATTCCAGGATGTGTCTGCAATGTACTTGAGTCATGTCATGCCTCGATGTTCCTATCGAGAGGTTCTATAATGTAAACAAGTCATGTCAAGTCATTGTGGGTAACCCTCCTATTGGTTAAGGGTTAAAGTCCCCGCAGTTCTAGGGCACTAGGGTTGTTAGACTCACCTAGTGAAGTCCGCCCTAGTAGGATTTTGTCAAGTCAAGAATTAGTATAAATAGAGATTTAGCCTCTCTATTTATCACACACTCACTCACACTCAGTTGTAGCACATAGTTGAGGAAGAAGAAGACACTAGGGATAGGAAGAAAGAGGCTACTACTGTCGGGAGATCATCTTACTGTTTTGGGGTTTTACTTTTGGTGTTGATTCTATCTCTAAGGAAGTTGCGGGGTTTTCTCCATTTATGGTTTCCCCGAGGAAAAACATTGTGTTCATTTTCTCTTGTGTTTTGATTGTTGTGCTTGTTATTCTCTCAGTTAAAGATCCTAATATAATGCTAGCTTAATGTTAAAAATATAACACTTTGCAATATGAATGGAACTTCAACTGTCACTGTACAACATGTTATTCTCCTACTTCTTACCCAATTCCTCCATGAACCTCTGCATCCAAATCATCTCTTTACTAGCCTTTATGGAAACAACACACTTTGCTTTCGTTGTTGAAACTGCAATATCCTTTTGCAGTTTTGAAATCCAACTTACTGTTGTTCCAACTACAGTAAAAAAATACCCTATGGTGCTCCTCTTGTTGTCTTTATCACCTGCCATATATGCATCAATCTACCCCCGTAGAACAATGTCTAATCCTTTAAAACATAATGCATGAGAAGTGGTACCTCTCAAAAACCTAAGAATCCATTGTACTCCTTTCTAATTCTCTTCACCTAGAATGTTCATTTACCTACTCACAACTCTCACTAAATTTGCAATATATGGTCTTGTGCACACCATGGCATACATCAAGTTTCCAACTAATGATGAATAGGGAATTTTGGACATGTATTATATTTCTTCTTGTGTCTTGGGACACATATCCTTAATTCATTTGAATTGGCTGGCCAAAGGTGTACTAACGGGTTTTTAATTCTGCATTCAAAACCTCTCAAACACCTTTTCTACGTACTCACCTTGAGATAATGTCAATTTGCAATTTTGCCTACCTCTTGTTATTCTCATACCAAGGATTTTATTTGCAACACTCAAATCCTTCATTGCAAATGATTTTTCTAGTTTCCTTTTGAGCACATTTATATCCTGCATGTTAGACCCTACAACAAGCATGTCAACTAGATTTAACCTCATCTCTACCACCTTGTTCATCATAGCTACTGCTAAGTTTAAGGTGTTTTGAACATGATCCTTAACAGTAACTAAGGAAACATCCTTGCTTGAATTTTTTCTTACATATGCATGTAAATTTTGAAATTAATCCAAGGATGTATATCTGTTATCCCTATACTTGTCAAACAAATCTTCCCTAGTCTTAAATTGATCTGTAGACCCTTCATGAGTCTCTGAAAAAACATACTCCTTTACCTTAAAGGTAGGGCCTTTTACCTTCATTTGTTTCTTCTTTCCTCGGTATTTTTAATTTCTACCATATCTCCTTCAACTTCAATCATTTGTCTCTTTGAAGTCTCTGAGCTACCCTCCTGTTTTATTTCCATGGCATCTGAAAATGTTCTCTTATTAGTCATTTCTGAATGATTGGAAATTGGGGTGATTACCTATGCTATAGAAATTAATGCCAATGGATCCTATTGTGTAACACTGGTATCTTGCATTGGTTATATAGGTTCCTACTACTTATCCCCTTCAATCTGCATTGGTGAAGGATAATCTAACCAGCTAGCCTTCTCAGCTAAGCCATCAATTTCTTGATGATCGAAAAGCTTGTTCTTATTTACTTGCTTCCTTATAGAGATGATATGATGGGGGTCATAATTTATTGCAGTAGCTTTCTAAAATCCCATTGTTTGAAGGAATTTTGTAACCCATGCAGACACTGCTTGTTCCTATACCCTGCAAGACACAAGTGTAGAACAAAATAGAACATAAGCATATCCTTCCCCTAGATAATCAATTTGATCAACATGAAACTAACATCATACCTCGGATCTAAGTCCTTTCGTCCTTGTTCTAAAAGTCCTTCTTGCAAAATTCAGTACCTACAAAATAGATTAAAAGACAAGAGCACAAAGTGAGAGCATCATGACAAATCAATCATCTATGCTAGTGATCAAGGAGTCTAACAACATTTAACTGATATTAACACACATTAAATATAGGAAAGGGGAACACTTTTGTATAAATAATGAGAGATTAAAGTTACAACCATAAATATTTGATGTTTCTATATTTATCCCTACAAAATATATACAATCCTTCACACCTACAAGAATATCTTAACACATTAGCTCACTCAATCTTGCCTCTAAACCAGATCTCAGTCCGATAGCATAATGGTGCTTTCTTTGGCCTCCTCTCACTCACTCCATGAAGGCTTCATTTATAGGCCAATTATGATTATATTCACTTAGGGAATGGATAGGAGGTGATCCCAATAGGTGAGGAAGGCAAATGCCACCTCTCCCTAGCTATTTGGAACAAACTCCACATAGGATTTCACAAGGAAGCTTCTAGAATGTTCATTTTTTATGTTTTGGATTGATTGATGCTCTTGGCTTTAGGTGAAGAAGAGCCTGCGCATTTTTCTATACAAGGAGAGGTGCTGATGATGCCTTCTTCCAGAAAACATCTAGGATCCAGAGCACATTTATCCTAGGGATGGAAAAAATTTGTCATGGAAATCTTAGGCTAGGATTTTCTGAAAGGAAAACAGGAAACTATGGGATTTTTAGGTGCAATAGAATTCCGCCCAAAGTATGTGGCTAGAAATAAGTGATAGGTGAAATAGTTTTCTAGGCATCAATATGATATTAGAGGAAATAAGAGATGAGCTTTACAACTAACAAAATATGAATAACTGACTCGCCTGACTCAACCATGGCTATGGGCCAACACACTGCATATCCATGATGATGACCATGTCATGGCTACTAAGAATACACTGTAGATCCATGAAAAAATGACATAGAGAGTGGAAAATGGCTACAGAACATACAAAGTAGATCCATGTTATCTGAACCCAGTATGGACATAGCCACCAAAAATACAATGTGGATCCATGTCATGACTCCAAATAATCTTCCATCGCAATCTAAGGATAGGAAATTATGTTGATGAAGCCTAACCACTTAGGGTATTCATTCTAGTCCCCAATCGATACGATTCTAACCTTGAGAATAGATTTCTTGGCATCGAACAAGGCATAAACCACTTGATTACAAGTCATTGATGAAAACTATTAACAAGTGCGAGGGGGATCACCATTAATGTTAATGATTCCCAAGGCGTCTTAGTACATTCTCCCAAGTGTGAATAGATGTTTTGAAGTCGAACACTTGATAGAATATTTTAATCATAGGTTATTGATGAAAACATACTGTTGAAAGTGAGGAATCCTACTATTACGGCATGCAGGATTCAAGGTACTTAACTAGGTCTCTAAGTCTAATTCTCAGATGATGAGCTGAATTCGATAGGAATAAACTCATTGAAGGAGGGCCATGATGTTTCCCCCATCATCGACATGAAACATGGAAAAAATATTATTTTTCAAGTGATGAGACAACTATGAAACTGACTTAGACATGAGCAACTTGGTAAGAAGGTAAAGTTACTGATGAGTTGAATTTCAGAAGAGACATCCCTTGAACAATTTACGGAACGACACATGTCTTAGTAGCATTGACTCGATGAGACTGAAACCATGTGTATTGCAAGGAATATGACAAAGAGTTCTTTGAATCGACTCAATGGATTGAGGTAACTCACAAAATTGGATCGACTCAGATACATGCTGAATACCCAACTGTTCAGATATGCAAATGCAGATAGGTGCCATGTTCAAAGGTGGACTGTAGAATGCCATAAATACAAATGAAAAAAATTCTCCTTTCCCTTAATTTCCCCATCTTAAAGGATGGGTTTCTCTTTTTGTTTTTACGAGTCCAAAGAGGATAATAAAAACTCGTTGTATCCCATCAAGCGATGATTCCATTATCACATATTTTACGAACCTTAGAAAGGAGGGGTTCATTCCCAGATAGGGTATTTCACTATTTGATTTTATGAGTCCGATGAAAGTGAACTCAATATCGTTCATGTTTAGAGAGTCTGAACGAAGACACAAGGAGACTCCAAAAGGGTACTTTTTCATACATAAGCCTAATCGGTTCGAAAAAGAGATAACCTACCACGGACTAGTCAATCGTTCTGATACTTTTAGAACCGTGAACGTAACAAGTTCGCTTGGCAATATTTTTGTATTTTTATGGAGACCGAAAAGAGCTTAAATATAACTCCATAACGGGTTCTCTTTTTCATAATCTAGTTTTTACAAGTTTGAAAAAGCAGCAAAAGTAGACTCGAAACTCTTTTACAGGTTTTTTAATGAGCATGTGAAAAGTGTAAAATACACTTGGTACTTTTTCATTTCCACTCTAAGCTTGAAAAAGAAAAAAAGAGCTTAAAACATAGTCGCGAGCCATATAAATTTGACCTAGAAGCTCAAAAGCACATTAAATACAACTCCATTAAAAACTATACAAAACAAATAATAAAAACCCACTTTATTAAAGTAATTTTGGATTTGAAAATAATTTATAATTAAATAAAAATAATAAAAGGACCAAAACTACTATAAATAGAGGGTAATAGTAAAAACATTTTTACCGTTGTTACTTTACCATTTGGAGAGCTCGGAGTTGGAGTGAAAAGTGGAGAGCTTCACTTGGTGACTGTGGCAGCTTCGGTCCACCGTTTCTCAACTTGCTTGGAGGAGGTAAGTACCATAAACATTTATTTCATTCCCATGGTTTATTTTCTCTTGTTTTGACCAGAAATGGAGAGTTTTAGGGATTTTTTTTGGCCCAAAACGTGCACTAAGGCGACGTTATTGTTTTTCAAGATGAGCACGACAGCGCTTTGTCACGTTGGGACAAGTGCGTCATAGGTGCTCTGTCCACAACTGACAAGAGAGCGCTAGCTCGACGCTCTATAGTGCAGAGACAGAGGCACTGTAGGTTCTCTATCTATGGCAAGAAAATGCATCAGGTGCTCTATCTACACAATAAAACAACGCCACAACTAGGGTTTCCTCAAAAAATTAGCCCCCCATTCATCAAAATAAAATAAAAAATTGTTTTCCCTTTCCATAAAAATTGAACTTTTGTAATTATTTTATTCATGAACTGGTTTCTAATTCATATTTTGGATGTCTTGTAGGTGCAAAACAACATCCACACTATGGTAATATGGAAAGAGCGTGAGCATGAAGCAACATACTTTCAAGCTGTTAGTGATCCGTACACCATAGAAGCCTTACAGAACTTGTGGGTTACTAAAATATTTCATGGTGCCAGGCTGAGGACATATACTTCTTGACTGGGTTGTCTCGTAGAGGGAGACAAGTGGTTCTATATAGCCCATGGGGTGGCGAGATTTCCTTGGATGATATAATTGATAGATATTGTGCACTGGGGAGGCATTCCCAATCTAGGAAGCTTCGTATCGAGTAGATAGTGTACCGTTATTTAAGGATGGTGGGTTATACCACCAGGAAGGTGGCTAGGACTAGATCCGCTCACCTAGCCACTAGGGAACATATGTTATATTCCCTATAGTGTATGGATCCTACAGTATTCAACTAGTGTGAGGGCATGTTAGTCAGCTTGAAGGACTAGCTAAATAAGAGCAAGTAGGGGCAACTCAAACAATTTGGCTATGGAGCTGTGGTAGTGTCTTTCATCCTATAGAGGGCACCCCACATGAGGCCCTAGGTGACTCTAAGTATACTAGATCCCAAGGATTTTAGGATGCTCATATGGGTTTAGGTTATGGCACGTCATGGTAACGGGGGTCCCAAAGTTGTCTACGGGTCAGCCTTATTTCGCTGGTTACGAGTCCAACTACTTATGATCGAGGATTATTCCTATGAGGGGAAAGACTTCTGCGAGGATCCAGAGCTTCCACTATATGAGGGATAGGAATGGGATGAGCAAGGTAATAAATACACTATCCAGAATGTTTTTAAGTTTTCAATTATATTCAATTTTTATTTTGTAATGCTGAGACAAGTGAAAATGGTTTATGCAGACATTGGACATGTCCATCCAACTAGGATGTCTCCTATTGAGAGGCAGGTAGGAGTTGGAGATATAGTGGCTTATCTCTCTGAGGAAGATAAGGATCTTGGATATCTTGAGGAGAACCTGTAGTGTTTGAATGTAGGAATTCCCAATCTTACCACTGATGACCTACCCAGGCACTACCAGTGTCATACCATGGGAGTCTCAGGATGGTTTTCCAAGATACTCCGTAGAGTGGCTCAAGCCATTATATGCTATCATGAGCATCACCATGATGATGAATAGTCTACAAAGACTTTTTACTCTTTTGTGTATGTATTCATAATGAAAGCTTCAAGGATTCATATTTTTCCCTATATATGTATCTTTTGAACTATGACAGTCTTGGACTTGAGGGCACTGAAAACTTGATGTTTCAGCCCATTTTGTATCTCAGCTTCACCGTTTTTATATATATATGAAAAAATTTATTTACAGATGTGTGTGCAAAAAATGTGATGTGTGAAATATATGCCTACTTATGAATTTACATGCATGTTTTTATGTTATAATGGATATTTAATTATGAGCAATATACCAATCTAAGACATAATTAGCTAAGGAATCTGCAAGAACATTCAAATGTCTTGGAATATGTTGATACGTGACTTACTCAAAAGATATTTCTAAAATACTAACCCTTCAGAATTTACAAAGGAGTAGACGGTTCCAAATGGTGTAGACTCGGTTAAGTTGTTGAAAAACTAGTTCTGAATCTACCTAAGCCCTAATCTTCCTTACATCATTAGCTAGGGATTTCATCAACAATCCAATTACCACATGATACTCTGTGAGATTGTTGGTGGAGGGACCTAAACAAACACCCCCTGAACTCACCAGATCACCTGTAGGAGCATACAGTACCCAAGCTACCGATACAATATTTAGCGTGTAATGATTAGCACCATCTGCGAATCCAGTAAAATTGGTCATCTGTCCATTAGACATAGGACATACATAAGTAGGGTTTGTGAAACACATCTTAAATCACACAAAAAAGCACACTTTCAAATAAATACACATAACAATATATAAACAATATTTATAAAGACCTTGTGCTAGATGGCCTAGGCATAGTATATTTTAAGGTAGAGCCCATTACGGGACTCACCCAGGGATATCCCATCGTAGTCTACTAACTCATATGAACCCTTTTCCAAAACGCGAATGATAATGTAAGGCTTGTGCCACATAGATTCAAATTTCCCTACCCCCATCTTATCATGCTTTTGGTCATAGGTCAATACCATATCTCCTTCATTGAAAGAGCGAGGGTGAACAGTTCTATCATATTGGGATTTCATCCACCATTTGTGTGCCTTACTTTCTAAGGTAGCATCGCAGCGAGTTTCATTAAGCTTATTTAGATACAGAAATTGTTCCTCTTCTATAGTGGTGTTAGGAAAAAGTTCCACAACGAGCTTTAGAGAAGGGATATCGAATTCTATTGGGAGAGATGCTTACAATCCATATACTGGTTGAAAAGGTGTGAAACTAGTGGAAGTCTTTACACTGGTCCTATAGACCCAAAGTGCAGAAAATAGTTGGAACTACCAATTTAATTTGGCCTTCCCTACCATTCGTTGAAGCATGGTTTTCAACACTTTATTTATTGCTTCAACCTGGCCATTTTCCTGAGGGTAGTAAGGTATAGAGTTATCGTGGTGAAACCCCAACTTTGCACTGAGTTCTGTAGTCATTTTGTTCTGGAAGTGTGACCCATGATCGGTCACGATGGCCCTAGGAATCCCAAACCTAGAAATGATATGGTTAAATAATAACAATGCATTTGTTTTCCCGTCTTCAACATATGTGGGCATAGCCTCGGCCCATTTTGTAAAATAGTCCATAGCCACAATAATGTAGCCATTCCCCCCGTCTAAGGTAGGACTACAATGCACAAAGTCTATGCCCCATTTTGCAAAAGGGCCAACTTCTATGGCAGGGTGGAACGGAGCTGGATGGGTGCGCTTCTTATTTGTGAACATTTGGCAGGGAGGGAATTTCTTGATAGTTTCAATATAGTCTTTGAAAATCGAGAGCCAGAAATACCCTGTGCATGAGATTTTCTAGGAAGTATCCAACCCAGAGAGATGACTGCCACAAGCTTTAGAGTGGCAATAATTTAAGACGATTTCAGCTTCTTCATGTGTAAGAAAACGTCGTAATATAGAATCTATGCCATGGTGGTATAAGGTATCATTCAAAATGAGATAGTATTTATCCTAGTGGCGGATATGACAATGTTCATCACAGGTGGCAACGAGATCATATCGTAAAGTCTAGAGGTAAAGAATGATATATCCATACCATGGATTAGTCATACTAATGAGAAACAATGATTCATCAGGTAATGAATCGATGGGCTCTGTGTCCTCCTTACTACGAGGAAGGTCACATATAAGCTCAACAAAAACAAGAGACTTCTTGGAAGTGGTTTTAGCAAACTCCAACTCAAATTCCTGGAGAATAATGATCCATTGTGAGTATTTTTCCCCAAGTATATGATGTGTCAAAACATACTACATGGGGTTATATTCAACATAAACAGTAGTAGTGTGAAACCAAATATAGTGACGAAATTTATGGACCACGATGAATGTGGCCAGAGCTAGTTTCTCCACATGTGAGTATCGGGTTTCGGATTTTAGAAGACTCTTACTAGCATAGTAGATCACATGTTTTAGGTCATGTTTTCCTATTTGAACAAGGACCATGCCTATAGTTGATAGGGATGCAGCCACATACAAAGAATAATCCTTAGTATAATCAGGTGGTTGCAACACCAGTTCATGGGTGAGAGCATGTTTGATATTGTCAAATGCGCACTGCACGAATTCATCCTAGACAAAAGGTGTATCCTTTTTAAGCAATCTCATGAATCCTTGTGTCCTTTTTGCGTAGTTGCAGACAAAATGATGTAGAAAGTTTGCATTCCCTTGCAAACTTTGGATTTTTGTGACATTAGTGGGAGCAGGTAGAGCCAGGATAGCTTCAATATTCAAAGGATCAATATGGATGCCATCCTTAGACACGATGAAACCAAGCAATTGGCTAGTTTTAGCACAGAGAACACATTTGTGGGGGTTCAAACGAATGTTGAAATGATGACATCTAAGAAAAATATCTCTTAGATGATCAACATGAAGGTTCCACTTCTTGGAGTGAGCAGGCAGGTCATCAAGATAGTGATCCACAATGTGTTTAATATCATGAAAAGCATATGACATGGTGCATTGAAACGTAGCGCCAACAGTTTTTAAGCAAAAAGGTAATTTGCAATAGGAAAAGTTCCCCCCATGGGCAGATGAAGGCCATCTTATGTTTATCTGAAGGGAAGATTTTGATCTAAATATATATATATAATCCATCCATGAATGAGAGGATGATGCTTCTAGCACAATTATCGATTATTTGATCGATATAGGGAGTGGAGAAATTGTCCTTGCGACAACCCCGATTCAAATCCCTAAAATTGTTGCAAACCTTGATAGTACCTTGATTTTTATTCACAAGAACTATATTGGATACCCATTCAGTTAAATATACGGGGTATATAAAACCATCCCTTAGAATTTTTTCAACTTCCTCCATGACTGCTGCTTTTTGTGGATCTACATTTTGGCGTACTAGCTTGGCATCAGGGTAGGTTTTGATATCATGGAAGACAATGGAGGGATCAATCTATGGAATTTCTTCATATGTCCAAGAAAAGAAATCTTGAAATTCCTTGAATAAGGCAGTATATAATTGAACCTCATAAGGCGAAGATTTCTAGCCTATTTGTTTATTGTCTAAAACACCATTTTTCACTGATATTTCCACGAGCATAGTTTTGGTAATATTGCATAGAACTATTGATCAGTTAGATTTCATCACCCCTAATTTAATTTCTAATTATGAAAACAACATCCCACTTCTGACTATCCCATAGTATCAGAATATCGGATTAGTCCTTCTTAAAGAGTATTCACTCATGAAAGTATTTCCATTGTCAAATCCTCCTCTTGCTTCACAAACCACATCCATAAAAATTATTTCTAGCTCTATCATAGACAAAGGAAAATCTATTGCTGAATATGCATCACTTAATCCTTTTGAATAAGTCTACAGTGCAATACAATCCACAAGTGACCCTACCATTAACGATCATTTGTTGGTGGCCTCAAATTTTTATCACCTACCATATTGGCTAGACATCCCCCCCAATCTCCAGATTATCTTTCACATACACTTCCTACTGATGAATTCATTATGGAAGTTTTGTCCCTAGAAGAGATGACTTAGAGAGATCATCATCATCGATCCTATTTCCTTCGCCCTTGTCATGTGGTAAAAGAGAACTTCGCATCAATAGTTCCATCTGATATAGTTACGGACCCTCAGTCTTTGATACTCACTTGTGATGTTGAGTCTGAGGGATCCTTCCTTGGAATGGGAGCTAGACGATACAAAAAACTATCGATGCTNCCCCCCAACTAAATCTGGATGGCAAGAAGTAATCCATAGGGTTGAAATCTGTGACTGTCAAAGGACTTGACTTTGGTGGGTGAATGATTAATCTCAGGAGAACCAGTGGCTCTCTAGAAAGAAAGATACATGACCAAAGTAGAGGCTCCCTTGTCCAAAACAGTACAACAGATATTCTTTCCGGCAATTTTGGTGGTTAGCTAGATAGCCAATTGATGGGGGAGCTTGGTTTTAAAGTCATCCAGTTTGAAAGAAATGATGTTACTATTCTCAGGATCCATAGCTCCAAGTGTTGTGAGAAAATGTTTCTTTTGGGTGGGACAAGTTTGGATTACTTCTAGGGCTGACTTAGCGCATGGTTCCTAGGCCAAATATTCTACAATGTTATAGTATTGGGAAGCACACGCATCAGTATTAATAACAGATTTACGAAGCGTACTCTTTGGTGGGAAAATAAATTCCTCAAGTATAGGTTTTTCAATATGAATGCCATTACTAGGAGGAGGTGTGGATGCTGAGGGTTTATTGGACAGAACTTCATTAGGTTTCTTCTCTGGAGGGGGATCATAACTACGTGCTCTTGTATTCAGGTTAATCGTTTCACTATATATCATTTTAACTTCATCAATCGATGAAAAAGGACCATGCAAAGATTGATGATCAATCAATTGTTGTTCGGTGGGGAAAGGATCTTTGAGAATTGCTAGGGTCAGTGAACCTTTCAAAAACTTATTAAATTCCTCCCCAAAAGGGCATTCTTTGGTGAAATGATCACCTCCACAGATTAAGCAGGGATATTTTACCTTTCTCTTACCTTTGGAATCAACATCAGTATTTGGTGATTTATTACCTTCCTGTTGATTATCAGGTTTTTTCAATTTATTCTTGCCTTTATTTTTTCCACCCGAAGATTTAGCGGATTGGACTGCATTTACCTCGATGAAAGAAATAGGAGAAGGTGCAGTTTTGGATGGTGGTGTTGTTTGAATTACTAGTGTGACAGGTTGAGTTTTATTTTTGGTATATTTTTCCACCATTTGAATTTGAACTGAACCAAGGATTCCATTAGCAGGTGGTTTAGTTGTGGGTCTTCATGGATCAGTTGTGGGGCAAGGAGCATGGGGAATTAAGTCGTACAGAGTACCTGACTGGGAGTAAACCAAGTCTAAGTACTAAGCATGGATAATATATTGCTCCTCTGTAACAACACCTCCCATGGAAACATCTCTGTAAATGGGTTGGAGTGAAGACTTTGTGAGCCAATTAGCAAGTAACTGGTCATGAATAGGGGCATTTATTAACCTACATCTTTGTCTCCACTCATGGATGTGATTGGAGATATGTGTCAAAGTAGTTTGTCGAAGTGATGTTAACATGTCTGTACATGTCTCATACCAGATTGGTAGTTGAAAATGAGTTAAGAATGCCATTGATAAATCATTAAAATCCCAGAAAGAGTGTTGTGGTAGCTCTATATACCATTTTGCAACAATTCCCTTGAGGGTTCTTTGAAACAAACATAGACGGATTGAACTGTCCATCAGAGAATTGGATGAACACCATTTATGAAAAGTCATCACATGGTTCTTAGGGTATTCACCGAGTTTTCCATCAAACTTTGGTATATCCAAAGGTAATTTGACTGGAATGGCTGGCTAGGAGGGGTCGTGATGTAGCAAAAAATGGACAGATCTGGAAGATCTAATGTAGCAAAAAATGGCAATTGTTGATTGGGTTGAGGATACTATTAATACTAATATGGAATTTGTGCACCAGTAGGACCATAGGAATATTGATAAACGGGCATAGATGATGCCCCAAAAGTTGGTTCATTAGGTTGTTGGTTACTCGAAGGTTCTCCAAGTGGTGGTGGTCCATCGAGAGGTGGTGGTTTTGGGGGTCCTTCGGGTGGTGGAACTCTACAAGGTGGTCCTATGGGTGGTGGTCCTCTAGATGGTGGGCCTCCAGATGGGGGTACTCTAGATGGTGGGCCTACAGATGGTCCACCAAGTCCTTTGGATCCTCCAGGTCCTACAAGTCCTCCAGGTTCTCTCAAGGGCCCTTCGGGTGGCGGGCCTCCAGGTGGACCGCCATACCACCCAACAGTGTTTATGAAAGCTCTTCCATAATATGGGACATTATACCAATTCAGTTATCCCCAAGGATCAAATACATTTCCAGGGTAGGGAATTCTGGGATAGACTAGCATTGACTATGCAGGCTGATAGGCTTGATTAACCGTGGGTGGATGAGTTCTGGGATAAGTATATCCCCAAGAAAGTGGAGTAATGACAAGTTGGACCCATGAGGATCCTCCTTGACTGGTAGGAGGTACAACTGTAGTAGTATTAAGAAGAGGAATGTTTTCTGCTGGAGGTCCCATTGGTAAGCTTTTCCCCATGCTAGAAATGGGTACTCTTGTACCGAGGAATTCTCCCTAGTTATAGAAGCTATTGGAGGAGTTGAGACAGATGGAGAATCTTGACTAGGAGAGGGGTTTTGGACTGGATTTTGACTAGGAGGTGGTGTGTGAACCGTGTTCTGAGTAACCAAATTTTGGGTCGATGATTTTGGAATAAGAGCTACTTTAGGTGGTGACAGGCCATGATACCCAGATAGTGTTGATCTTGAAGGACTTGGAAGAGGGTAAATGCTTCTTCTCCTTAGTTTCCCAAAAAATTTAAATTCTTATTGGCGTTGACACAAACGCTCGATAGAATCTTGGAGAAATTGTTCATTTGATGGAGCATTCTCTAAGAGTTTGCTTAAAGGGGATAGTATAGATGGCTCCAGTTAAGATGTAATAGTTCTGTAATCATCAATAGACTGTCCTATGGAGGTTCTTTGAAAAGGAGAATTTGGACCGTATTATGCTTCTATGGCTTCACGAGGTGGGTTATTGAATGTCCAATTAGATGATCTGGGTTGACCTTCCATCGAAAAATGAAAAGGGGGTAAGCCATAAGAGGCAGTTGGACCAATAGATTATCATAAGAAAGGAGATCTTCTCTATTTCAGTAGTTGTAGTATTTTCTATATGAGCATCAACAGAAGCTAGCCATTCCATAGTTTCACCTTCTTCTCCTTCCACGATAGGCGGAGAGTCATATGGTAAGACTTGTAATCTATGAGAATGCCAACTTGAAAACTACACATCCCAGGTGGTATGAAGTTTTCTACCCTGGGTCAACAAAAAAGAAAGACACACACAAACAAACCTACACAAGATAAGGCTACAAGTAAATTTAAATGATAGGATGGGTTGAAGATAGCTGGTCTCTCACTAGGATTTTCAAGTTGTCACAACTCGCGATATACCGCAGGGTCCAATAGTGAAGCGCGACAAGGAGGCTTGGGACCATTCCCTTCATGAACCCTCGATTACCTGGATGGCACGTGCGTAGTAGATCCCTGAGTGTTCTTCTTCGTGTATTTCTCTAACAAGATGGCTAAAGGGATTTTCTCAGATGGTTTAGGAATCCTAGTAGGGTCTCCTAATACACGCAAGGTACTTGGGAGCTCAAATCCATAGTAGTATTGTCTAATGCAAAATCGTTCGAAAGGGTCCCTCAAATATACAATCGAGTACATGAAGTACCTTTCAATATACCTCAAGGGTACGTAAAAGGTCATTCTATATACCGACAGTACATGGAGGAACCGCAAAGACCCCAGATTGTAGTGTAGGCATGAAACAACAACTCCTACATTTTAATATGTCGAAACACATCTCTATCTAATCACTCAAATTTCTATAAAATTTTAGCCTAAAGATACCATTTATTTTATCTAAATGATTAGTGAATGTCTGTAAGGTGTTTTCTCCAAAATGAAAATTTAAATCTATATGTGATGCACTTCTTTTTATTTAATGAGAACTATCTAGAGTATGGAAGAGACAATTTCTTTTTTCTTTCAAAAATACACCAATTCAATGCCACTTTCAACAATTCAATTACAAGACCTAGCAAGTAATTCTACAAAGAATTATTCAAACACAAACTTTTCACCAATAAGAACTTTAATTCTCTAAATCCAGAAAGAAAGAAAAAAAACTAAGCCTCTAATGTTTTTATCAAAATCAACTCTACTCAATAACATCAAAAATATTTACTTGCCTAAATCATTCATGCAAACCAAAAATAGACTTTTCAAAGCAAAAACAAGACAATTTAACTAGTTTTCTTTTTGTATTTTCAAATATGATTTTGAAAAATAAATGACACAAAGTAGTCTAAAGAAAACTGACTTAATGTGAGGATAATATTTCCTTTTTTCCAACTAAGTCTTTCAGAGAGTAAACCACACCAAACAAAGAATCCAATACTAAGTTTCACACAATTCCTTTCATTATGAATTTTCACTAATAAAGAAGGCAAATGTTTTGAAACGGAGCTCAACAAATGAGAATTAGATTATCAAAATCACCAGACTCGATCAATAACAAAACTCAAGTGAATCACACTAAACTTTTCAGAGAAATACAAACATAAAAAATAAAAAAGCAAGCAGTTCAAAGGACCTACCTCAGCGCATAGAGGAAAGCTGCAGCAGAGCATTACAAAGGGATTAGAGCTTCTTGTCCACTAAAGTAGGGTGTTGTTGGCGCTCTATGTAAACCATCGAAAGGTGCTATCAGTGGTGCAAACCAAGAGGAAAAAGGTGCCTTAGAATCAACAGTGCTTTGCCAAACAAATTTGGGTGCGTCGCTGGATCTAAAGATGCAATAACTAAATCTCTATAAAAGAAACCAAGAAATTGGGATGAGTTGGACTGATAGCAGTAGAAAAAAATTATAAACATAGCTAATTAACAGGATCAACAAGATGGATCACCCACCTTATTAGCTGAAATAGCTAAAGAAGAGAATGTAAACTTCACAAGCAAGAAAGTTACCATCAATTGTAGATCTAACTGGATCTTCTCTAGATATGACCGGATCTGCCCCAGATCTAACTGGATTAAGCTCTCCCCAATGGCGTCTCCAATTTTGTTTCAAGGAAATTTTCAACTATTGCGGACACTGCTTGTTCCTCTACCCTGCAAGAAATGAGTGTAGAAAAAAAGGGCACATCAACATATCCTTCCCCTAGATAATCAATTTGATCAACATGAAACTAACATCATACCTCGGATCTAAGTCCTTTTGTCTTGTTTTAAAATTCCTTCTTTCAAACTTTAGTACCCACAAAAGAGATTAAAAGACAAAATCACAAATTGAGAGCATCATGACAAATCAATCGTCTATGCTAGTGATTAATGAGTCTAACAACATTTAATTGATATTAACACACATTAAATACGGGAAAGGGGAAAACTTTTCTATTAATAATGAGAGAGAAAAGTTACAACCATAAAGCCTTGATGTTTCTAGCTCTATCCCCTAAAAAATATCTACAATCCTTCACACCTACAACAATCTCTTCACACATAAGATCATTCTATCTTTCCTCTAAACTAGATCTCTGCCCAATATCATAAGGGTGCTTTCTTTGGCATCCTCTCACTCACTCCATGAAGGCTTCATTTATAGGCCAAGTATGATGAGATTGACTTGGGGAATGGATAGGAGGTGATCCCAACATGTGAAGAAGGATAATTCCACCTCTCCATAGCTAGTAGGAACAAACTCCACATAGGATTTCGCAAAGAAGCTTCTAGAATTATTTTTTCATGTTTTAGATCGATCGACAATCTTGGATTCAGGTGAAGAAGCATTGACTCATTTTTCTCCACAAGTAGAGGCGTTGATGATTCCTTCTTCCAAAAAACATCTAGGAGCTGGCGCGCTTTTCTCCATTGGACATAGCACAGATGGTGCTTTGTTAGAACTAGGGAAAAGTGTCGGGCTTACTAGGGATGGAAAAAATATTTCAAGGAAATATCAGGCTAGGCTTTTCTAAAAGGAAAATAGGCAACTGTGGTATTTTTAGGTGCAACACCCATATCCTTAAGAAATATCTCTATCATAGGCAATGCAACTTTGCTTTTAATGATGAATGGCCCAACCACCCAAGGGAACTTAACCTCTGAATCCTTTCTAAAACTTATGAAATTATCATTCTCAACTATTAGTTTCTGTCTGATCAATTCCAATGCAAAAATCCTTGGAGTGAATAATGCATGTAGGATATAAGGTTCATGAATGAATCCATATACTCTAATGATTGTGTGGTCTTCCAATAAGAACCAATCACCAATCCTTTTGTCTAGTGCAAATTACAACGATTCCTTCATAATTGGCAATACTATGGGTAGCTTGTTTTGGAAAAAGACTGTATAAAATTCTATCATTAAGAAGTTCATATACTTAAATAAAATCCTATTGATCTCATCTGTCAACACCATCTATGGTAGTTGCAAATTTTCTTCATTAAAGGACAGAAACATCCTTACTAACTAATTTGAAACCTGAAGTGGTTTGTATTATGGAAATTCACTAACTAAGAGTGAATACTCTCAGCCATGAATTCATCAAATTTAAAATAGAATGACTGGGACGACTAGGGTTATAATTGTCTTGTGTTAACTTTGAATCAAAGACTCATTAAAAGCTCAGTAACACACCTATATGTATCCAGACCTACTATATTGACTCATTAATGAAATAACTAGTTTAGTTTCTTCATTAAACAAGTTGGTATCTACAGGGAGAGATTGATTTTGTAGAGACACATCTCACCTAAAACATGTAGTGAAAAAGGATTGTTTTTGCTCCAAGGTTGCTTCACAGAAATACTGAATTAGGTTTTCCTCATTGAAATCTTCTTGAGACAGGGTAAATGAGGAGGGAACTATAAGTGAATCATGGAAAACTAGAGAATCGACAGGACAAAGGACTTTAGACTTGGATGAATCCATGATGACTCTCTCAGAAGAAGAATAATTTGACACACACCACTCAACAAAGTATGGAAAAAATATGGTTTGTTTAGGACAAGAAAAATGAAAATAGGATATACTAACACCATGCAAGTATGTACCCTGGTCTTCAAAGGTTTTTATTTTGGTTTTTAACTTCTTAAATAAGATGAAAGACAACAGAGTATCAAAAAACTCACTATCCCTGTCTTCAAAATCCTCTTCAATTTTCTGGTATTCTAATGCTTGAGCCTCTATTTCCTCTCCACTGTCCATTTTTGAATACTCCTTGGTAGGTAAAAAGTGGCCTACCTGGTCAGCTGACGAGTGGATGAGAATATTTATGATTTGGCCTCTCCCACACAAACTAAGCTTTCTTCTTCCAATGCACAAAAGACAAATAGTATTCAGCCACGTGGTTAACTTTTTATAGTATTTTATGCAATGGAATCCTCTTTTATTTTTCATGAAACTTTCCCTATGTGAATACCTTTTCATCCATATATCTACTTCCTCTTTATCCTGAGCTGTCGATCTCAATCATTGTTTATCCCTACATTTCTAATTCCTTTTACCTATTTATCTTTATCCTCCCTGGAATTCTCAGCAGCAGATCCCTTCATAACCATATATCCCTCGTCATTTTGATTACCATTGTATATTCTCTCCTTGATTTATCATCATCCATCCAAAATATAAATACCTCGCATCTTTCATCAGTGGATTTGCTAACAACCCTTGATCTTACTTTCCATAAATCCCTACCGCTGATCTTTTATGACCTTTACATATTCCTCTCAACCCCAATTATACAAACAATATGCACATTTCTCTAGTGGAATCAATCTCCATGGTATATCTTTATTGACCTCAGCCTCATCCTTTGATTATTGTTACCCTTTAACCTATTACACAGGGCTTCATTATGATTCTTTCTGTGCATCTTACAGTAGCGTAATATCCCTCGATCATATATCTCACCATCCTTAAATCTCAACCCTCGATCATGTGGGCCCTTTAACATATTTCACTGATTTCAACATCTAATTAATCAACCCAACTTCTATAAGCGGAATGATCCATAACCATTGATCTCATTCAAGCATCGATATTCACTATTGATTTGTGCGGCCTATACACTTCTTTGTTGATTCCTAGCTTAAATTTTTCTGTGCATGTTCACCCAATGGAATTTTTATGGACCGTAGATCACTTTATTATTTAGATCTGCGTCATTGATCTATGCAGTAGGTAAGCTTTTCCGTTAATCGGAAAATTTTATTTTTCACGCTAGTTCTACTAGCGGAGTCATTCTTAGTCGTAGATATGTCTTACATTTTTGTATGATCATAGACCTTGGATCTCCTTTACACCATTCTTCTATCTTCCCAAATTTATTTTCTCATGCATCTCTAGCTAGCAGATAAATTGACAACCGTAGATCTTCCCATCCACATATCTACACCATTAAAATCTGTCACATGATAGCATAATGCACATTCTTCATTTAAGCTCATTTTAAAAACTTAACTCATGATTTCCTTGGAAAATATAGATTCTAATTTTGGAAATAACCCCCTTTATCATTCTTTAAACACTTTATAGCATACCTTTGGTCATATCATGAAAATTTCCATACCCTGCCTTTTTTGTCCTAAATTTTTCCCCTTTCCAACTGATAACCAAGAATAATGCTAACAGTTGGCTCGAACTGGGAATGTTATCCTCCCTGCGAGGTAGCAAAGAACCCACAGACCAATTCTTGTTTTATTCTTCTGTACAAACTCAAAACTCTTTTTCCCTATTTCTATATATAAAATAAAAGAAAATGGAAACCCCTCAATATCTTAGGGCCTTCTCTTCTAGCTTCAAATCCTTCATCTTTCTGTATGTATTGATTTCTTCAAATTAAATAAATATGTACAACTAGAATACTAAAATTACCTTCCATCTTATGACAAGTAATTTTTTCAGAAACTTCCCTTGACAGGACCCCCTTTTAGTTGAACCCCGTCCTAATGCTACAAAATAAATGAATTATCTCCCATGAAATCTATAATGATATATGGTCCTTTCCACATGTGATCAAATTTTCCATGTTTTTCGTGTTAAAGTATTGTAACTTCGGAAGATATTATAGATGTATTGATTGTGTTCCTCCTTTAGGAGATGAGTTTGGTCTTGTAAGAGCCATTGAAAGAATCAATATAAACCTCTGGATGTAATTCAGGCCAATAGTACCCAAGTGTCAATATAATAAATATTATTTTTGGTGTCTTTCTAGACAAGTTGGCGCACTCAGCTAGACAAGTCGGCCCTATTAGGTTATAGGTCAAGTCAACTAGAGAATTTAAATAGGGAGGTGCTCCCCTTCATTTGTACTCACTCACTCAAGTGGTTTTGCAAGAGAGAGAATAACAAGTGCACCAGAAAAAGAGAGAAGCAGTTGTTTGGGCTTTACACTACTTTGGTTGAGTTCTATATTGAGGATGTTTTTTAGGGTTTTTTCCCGTGTGGCTTCCCCGAGGAAAATCTTTATGTTCTTGTGTTCTTATGTTTTTGTTCTTATTTTTCTTTCAGTGATATTATTAGTGACAATTTGTTTTAAGATATCGTCTAAGAAAATGAAGAAAACCTGACATGGTATCAGAGCCACCCTAAAAGGAAACACTACAAAATTAGGGTTTGTTACTCAGAAGAAATCCCTCGGTAGATCAACCATAAAATAGGGCTCACTCAACTCACCCTTGAAGAGTGCATATTTCTATGAAGGAAAAACTTGATTCTAAGAAGTTTCAGTTTTGGACCAGTCATTGTTGTCAAGACAAACTAGGGCTTCAGTTTTCTCGAGACTCCATCATCAATCTCAAAAAAAGAAAGATACAGTCTAACTTGCCATAGGTAGGCACATCTTTTCCATCACTCATCCCTACTAGTGATCCCAACTAAAAAATTAGGGTTTCTACATCAAACCCTAGGTCATCAAGAAGAAGGATAGCCATAATTTGTTTTCATGAAGTAAGTACTACTCCTCGTTATTCCATTTAAAGTTCTCATTCTATTACAGATGACAAATAATACCAAGCTAAATAAAAATCTTGAAGTTCTTGAAACTTCATATCATGGAAGTATAGGATCATGCTTATCCTACAAGAAAATGATCTATAAATATTTGTAAAGGGGGAAGTGGAAGAACCATAAGAAGTTGAAGACAAGTACAAGTATAAGAAGGATATGATCATAGCTGACTACATTAAAGATAACTTGATCCCTCGAGTATCCTCAAGGGAGACTCCAATAGAAATGTTTGATGCTCTATCTGATCCATTTGAAGAAAGAAACATCAATAGGAAGATGACCTTGAGGAAACAACTCAAAAGTGTAAGAGCTCAAAAGTCGGAGACCATGCAGTCATACTTTACAAGAGTACATCAACTCAAGGATCAGTTAGAAGCTATTGGTGACATGGCTAAATAAGAAGAATTTGTAATGACCACATTGAATGGTCTTCCAAGAGATTGGGTATCCTTTATCCAAGGAATCTATTCAAGAAGGAATCTAACCAAGTTTCGATAGTTATGGGAATAATGTGTTCAAGAAGAATAAAGGATAGAATCCATAGAAGAAAAGCTAAATGACAATGAGGATCAAGCATTGATAGTTCATACCAAAGGCAATAACAAAAGAAAGAGTCATGACAATCCTCATAGAAAGACTCGAGGGTTTATGAAGTCCTATAAAGACTTATAAAATTATGAATGCTTCACTTATCACAAGTTGGGACAAATTTCTATTAACTGTCCCATGAAACTAGAAAGAGTAAAAAAAAATGAAAAGATTTCAGGCCCATGTTGCGGAAGATAGTGATCAATAAGTTGAAGAGGAAGCAAAGAAGGATGAAGACTTTAGTGAAGAATATGTATTTATCTCTGCTCTAACAGAATCAATCTCACCAAGAAATAACACCTAGCTAGTGGATAGTGGTTCCTCCAAGAACATGATAGGTTACAAGGACTCACTCTCATGTCTTGTACAAAAGGAATCTCCACACAAAGTAATGCTTGGAGATGATTCCCAATACTCGATCAAAGGAATAGGGGAACCATCCTATAAGTTGGAATCTGGACATTCCATGAAGATGAAAGATGTTGTTTATGTTCTAGGACTGAAGAATAACCTTATTTCTATTTCAGTCTTAAACAAGAAAGGACTCAGAGTTTCCTTTGTGGATGGAATATTCCTCATGTGGACAAAAGGAAAAAAAATAGATGATGCAGTAGAAATTGGAGTTGAATAATGAGGACTCTACATATTAAAGGGACATGTAGATTCATCATTAATGACCAGTACCATAAGTTCATGTGAGATATGGCACATAAGGCTTGCTCATATTCACTACAAAGCTTTACCAATTGTAAGCAAGGATGTGACTGGTCTACCATAAATTTAGATAGATCATGAAGGAGTGTGCAAAGGATGTGCACAAGGAAAGAATACTAAGAACCCTTATCCAAATAGTAATAGTAACACAAAAGGGATCTTATATATTATCCACTCAGACATATGTGGGCCAATTCAAACCACTTCATTAAGCAGGTATGTTTACTATGCTTCTTTTATTGATGACAATTCCCGCAAGACTTGGATATACTTCTTGAAAAATAGGGATGAAGTGTTTGAAAGGTTTAAGAAATTTAAGACCCTAGATATTGAGGTCAAATAATGGAGGAGAGTTGAGATCAAATGAATTCAATATGAATATTTCAATGAATCTAGGATTAAGAGGGAGTTCACCATTCCCTATAATCCACAACAAAATGGCATGGTAGAAAGAAAGAATAGATCTATCATGGAAGTTGTGAAAGGTATGATACATGATCAATATCTACTGATGTACCTATGGGTAGAAGAAGCTAGAACAGTAGTATATGTACAAAATAAAATTTCCCACAGTTCCCTTGGGAAAAAAACTCCAGAAGAATGTTTTTCCAGAGAAAATCCTGAAGTAAGTCACCTAAATATTTTTGGTTGTCACATGTACATACACATTCCCAAGGATAAAAGATAAAATCTATATCCTTGAGGAAAGAAGGGATTGTTTGTAGGATATAGTGAGAAATCAAAAGAATATTGAATATATATCCATGATACCGTCAAATCGAATATACAACCTTCAAAAAGTCAAAGAAAGATAAGGAAGATGAAGAGGAGCATGAAAATCCCGAAGTTGCAGAAATTCCTAAGCTAGTTAGGAATGAAGAAGAAGATCAAATGCCTGAGGATCATGATGTGACAGAGCCTCGGTTACCTGAAGATTTACCCAGTGAATTGATTTCTTGAAAGAGAAAACCTGTCTCGGCTCATGAAGTAAACGAAGAAGAAAAAATACATGGTTCCCTAGAAGGAACCATCAAGAAAGAAAGAAGCCAAATCCATACCCTAGTTATGTGGCTTTGATGTGTAATCTAGTTGATAAATAACTGACATGTTTTAAAGAATCAATAAAATAGAAAGAGTGGGTTGATGCAACGGTCGAGGAGTACCAATCCAATATAAAGAAGATGTGTGGGAAATAGTACCAAGATCAGAAGACAAGTCAGTGGTATCCTCAAAATGGATCTTCAAAACTAAGCACTCGAAAATGGTACTATAGATAAGTACAAGGAAAGATTTGTATCTCGAGGATTCTCTGAAGGAGGGAATCGACTATGAGGAGACCTTTGAACCAATGGCTACTTACACCTCAATCAGAGCCATCCTTGCCTTGGCATCCAACATGAAGTGGAAGTTGCATCATATGGATGTAAAGACAACCTTTCTATATGGCTTGATTGAAGAAGAAGTATATATTGAACAACGACAAGGGTTCAAGACTAATGATCAGAAAACTCATGTATGTAGACTTAAGAAGGCATTATATGGGTTAAAGCAAGTGCCTATAGCATGATATGGATGAATCGATGGATTTCTAACGAGCTTAGCCTTTACTAAAAGTAAAGAAGATTCCAACCTCTACTATAAAGTTGAGGATGATGGGATTATGATATTACTACTATATCTAGATAATTTATTCTTGACAAGTAAAGATAATCCCATCATTGAATGTAAGAAGAATATTACTACAGAGTTTGAGATGAAAGACCTTGGAATGATGCATTAATTTCTAGGTCTTGAAGTGTGGTAGTATCCAGACAAGATTTTCCTAAACCAAGAAAAATATACAGTAGAAATCCTAAAAATATTTGGAACGATAGATTGCAAGGCTATGACTACTCCAATGGAAACAACTTTGAAGTTATTGGATGATGATGCTTAAGAAGCAGTTGATGCCACTTTATACAGATAAATTATTAGTTCTATGATGTACTTAACCAATAAAAGACTAGATATATGTATTGTTGTAAAGACCTATTGAGGCCTGGAAAATCCCAGGAAAAAATAGTAGGGATTCTCCCCAATAAGCATTCCCAATTAGCTCGTTATTGTTTGGTATGGGGAATCCATCTAGTTTACGGTTCGACTACCATAGGTCAAGTAAAGGTTAAAGCTTGTTTTACCGGTTGCGACCCGGTCCACCGTTTAAGTGTATTTTTTTAGTTCTATATTTACGTGTGATATACAAGTGCCTAATTAAGTGCAATCGATAGAGATAACGAAGAGTTTCACAATGTGATGTGAAGGTTCTTCCCTCTCGTCTTACCTCTTTTGCTTCTAAGTCATAAACAAAGAAAAAACTATACTAAAGCTACAATTCTATTTAAACTATCCATAGGGAGCAAATTAATGATGAGTAATGTACTGTAACACATGCATTTAGAATATTACAGATAGTTGTTATATTTCATAATACATGGATATAAGTAAAAATATAAACGAAGAGATAGCTCATTGTCAATTAAAACATTCATTACTCAGATATGTTGCGGAAGTTTCATAGAAATAAACAAGAAAACATTCATAACATGAAATAATTTGTAAGTTAGAACGATCTCACAGTTCATAGCACAAGCTAAAAAAGAAATAGTTGACATTCAACCAGTCTATGGCAAGCATTTAAGACTCCAAAGTTCCTTCTCCAGCATAAAATATATATCTTTTATTATAAGAGGAAGTAGTTCTTCTTACAATAACATTTACAAAAGATAACATGAAAAGGTCCCTTCTTACATCTAATTCACCTATATTTATACAACCAACAAAACTCTTGAGCTTCCCTCTTTTCCCTTTGGGCTTCCCTTCATTCTTCCTTAACAAAAAAATTATCCTCTAGTGTATGCACTTAGAAAAAAGATAAATACAAAATATTACATAATTGACCAATCGTTTGAAATAATCCAAATAAATGGGCCTAGCTTGATCATTTATAAATTTCTTCCAAACATTTGCATCCATTGCTATAGTTTCAAAACCAGAAGGCTCTAGAAATCTGATGGTAATCTCATGTTTAGAAACTTGAGATTTTATATTCGCCACCCTGGATGGAATCAGGCAAAGTTGATCTTCCAATAAATGACTGCTAACTGCTTCCTATTCTATTGCAGTTTTCAGCACCTTCTCATCCAATCCTTTGACCAGCTGAATACCTTGTTCATCCTCTTGCCATCTTTCCTGTAATTGTTTCAAAACCCCTTCATGATCAGTAAATTATGCTAACCTTCTCTTAGCAGATGTCTAACAATGATTGTAAGTTATGAGAACTTTTCTACAGAATTCTGCACAAACACCTTTTGTCCTTCCAACTGGCTTTGCTAATTCCTCTACTACTTTACTCCCGAATTCAATTATCTCATACTCCAGCTTTACTGTCTCTGGGTCCTTGATGGGTGCGTCAGCTGGGGATTCCTTGGTTATTTCCAACCAAGTCATATGTCCTTGTAGAACCTCAAGAATATCCTGTGTCCTGTCTAAAAAGTAAGCAGGTGTACTTACAATTTCTTCTAGCCTTATTTCTACTTGTTGAACCTTCAACATCTCTTCTGCCATCTGAAGCTGCATCTGATAAATTTTACTTCTAAGTGCAAGAGCATGCTTCTTCAATGGATCAATATCTGTTTTCTTCTCCATAGTTGCGTTTAATGAAACTTCTAGTGAATCTTTCTAGTTTTCCAATGCTACTACCTGGGTCTCATAAAGCTTAGCTTTCCCCTCAGCAGTAGTCTTTTGCATTTCCATTTCTACCACTTTATTCCCTAAACTTCCTTTCTCTCTAGTCAATTCTTCAATTAATTATTTTAGACTATCTGTTTCTGCTTCTAAGCCCTGATGTCTTTGCTAAAGTATTTCAAACTCTGGGAAGTTGGCCTTGGACTCTCTTTCAATATTGCTTGCTGATAATACCAAATCATCTTTATCCGATTGTAAGGTTTGGCACTTTGGTTTGGATTCCTCAATCTCACTAATCATGTCTTCGTACTTCTTCTTTATATTTTGACTTTCATCTCTTCCCTTTTTCAGGTTTCTATCAACTGCATAACCTTCTTCTGGGATTGTTCTAAATTCGTCATTATTATTTCCACATTGTCTTCTATAGCTAGGGTTGTGGCTACACCAATGCTTGCCATTAATCTCGGATCTTTAACAGTACCGTGAACCACTTCCTTTTCAGTCACCATAACTCCCCTCTTTCCTCCAGTGTTCACCTTCTTCTCCATTCTTTTAACAATCCTCTTTTTGGATTTGTCATAGAAAATAGTATTTAGATCAGGCACTTCATCTTCTTCTGTGCGAGTAAAAGGAATCAATTCATTTCCTCATACTGAAACTGGATTTCCTCCAACTATGCTACTGGATGGAACAGAGGGTTCTACTGGATCATCATAAGAGTGAGTCTGCTCTTGATTAGCATAGTTGTGTCCCTCTTGTGCCTTTTGTCGTAAATCCTTAGTTGTTTTTTCTGCATGCTCTTTTTCTTTATCAACAGCTTCTAATCTTAATCTCTCATTTTATTTTCTGCTTTATCTGGACTTCTTCTTCTTCTTTTCTTTTATTGGATTATTCTATTCTCTTCTTGGACTCTTCCACTATTTTTCTTTTCTTCTTCTTCTTCTTCTCTCAACCAATATTTTTCTTCTTGAGCTAATCTATGTGCCTCTTCTTGCCTTTTCTTTGCATCCTCCTCTTCTTGATTTTTTAGTTGCTCAACAACTTTTCCTTTTCTACCAACACTAGTTATCTTTTGTTTAAACCTCCTTCTTAAAGCTATCATGTTACAAGCATTCCGTAAAAATTCTTCATCTTTATCCCAAAAAATATGTATACTCGAAATGCACCCCTAATACGACACAATAATCAAATACCTTATTCTCATAGTCATTTCTATGAAAAATTATTTAACCGAACTGAAAATATTCAAGCTCCTTCATGAATTCTACTGTAGTTTTTACTTTTGAAAACTTATAACTCCCTATATAAAATGGGTCTGGGGGATAAACAACCTTATTTTGCACGAATAGGAAGTTGCCAACTCCATCAATATATAGCTGTCTAACTACCTCCTTATGAATGACAAAATCTGTAGCATACTTAGGCAGAAGGGAAGGAGCCCTCGACCCACCAAAAATTCTTAAATATAAACCCTCCTCAGTTAAATAAAATCTCCCATTATCTTGAACAACCTTTAAATCCTCCTCAGAAATACAATTACATTCAACCAGGAAAATAAATGTGTACAATGGAATTATAAAATATTCACAGATATTCTTGTAGTGACTATAATACTTGTTGTTGGGCAACGGATTTGTCCATTTTTCCATCACTTATTGACATATATTTCATCCCTTTTATTCCCATTATCGCCCATTTATCATTTCATTTTCCATCAATTTGTTGTAACTACGCGTAAAACACCATGTTACTTCCATTGATGCTTTAAGTGGTTAATAATAGTTATTTTTCTTTATCTTTGATGAATTGAAGACTATTATGCATAATTTTACTAAAGATGGTTTATGGAGTTATTTTCTATATTAACAGTAGCAACACTCATGGCTCAAGCCTCCAACTCATGATCAAACGACCTTAACAAAAAATGCATGCCAATAAGAACACATGAATTCCCGTCTTGATTTTTGGACATATGGAAATGAATCTAGAAAATCCGCGACATGGGTTGTATACAGAACTACTTGATTTACTAGACTCAGGAGGAAATTTCCAAACAGAGGAATGGTATGCGATATACAACTAGTTTGTCGAGAGGATATTTTCCAGATTTACTGTTGCGGGTGGTTCCAAAGTTGTTAGCAGTTACAGTTGTGTTTCAGCTGTTACAGATCACAAGTTGGGGATTCGGTTCCTCATTCCCTTGAGAGAATTTTATGTATAAATATGTAATCAATCTCATTGAGAAGGTGGAGAGGAGATAAATCAATGTTATTCTATAGGATTTGATCCAGAATCTGTGTAATACTTTCATTCTGATAATACATGATGACAATTTCTTAATTCTGGAGTCGTAGACTTTCATTGTGGAGATCTGGCCCTTCTCAGTGGAGGAAGGGCCCTCTTCCCTGAGCAGATTCTGGTAGTGTTAATTGTAAGTGTTTTATTGTGTAGATGTTTATTATTTAGTTCATGTTTCTATTCAGTAGATTATTTAGTTCATTCTTTCATTTATTAGATTTATCATAGTTGTTTTCCTGTTATTTCATTTTGATAGATCGTTGGTCAACATAGCATTTCTTTAGATTTATGCAATTAGATATTGCTTCATAAAGAGTTGATTTTGTTTTAAGTTAGATTTATAGTGTGATTTTATAAATAGGTTTGAGGTTTGATTTACTTTCAAGAAGGTGTGATCTAGTTTATAAAGAATTTCGATTGCATACTAATAGATAACATTGTCAGGTAGAAATTGTGCTTGCATAGGTCTTGCACGATAGCTTTGAAATAAAATACTTCGTCGTGTTGACAATTTATATTTAGCACTCTGCATGTTAAGCTTTAATTAACTGGCATATAGTGGGCCCAACATTTTGGCGTCGTTGCCAAGAAAGTTATCAATGGTTGGAATGTACATCTGACATTGTTTTGTAGATGCATTGTTAAAGTAGGGCATGTAGGTTGCATGATCACTTTTTCAGTTTATTGAATTCACTTTGAGTGTTTTTTTCTTTTTTTTTATTTGCATTTTGTTTTATTTCATTTTCAATTTTTGGAGCATCAATCTTATCATTCCCCTTAGTGGTGTTGTAAGCACCACCCATTTGACTAACAAGTTGACAGGAAAATTTGAAGGAGGAGACTCAGAATAGCACATGAAGAATCTATGAAGAGATGGTAGGTAAGAAATATGGAGAAGCTGTTACCTTTGAATTTCCCATCAGAGATTCAGGAAGAGTGGCACCAACAAAAATAATTCCCCCACGTGTTCTACCAAATTTTCAGGGTTTGGAAAATGAAGACCCTGATGTATTTTTATTTCAATTCGAAATACTTTGTAGAGGATATGGTTATTGTTCTAATGATCAAAAGTTGAATGTGTTTCCCATTACTCTAAAAGGAACAACTCTCCGATGGTTCATGAGCCTCGGTGGGAATTGTATACAAACTTGGGAAGACATGAAACATGTATTCTTCAAAAGGTGCCAAGATTATTGCAGGTTCAATGAAGACATCTTCGAAATGACATAAGTAGAAGAAGAGAGTCTGGAGGAATACATAGAACACTTTCAATATAACCTCCAAAGATCCAAACAAAGGAAACTGGGGAAGGAGACCTTAAAAACACTTCTACTCAAGGGAATCCAAGATAAATATTTAGAAATAAAAAATATGATGGGAACATGTAATGTATTTCTGTTAGCATATGATGATATTTGTAACTTATGTAGAAGGTATTCAAGAGAAAACTTCATGACCAATAAGAATTCTAAGAAACTTTTATCTTTATTTTTGAAATCTGCTGCAAAAACAAGAGTTTTACGAGCTGAAATTAGTAATGTATTTAAAAATTCTAATGCTGATATCAATGATTCACTAAATTCAGAATTGGTTGTTTTGCAGGTTAAGGAAACACATGAATAATTTTAAGAAATAGTTTTCCTTCGGTGTTATATGAAACATCTTGCAATGGATTGTCCTTTTGACAGTCCCACAATTTTTGGAATATGTGACTTGAATCATTCCATAGATCATTGTCCCTCCTTATCAAGGATGAAAGAAACATATCAAAGAGATTTGGGAGTTGCATCCAACTCATTGCAACAGTCATGGCAACCGTGGCCTACATGTATGGTTCAAAATTCTATCCCTCAATTTCCTTACCCTCATACTCAATCATTGAATACTCTTCCACCATGGCAGCTGTTGCGGCCTCAATTTAACTTTTACCTACCTTATACACAAGGTTGGAATGGCCTATCTTATGATCACATGCTCACTCTCCCTCATGCTACAACACAACTTATATCAACCACTCAAATTAATCCTCTACATCAGCCACATGTATTTTCTCATCAAACTCCTGGGTATCCAACAAAATTTCTTGTCTAATCCACCCTCCACCCCAACCATAATAAAGCAGTATAGTATGCTTACAGTGTTGAACTGCAAAATGTTCCTACATTTCCCTCTTGTTCTCACCTACATCGCTGCAAAAATACTGTGCGTTGTTGCAGCAAATCCATACAAGGCTTGAACATGTTTTAAATCCAATATTTGCAGATGGATTTTCTTCTAGTCTTCATAAGCAAGCAGACAAGATCAACATGCCACACATAACATTTGATGACAAACAAACATTGGAACCAAAAATTGAAGCAACCTTTACATCATTAGATATGAATCTCTTATGCATTGAGGAAGATTAGTTTACTAAGGAGATTCAAGGTGTAACATCCATGAGAAATCAAGGGAACAAAGACTATATTTAAGCTTGGTTTCAATCTTTAGCATCATTCCATACTTCACCAATTCTTGGCACCATCATTTCAAGGGAAGTTGATCTCTCATATCCTAGCATTCATAAATTTATATTTTTTTATTGGGAGTGTGAGCATACTTGAGTCACTTCTTCGAAAGTGGCCCCATTGGAAATATGCATACACTTGAACATTTTTTTATATTTCCAAGTAGAACAAGGTAGGATAGAATAACATAATAAAACCATGCTTTCGTTTTTTTTAGTTTTTACTTTTGAATAAGTATGCTTTCTTTCTGCGCCTTGTTGCGATCTAGAAGATCAGAAAGTAGAAAGATAATAAATGGGTATGAGATGTTTTCAGGAATGCTTTGGAATTGTTGACTACTTAAACAAAATTCTTAAATCATTTTTGTCTTCAATTTTCAAAATTTAATTTGTCTCTATTTGTTACAAAAAAAAAACTTTCCTGAAGAAAAATTACAGTAATAAGGGAATGTGAATGAAGGATCCACGGGAAAATGAGCCAACGATTATGGAACCCTTCAATATTGAACTTTGGCATGAATTTTTCAGCTGTGACAGTGAGTTGCAACACTCAACTGTGACAGTGAGCTGCAACACCTAGCTATGAGAGTGAGTTGCAACACCCAGCTGTGACTATCATGTAGGTGAAAATTTATGAGTTTGAGATATGTGTGTTGAACATCATGGTATGTATTTATTTTTAATTTACATATAACACATCCATAAAAATACACATGCTTTATTTCAACATTATATCATTTTTAAGAGTTGCAGCTGCGACTGCAATAGACTGTGTAAGTCAATCTAGGTGGTCAATGCTTCAGATTTTTGGTATGGGTGTGTGGTATATTTAAATTTACATAATTAAAAACATTCACACATATTTTGGTCACTTTTTTGGAGCCATATTTAATTTATTGGATTTTTGTGGCATTTTGACTTCAAATTTTCACTGAAACAAAGTCTAGACAGTCCGTTTTTGGGAGACCAAATGGAATTATTTTTAAAACCTGTTTACATCCCACATATCCCCTTGAATATATTTTCCAAAAAAAATTGAATTTTTAATATCGGGCATCAAACGAAAAATTTATGGTTAAAATACTAATGAGGTGTCAAGCAGGCAGCTTAGGAACAGAGTTGGGACAGCCAATTTTTGGATGCCTTATTGGACCTGTCTTGAAAACATATTTCATTGGTATATTCCCCTATGAATATAGTTTACCATGAAATTTGAATCACTCCATTTTGATATCATATGCAAATTTTATGACCAAAATACCAACTGTCTATCACAAATAAGCATTCCTAAAACTCAGCTTCCTAGACTGTTCATTGGATTATTTGACCCATAAATTATTATTGGATTCAAAACTTGTTTCTAATGTAGATACCTATATGAATCTAATTTCATCTCCAATTGGAATCACATCAATCCGTTATCAAACGAAAAGGTTAAGCCTAAAATTGTGACTGTTGGTCTAGTCCAGAATTTGAAAAAACACCTTGTCATGCAGGCTGTTGCTGAGTGATTTTGAATATAATTACATAGAATTATAAAAACCTATTTCTATGGGAAATATACCTATTAATTTCATTTCATTTCTCTTTGGAATCAATCAAATTGGACAAGGAACAAAGAAGCTATGATCAAAATATTGTTGGTGAGTCTAGATGGACATTGCTCTCCCGCAGGTATAAAATGGATTTTGCTTTGTTCATTTTTCTTTGGATTTGTTTTATAAGTAATTTCTTGTTGTTTTTTTTCATAAATTTTGGGTGAATAAAGACCAATCATCTCTCTTCTTCCATCATCCCATGTTTTATTGCAAGCAAGTGCTAGGTTTTTGCAGGTCCTTGGAAGAAAAATGTCAATACATGCACGAGTGACTCTTGAAGACTTTTTCTGAATTTGCAAATGGATTGAGCACATAAAATCAATAGATTGATGTGAAATCCATACAGAGACCAATTTTTCTGAATTCAAGTCCCATTTCCACATGCTAAGAATCCTTTTTAGACACCTGTCATACCAATTGTTGTCAAAATAAACCCCTCAAGAAGCCAATTGTGCTATGGTAGATTCATTCACCCTCCTCATTTCAAAATCATAAAAATCCATTCATGTTGAAGTCCCACTTTCCACTGCTTAAGTATTCAACCTTAACCTTTTTATTTTCCATCACTACTACATCACGACTTCACATATACTTTCTACTTCTGAGTTTCATGTTGGTTCTATCTTTCACTATGATTCTTCACAACGATTTATTTTGTACTCATCTTGGATGATGTGGAATTCATTAAGGTCCAACTTCCAATGGTCTTGTCCCATCGACTCCAACACATCATCTTGGATTAGTATTAGAGTTTTATAGTTCCCTAGTATCTGCATGAATCAATGGTAGATTTCCTTGTTGTTAATCATGGGGATTCATCAATGCCTCTTGATTAACAAATCTTGCAAGTGGCTCGACTCCAGCACATCCATTCGTACCTGTCAAGATGCACTAAGGTACTTTAGAGCTCACTATCATTAAAGGTGATTTGTTTCACATTAGTTAATGACATACATTAATGGGTGGTAATCCAATGATTTCTTTCCATGCTCAACTTCAGCAAATTCATTCGTATGGTAAGAATTGTACCTCGATTTTGTCACAGCTAAAGATTGTGTGATCTAATGGTTTCAACAGTGATTTGTAGCATCATTTGTTTTAGTAGTTTTGCAATTATTTTCCATTTTCATTCCAGCAATTGATTTTCAGAATAAGAGAATGAGCGTTCTGCTTTTATGGTAGAATTCCTCCTCATCAATTGTCTCAGCAGTTAGTCTTACATGCAACCAGCACAACATCATTTAATATCAGATTCATCCTCATTCAGTTTCATCTCTCATATACATATGTATTAGCAAGAGATTGGCCTACATAGCTCCAGAATACACCAATCCATTCATGTCATTTAAGGAATCCATGGAGGTAAAACTTGAGGTAAAATAGCATGAGTTTTTTATTTATTAAAGATTTAGGAATATGTCATGAAGAACCACTGAGAATTATCCATTAAATTTTCTATATAACATTTTCTGTCCATCCATTCACATCCTTTCCCACTCAATTCTAACACTTCATCATTCCAATTCATGCACATCCACTTCAAAGTCCTACCCAACATCTCACCAACCAAACTGTTCAAGCATGAAAAGAATCAAAGGATACCTTATTGGTGTCATGCAAGAACCAACAATAGGAATTTTGGTTGCTGCCACACAAGAACCATCAGTAAGAAGATAAGAAATCCTCATACACATGGACAAGCCTAGAAAACCATTGGAATAAAGGAATATTTATTGCTGCCACACAAATACCAACAGTAAGCAGATAATTTGATACACATGCACAAGCCAAGGCCGCTACTGAAACATAGGAATAGGCTCCACAAGAACCTACAATAGAAAAATTTGATCTAGAAGCCATTCCTTCTCAAGAGTATGCTATCACACAAGCACGATGGAAAACAAAGGCATGATTTCTTTGATTTGTTTTCTTGGTTCAGTGGTGCACATGATGGTTCACATCTTCATAAGTCAAAATTATTGAGAGCCACATTTTATATGGTATATGGATTTTCCACCATCTTATACATATGGTAAATGCATTTAATGGGTTGGCGCACTCATAGTTGATGACAAATATGTTGCATACAATGGGCTGTTAAAATATCTTTTCCATCCTTTTGATTCATGTCCATCTTGTGTGAAACATCATGGTTACTTGCTTCCACAAATAGAAAAACACAATCAACCTTTGTATTCAGGCCTTGTATCAACATTTGAACAAATATGGAATGTCATATCAATAATGTTTTGAACAACATGATGACGACAATTTGAGAATAGGATTTTGGGTATCTTTGATCTTTGTTTTCATTGTCATTACAACCATTTCAAGAAACAACCATCATTTCTAGTTTATGAATATGTTTCCATCAAATAAAGGTATGAGTTCCTTGTCTCATCTTTACCATCCACTAATGCATACATTGGTTTTAGCCATCATGAGCATGATACATGCAAAATGGAAATCCAGTAGAAGCCTTTTCAAGGTCTGATGTGAAGGTTACCTCAGCAACATGAAGCTAATGATTACTCCCAACATTGGTCATTAGTCAAGGTTGACATAATTTTTGAAATGAGTTTGATTGTTGTGGAATGTGCAAAAGAATTCTTGACCTCTTGTTCAACGAATAGTCCTGTAGCACTATCATGGCTTTGATGGTCAATAAAACATGGTTGCCTCTATTTACAATCCTAAAGGAAGTTTTCATAATGATTTGGGAATTTTTGCTTTGAAACAAACACATGCTTCCATATAACAGGCTATGAAACAAGGGTAGGTGATTTTCTCCTCCTGTGCTCTGAAAAGAAATTTGATCATTTTAATGCTGCATTCAATTGCTCTATTCATCCCTTTTACATATATTCATATATCATTTCATGCTCATCATTTTGAGGATTCAGTTAGTGTGCCAATTGTTGGAGATCATTAGTAACAATAATAAGTGTTTTTCTTTCAAAATCACAAAGAGGCAATATGAAGAATTAATTACACACTTTGGTTGAAGTTGGTTTTAATTGCATGAGGACATGCTCTACTCAGTTTGGGGGATAATGGACTATTGTGCATTCCATAGAATTTGGTGAGAAGAGACAATATATAAGTGCAACATGCATGCAAACTATAGCAAATGCAATGAATCCCAAACGTAACATCTAGGATTCTCTACAGGGATGATTTTAAGGAACCATACATATTCAAAAGTGTATAAATGTTGGTGAATATTACCAATTCTTAAAACACCAACTATAAAATGATTGGTGCTATTTTTACAAAACTATGTTAATTTCCAATGATTTTATATTGTTTATATAATAATTTGGCAATTTTTAGGTTGAACAAATTTTACCCCATCAAACATGGGCGAAAAAGGGCTTCAAAAAATGCAAACTGGCGAATCTTTTTTGGAGAAAAACATGGAAAAATAGCTCACTGGGATCAAATTCACCCCTAAAATTAACCCTGATTCTCTATAAGAACTTATTTTGGATCCAAGGGAAGCAATCAAACACAAAAAGTTAAGTTTTACAATTGTTGTGCTAGATCTCTCCTCATTAATTTGCAACAATGGTTTCAATTAGTTTTAAAATGAATGAATATTTTCTTGCATAAGTTGGGAGACATGTGATATTTTTCATTTTCAAGAGGTCAAATATAGTAAAAACATTTGTGGCAGCATAGTGATAGTCCATTTAGTAAAGGTATGTGATTTTAAGACAGCAGTGAAGCATCCTCATGATAACTTTAAATTGAAAAAAATGCAGAATTTGATTAAAGGATATCTTGAAAATGGTAAACCAATTTTTTATGAAATTTTGAAGGAAGAAGCATTACACCAGGAAGAACAACTTTGGTAAGTTTCAACTCAATACAATGTACGGTTTTTGAGAAAACGACCATCATCACCTACAACCAATTTGCAATATTCTCAAAATTCGTGATGTGGGTTTCTCTGATTTTTGGTGTGGAGATGCATTAGAATGGTAAAAACTTGATTGCAAAATTTCAGATGAACCCAGTTTGTATTTTGTGAAATATTGGTCAGAACGTTTAGCTGCAACACATATTTATTCATGCTTGTCTACAAAAGTGCAGAAATTGAAATGAGCATATATTGCAATTGGTAAATTGGATTATCATGATTTTTGGATAGGAAGTGCATAATACCAAGATGAAAAAGTTTGGTAAGTTTCATCACAATTGAATGTACGGTTTTTGATAAAATGGCAATAATCACCTACATCCAATTTGCATTTTTCTTAAAATCCGTGATGTGGGTATCTCTAATTTTTGGTGTAGGTGCATTGGACTAGTATAAACCTTCCTACAAAATTTCAGCCAAACATAGTTCGTCGTTTGGGAGAAAATGACTTCAGAAGTTTTCTGCTCAAAAGGTTGTGACTCCACTAAATTTAGCGCTCTTTAGCTGTAACTCCACCAAATTTAGCGATCTTTGGGTTGCGACTCCGCCAAATTATTCTCCAAATTATCCGATAAATGAGTTGCAACACCATAAAATATTTCCTTTTTCCCATTTCACATAGCTGCAACACCGTAAAATATTTTCTTTCTCTCGTTTTGCGTAGCTGCAACACCGTAAAAATATTTCCTTTTTCCCGTTTCGTGCACCTGCAACACCGTAATTATTTTTCTCGCTCCACGCAGCTGCAACTATGTTAAATTTTTTCCCATTTTTACTCTTTTCGCAGCTGTAACTCTGCCATATTTATCCTATGTACAATTGCGACTCCACTAAAACTTTGCCTATCCTTCTACTTTTCACAGCTGCAACTCCACTTACATAGTAAAATGAAAAGCAACAAGTGAATGAGTTCTTCTAGTTGGATGCTACACAGGTATTGGGTTGCATGAGGACATACAACAAGTTCAGTTTTGAGGGTGATGTTTGGCCATGGATTTGTCAAGTTTTTCATCACTTATCGACATATATTTCATCCCTTTTCTTCCCATTATTGCCCATTTATCATTCCATTTTTCCATCAATTTGTTGTAACTACGTGTAAAACACCATACTACTTCCATTGATGCTTTAAGTGGTTAATAATGATTAGTGTCCTTTATATTTGATTAATTGAAGACTATTATGCATAATTTACTAATGATGGTTTATGGAGTGATTTTCTATATTAACAATAGCAACACTCATGGTTCAAGACTCCAACTCATGATCAAACGACCCTAACAAAAAACACATGCTAATAAGAACACATGAATTCACATCTTGATTTATAGACATATGGAAACGAATATCGAAAATCTAGGACATGGGTTTTGTGCAGAACGGCCTGATTTACCTAACTTTTGAGGAATTTTCACAACAGAGCCATGATATGCGATATACAGCTGGTTCTTCCAGAGGGTATTTTGTAGATTTACTTTTGCAGCTAGCTCCAAACTTGTTAGCAGTTACGACCGTGTTTCAGCTGTTACATATCACAAGTTGGGGATTTGGTTCCTCAATCCCCTAAGAGAATTTTATGTATAAATATGTAATCAATCTCATTGAGAAGGGGGAGAGGAGAGAAAGCAATGTTATGCTATAGGATTTGATCTAGAATCTGTGTAATACTTTCATTCTGATAATACATGCTGATAGTTTCTTAATTCTGGACTCGTAGACTTTCATTGTGGAGATCTAGATCTGCTCAATGGAGGAAGGGCCCTCTTCCGCGAGTAGATGTTGGTAGTGTTAATTGTAGGTGTGTTATTGTGTAGATGTTTATTATTTAGTTCATGTTTCCATTGAGTAGATTATTTAGTTCATGTTTTCATTTATTAGATTTATCATAGTTGTTTTCTTGTTAATTCATTTTGATAGATCGTTGGACAACATAGCATTTCTTTAGATTTATGAAAATAGATATTGCTTCATAAAGAGTTGATTTTGTTTTAAGTTAGATTTATAGTGTGATTTTATAAATAGGTTTGAGGTTTGATTTACTTTCAAGAAGGTGTGAATTAGTTTATAAAGAGTTTTGATTGCATACCAATAGATAACAGTGTCAGGTAGAAATTGTTCTTGCATAGATCTTGCATGATATCTTTGAAATAAAAGACTTCCTCGGGTTGCCAATTTATGTTTTGCACTCTGCATATTAAGGTTTAATTAATTGGCATATAGTGGGCCCAATAGTTGTGGGCCCACAATAATTGGTAAGAAGCATACACAGGGGACCTGTCCTTAACCCATTAGCATTTCAATGTTGGGAATGGATGTGTACATAAAATACAATCAATCAAAATTGAACTCATATAACATTTTGTTTTATTCTGGGAGACTCCTCCCAGGGATGCACTTATGTAGGCTGACAAACTGTTGGACACTATGTTTTCCAAATTGAAGATGGTACCTTGAGTGGATACAAAAATGATCACTGGTACCCAACCTATTTTGAAGTTCTTCCCATTGGCCCTCCCGAAAATCCTGTCTAACATCAGGGCTATCAACATGTATGAAGTACCGAGGCTTTTTGTTCCATACTCCCCTAAAGGCCTCATATGAAAGTTCTTACCTGGAATCATCATCCTTTTGGCTGTTTCTACCACATCTAGATTGAGGTCTTTCAACCAACCTTCAGTCAAATAGCTCTGTGGTGTCAACAAATTATAATCCATGGCTACATAGGCTGGGCTACAGGAAGCATAACCTTTCCCTTCAATGTTAGCCAATATCATCCTTGTCACATTTGCCCTGGGCAGAATCTATCCTATCACCTTTGAACAAGGGAAATGCTTAGGTCAGGTAGCCACCTTCATGATGGTTGATCTTTCGATATTGGCATAAATAGGCAAATCCTCGAATATAGCCTTTGGGACACTCTGATTTGAGATCATGCAATATATCTCTCCCCATTTATATTCAGAATCGATACCAATGATGGCTTTGGTGTCTTCGTAAATAACCTCGACTCGGGTTATTATTTCGACCTCTTGTTCTTCCTCTGTTTCTTGTGCCTTACTTTTCTCCTTTTGAGGCATGTTGTTGTGCTAATGGTGTGCCTTTGTATACAAATTAGATTTATTCCATTCACATATAAATAGCAAACTATATACTGAAAACAACAATATTAACCAAAACATTACCAACTCATCATAATGCATGTTGAAGCACTTTTATTTCTAACCAAACCAAATGTGATTCCTGTATGTGAGACTAACAAAACCATGAAACTTTCAAAGCTTTATTTGACCCAAGTATACAAGAAAAACTTCCCCTAGGAAAACCCTAGGTCTCCACTACGCCCTTACATCTACAGATATCAATACCAACGGCGGAAAACCCCTGGGAAAAAATCAGACTGCTAACCTCTAAACTTGCAATAGAGAATCTCTCCCCCGGCATCCCACGAAAACCTAACCACACTCAAATGATGGCTGTGCACCTACCCTAAAATGGTAAGGGAGAGGAAGGAGTGGTGCAGAAAGCGAAACACTCGTCTGCACCCTGCCCTCTTCTGCTAACAAATGTCAAAGAGTAACTCATGGATGGAGGAAAATCAACAAGAACTAGGATAGTGAGTAAAAGGACGTCTACACTAAACAACCAGGGCGAACCCTATATAAAGAAAAAAAAACACCGCAAAATGAAAAAAAAAACCCGTGGGATAAGCAAACGAACTAAACTTATTAAGCTACGGTAAAAACAACGCTAGCAATAGGATTGGAGGAAGATCCTACCTGGAAAACCTTGTGGATGACCTGGATGAGCGCTACTTCCGCCAGCAAACGATTTGCTCAGAAAATGACAACTATGTAGCTTCACTCAGAGACCAATATGATGAACAATGCCTATATACACAACCTCTACGTCTTTTATCAGAATGTGGGATTGGATATGTTTTCAGGTGGGAAAACGAGAGAGTAAAAATGGGCATTGAAAACACACTCATGAGAAGACGCAAAGTGTTGGATGGCTTCAGACAAATGGGACTGGGAGATCAAGTGGACAACGCCGAAGCACATAAAATGACCATCGACAGATCAACCAACTAGCAATGCATCACTATCAGAGATGACTATGGGAAGGTATCGATTCAACATCAAAATCTACCTCCGCAACGTCGGCCAAGCCAATCACTATGTCCTCGAATCATTCCGAAAGAAAAGACCGAAATGGTGAAAAGACAGTTGACAAAGTTTTGGTGGATACCGAAAAAAGATAGGCAATTGGAAACCCAGTACATCGGAACGGTTTCAAAATAAGCCTCCAATACATCGGCAAAAAACTTTCGATGCAGCTAGACAAAATGATATCTGATACATCAGACAGAGACTTTGGATGCTCCCAATGGGAACATTGTCTAGTTAGACAACTGCGCACCCGATACATCAAAAAAACTGTCAACTGTGCAGCCGATACAAGCAAACAAACTTTCCATTTTTTCAAACCTTCAAGTCATGGGAAAAATATGGTGAAAAAGATAAACTTTCTAATCCTTGTAAGAAACTAAAAAGATAAGGGGGGGGGCCTAAAAAATTAAAATTTTTTGGGGGCAATAGTTGCAGCTGCAACAATTGGCAACTACCTAGCAGAAACAGATCTCTGAACAACTATCCTTTGAGACAACAACTACTTTAATGGTATCCTGTTAGATAACTTTATTAGATTTCTTTAAGATGTCCGGATTTTCTAGAATACAAGATTTATGAACTTTAAACATTGATGATGGTCCAAATGGAAAAGGGTGTTAGATTTTTATCATTTAAGCAATATGATCTTAGGATATTTTCTGAGAGAATGCACAACAATAAACACAAGAGACACAAATAATTTTCATCGAGGAAACCATAAAGGAAAAAACCCCGCAACTTCCTTAGAGATAGAATGAGCACCAATGGTAGCAGTAAAACCCAAATATAGAAAACATGATCTCCAACAGTTTCTCTCTCTCTCTCTCTCTCTCTCTCTCTCTCTCTCACTTCAGAGAGATTCTCCTCTCTCACTTATCCACCGTAGTGAGTGAGTGTGTGTGTGATGTGTGATAAATAGGGAGTCTCACTCTCTATTTATATTCTTTCGTTCACTTTATTTCCACTCCAACATGTCAGCCTCACTTAACAATTACTTACTAGGGCTGAGATCTCTAGGAGAGTCTAATAACCCTAGTGCCCCACAACTGTGGGGACTTTTCCCTCTGATCAATAAGGAGGGTTAACCTTAGCTTAATTGTGGTGACTATTGCCCCGACTTACAATGTAGGGTTAACCTGAATGAATTTTCATGACTTGTTTACATTATTGAATCTCTTTATCAGAACATCAGGGCATGACATGACTCAATTACATTATAGATACTTCCCGGAATAAACATTGGGGTACAATACATAAGATATACAAGTGAATACATTCTGAAGTTACAAATATATCAACACTCCCTCTTAACTAGGAAGGTATTCTCTCGACACAATTTATCAACACAAGTCTTCTTCTCTATATCATCTGGATCATCACTTGATCTGGATCATCATCATCATCATTGCTTCCACTATCTCAATCAAATAGTGATATCTCTTCATTCTTCTTGTCACAGGAAGTTCTACAGAGCCAACCCTTTTTCATGCTAGTTGTAGGCCTAGCCTTGAAGTAGGTATTCATCTTATTTAGCACTTATATTTGCCCATGAGACAAACACATCCAAGAACCATGCTAGAATGGCCCACCCAGCACTTACATCTTTGGTTCTAAAAGAATAGCTCTAAGCTCTAGGCTGAGTGTCAGTCCCAGACTGAAACAAATTCTTGGTAACTGATGAGGTGCCTCCATTCTCCTAGAGAATGGCCTCTCAATACTAAACTGAACTTCAGTCCCAGACTGAATCAATTCCTTGGTAATTGACCAGGTTCCTCCATTCTCCCAGGGAATGGCTTCTTAGCACTAAGATGAGCTTTAGTCCCAGACTGAATCAATTTCCTGGTAACTAACCAGGCGCCTCCATTCTCCCAGAGAATGGCTTCTATAGGTCTTCATCATCTTTGGCCATACTGTGGAATCCTCAAAACTGATTACATGCATCAACAAAACCTTGAAAGAGCATCCTAGCACACACTATAGGATCTCCCAAGATCTTTTCAATGTGACTACCATGACAAAACCTCGAAAGCGTATCCTAGCAATGACTATAGGATCTCCCAGGATCTTTTCTATGTGGTCAAGGAAAAACTTAAAAGAGTGTCTTGCAACCTCCAAGAACTCTAAAGAGCATCACATGACTTTAATGAGCACATAGCTCAATCTATCGGATCTCAAGGGCTGATTACATGCCTCTAGTAGCAAAACCTCGAAAGTGCATCCTAGAAAAGACTATAAGATCTCCCAGGATCTTTTCTATGCTACATGCACAAACTGTCCATGAACAACCTGTAGCAAAACCTCGAAAGAGCATCCAAGCATAGAATATCGAATCTCTCGGGATCTTTTACATGCTACCTGTACAATCTATCCATAGAGTACCATCCTGATACTCATCACAACATCATCTTGATGCATATCATCATCATATGATCATCTTGATCATCATCATAGCAGAAACTGAAGCATCATCCCGATGCTCATCACGCAACGCTTGCATCCACATCCATGGGAAGGATCCTCCTACCATGCTTGGAATGGCTCCTGCAAACATGTCCCATCACTTCCTTCTCAAAGTATATTTTATCTGAAGAACACCAAGCCTCTCTATGAAGTACTCAAACTTCACCATGGCTAATGCATATTCTATCTGCTCGCCCATCGCAACATACTGGATCTTCACTGCTCCTCTCTGCACCATATCCCTGATATAGTGATATTTCATCTCGATGTGCTTCGACCTATAATGGAACATCAGGTTCTCAGACAACTTCACACAACTCTGGTTGTCACAGGTAGCATCCAACGGGAGATCAAATAACTCATACAATAGCTTCCTGAGCCATACTGCCTCACAACTAGCTAAACAACCTGCGGCGTACTCTGCTTTGGTTGTACTCAGTGCTACGCAGGATTGCTTCCCACTAAAACAAGAGATCACACATGATCCCATACTGACGCAACACCCAGAGGTGCTCTTCCTATCAATGGCACTTCCTGCCTAATATGAATCCACATAACCCGCCAGGTTAATCTTCTGATTCATATCATACTTGAGACCATGTTCAACTGTACCCTTTAGGTACCTCACTGCATGATTTGCAACCATCAGGTTAACATGTCTCAATGTGTTCACAACAAAGAAAATATCTGGTCTTGTATCTTTCAAGTACATCAAGGAACAAATCATTCGACCATACATCGTGGCATAAACCGTTTCTAATGAAGAAACACTCAATAGATTCAGTTTCGATGCGATGGGTGTTTTCATGGCCTTGCATTCCTTCATCCTGAACCTCTTTAGGATCTCTATTGCATACTTCCCTTGTCCCGAACAGATTCCATCTGCATTCTTCCACATCTCCATGATTAGAAAGTAGTGCATCATATCCAAGTCCTTCATCTCGAACTTAGCAGCAATTCTCCTTCTTGCAACTTTAATGAGTTCCTCTTTTCTGTCAAGAACAAGTCATCAACATATAACATGAGCATCACTAGTATTCCACCTTCAACGTTGAAGTAAAGGTTAGAATCCACTTTACTCTCAGTAAATCCTAGAGTCATCAGTAATATGTCCATCCTTTCATACCATGTTGAACCTCGGGATCTTCTGCAATCACCCACTCTGAAGTGGAGCATCATTCTCCCTCTGCCTTTCATTCTCTATGCATTGAAACATTTTGTACCGGAGTGACAAGTAGCTTCCTCTGCTACTAATATTATATGTATACATCTAGGGTCACTGAATAAAAAACTCCTCTATCTTTGAAAGCATTCTTCTCACACCCATCTTTGAGCTTGTCATCCTCTATAGGCTTTCATCTTCAACCTTGTAGTGAAGGTTAAGATCTTCATCGCTCTAGGTGATCTTCAAGATCCTCATGTATGTGTTATCCCATGGGCTCCTTTTGAGATCCTATAAGGTCTTCTTTCATTTTCAAACATGATTCTTCCTGTCATGTGTATTTCTAGTGGCTACAAATGTCTCTTCGTAGTATATGCCTCATGCTACAAATCTTTCATTGTATCCCACGATGTTTCCATCTACTACATGATGGAACTAAGAAATTCCCTTCAGGTGTCGATACTACATCCTAGACATCATTCTTCTTGAGCAGGTCTTCCCTATCTTCTTGGCTACTTATTCATAGGTGGAAGGTTCTGCATCAATGATTTCGCCGTATTCGTCATATTATTCTTCATCTTGAGCTATCATCACTTGTTCTTCAGAACAAGTCTCATCCTTCTTTGCTTGTAGGTGATTATATGCGATCTTTCCTACAAGTCAAATGCATTTTTGTGGTTAGAAACATTTCATAAGGCATATTCATAGTGGAAAATTCTTATGCATAGATATATGATCATGCAACTATTTTATCCAATACAACATTCATCCATATCTCACGAAAACGTTTCTATATGCCTTCCATATCTACCAAGACATCATTGAGATTGTGCACTAATCCACTATGTAAGCAAAGAGGTTTCATTCTAGATAAGTAGCAATGGAGAGTTGTATAACACCATGAGCTACTTACATATCGCATGCATATTAGTAGTATATTGTCATTAATGCAAACATTCTATCATGCATAACACATCAACTGAACATAAACAAATGCATAAAAAAATAATATCATGAAATGACAATTGAATACTTATCTTTATTTATTTCGTGGGTAGAATCCTTTCATCTTCATCATCTTCTTCATTCATAGCATCATCATTTCTTATCCAAATGCTTAGATGGATAAGAGTTTCTTCAAAATTTTAGTTCTTCATATTCCTCGTTGCTTGAGGGATCTTCTTTGAATCATTAGGGCTTGATATTCAGTTTCTCCCATATTCTTTTCTCTTATTATGAGTCAAGATTCTTCTTGTGTGCACTCTTCCTAGAGTCTATTGAAAGTAATTACTTCCTTCTGGCACACATTCCTTGAATGGATGAATCGCATGATCCTGGGAAGCCATTCAAGGTGGTTATCACCACTTCTGCATTCTCCACTTCTTCTACCGCTTCAAGTTTTTCTTTGATTTGAGAGACCCTTGTAAAGTATGACTGTATGGTCTCTGCATTCTGTATCTTCACATTATTCAACTATTTTCTCAAAAGTCATCTTTTGATTGATGTTCTTCCCTTCAAATAGCTTGGTCAAGGAATAAAACATATCTTTCGGTGTCTTTAGGGAAGACACTTGTGGTATAAAGTGATCCTTGATTGAATCAGCAATGATCTTCTTATTCTTGACCAAGTTCTTCTTGTGGAAGGATTTGTTTTTTAGCCTCATCTCCCTCTAGAACTGGAACCTCTCTACTTATGTAGCTGTCCAATTCATTTTCTTCAAGAATGAGTGAGATCCAATAATTCCATCTTTGGAATTTGTCATTCTCGCCAAGCTTGTCATCAAGATCGTGTGATTATTCATATTAAAATGAGAACCTCAACCATAAATAACAAAAGATTAGATGTTATCGATTTGAGGTGTCCATCCTGGTTCTGGCGCTAGCTGATCTAGGGTCTGTCAGAGAAACCCTAATTTTCAAAATTTGGAATATTTGAGATATGATTGGATATAAAGATATACCTCTTCAAGGAAATTTGTTCAATGTACTCCTTTACTGAAAACAATGGAGGGAAGCTCCTGGAACAGGAAGCCCTAGTTTACCAATTTTTTCTTTAAAAATTCCTGATACTGTTTCTATGGTATCTCCAAAAGTGATGCTCCTCTATGACTGAAATTTCATAATAAGGTATCCTCATCTATTTTTCTTCCAACACCACAGGTTTCATCACCATTGGTTTCACCAAATGAGACATATGATCGTTTTCCCAAGGTGACTTGTTTTAGGACTGTTTAGCATAGCGAAGTTGTACAGACTGCCACATGTCACTATTTCATATTCCGGGTCTGCAAATTTTATCACAAAATGTATAGTCCATGTGCGTTCTATAACATCTTGATAAATTTCATTTGGACCTTCGTAGCCTGAGATATAGCAATTCTCCCTAGGTGTCCTATTTGGGGAGGAATCCTGGGAGAGGCTGGAACACTAACTTGAAGGAATCATATCTCCTAGAATATAGTGAATATGGGGCTGAAACTTGGATAAAGTGTACATCAGGAAAGCATATTCGACATGTTAAAGTTTCGGCACCTTATCCTTCTTCAATATAGAGATATAGTGAATCTATAAAAACTATCAGTTTCAGTATTTTAGGGTTTTTTTAAGGCTTGGGGTCAAACTAGGGTTTGACTTTCCTGTAGTTTTACCCAACCAAAAATCTTGACCTTAGTCTCTAAAATACGATTTTGATGAGGAGATAAATCCTATGTCAGGCTCACTCAAAAATTCCTCTTCTGTAAAAAGCCCTAATTTCCCGCACCAACAACTGAAAATGCTCGGAATCAAATTTTGCTTCGACCGAAAGATGCGCGCTTCAATGGAGAGTCACCCTAGAATCCTTTTGCTGATGGATTGTGGAGAGAGACCCAAAAAATAAGAATCCCTAGCTTTTGTAGTTGTACAATGCCTTCTTCTTAGGTTAGTTCTGATACCATGTTAGATTTTTATCATTTAAGCAATATGATCTTGGGATCTTATCTAAGAGAATAACACGCACAACAATAAAGACAAGAGACACAAATAATTTTCCTCGGGAAAACTATAAAGGATAAAACCCCACAACTTCCTTATAGATAGAATGAGCACCAATGGCAGCAGTGAAACCCAAAGACATAAAACATGATCTCCAACATTTGTTATCTCTCTCTCTCACTTGCGAGAGCTTCTCCTCTCTCACTTATGCGCCCCAATGAGTGTGTGTGTGTGTGTCATGTGTGCCAATTAGAGGAATTTTGGGGTCTAAAATGGGCCTCCTAAGGAAAATAATAAAATAATAATTAAAATAATAAAATAATAGTTAAAATAATAAAATAATATTGATTAATTTTGGAGGAAGAAAGAAAAAACTACCTTTTTTGTTCGTATTTTTGACATATCTCCTTGTGTTTTTACTCAAATTTCGATCAGGAGAGCTCGTTGGATGTAGAATTTGATTCTGCATCCAACGAGTACCCACACTACATACTTTTGATGGACCCCTCTACCCCAAAAACAAGAAATACCTGAAAAAACGTGATGATGACATCATCATCACATTTTTTTAGGTATTTCTTTTTTTNTATTGAAATTCTATTGGTTCTTGAATTCCAACTCACAAAAACTTATTTTGGCACGTTTTCTTATAAGGCCCATTTTAGACCCCAAATTTCCTCTAATATAAATAGAGAGTCTCACTCTCTATTTATATTCTTTCATTCACTTTATTTCCAATCCAACATGTTGGCCTCACTTAACAAATACTTACTAGGGCTGACATCTCTACGAGAGTCTAATAACCCTAGTGCCCCACAACTATGGAAAATTTGCCCTCCGATCAACAAGGAGGGTTAACCTTAACTCAATTATGGGGACTATTGCCCCGACTTACAATGGAGGGTTAACCTCAATGACTTTACATGACTTGCTTACATTTCTGAATCTCTCGATTTGAACATCGAGGCATGACATGACTCAATTACATTACAAATAATTCTCGGAATAAACATCGAGGTACAATACATAATATATACAAGTGAATACATTTAGAAGTAACAAATACATCAACAAAGGGGAACCAAGATTTCATAGTCTTGATAACTATTATGAGGCCAAGATATGAAGTTTATTTTACCTCTTCCTTTGGATAGCTTCCAACTTAGACACCATAGGATTGTAACAGATGGTGAATAGGTATATTCTTTTGTTCCTCATTCCCATGCCATTTTGCATTCTTTTGATGCTTCTGGACATTTTTCTATTTGAGTCTTCCCTGATTGCTTTCTTACTAAATTTTAGTTCAGGCTCCTCTATCCCTAGTGTCCTTTTGTGTGAGAGATATTTTATTTCAACTCATGGACGGAGAAGAACTTTTGAGCAATCTTAGTATGTATTTTGATATATGTTTTCTTCCTGGTAGAATTTGACTCTTGTTAGCCTTTTGGATTTCATTTTTGGCATGGGATCATTTAACTATAATACAATTGTTTACCTTGCTTCCTTTCCATGGGTATTTTGTTGTTAGTCTCCTAAGACAGTCTTTAGTGTGAAGTGAATGGGACCTCAAAATAGTATTCTAGACTTTTCTGACCTTAGTTATTTTACAGGGATTAAATAGGACTTCAATGTGTTCATGATCTATTCAGACAATCTACTAATCTTAAAGAATCCTTAAACATTATGCATGTGTGAAAAGCAAGCAGTCTTTGGTCAAATATTTTAGTCTATCAAGAACTCTGATGAAATCCAAAACCAAAAGTTGTGTTGATTTATTGAAACATAAAGCAAACCAAAAATTACAAGAAATCAAATCTTGTGCAAATCAACTAGAACTAATATAAGCAAACCAAAGAAAAAACAAACCAAACCATTTATTTATGTACAAAAAATTTCAAAAATATTTTAAGAAAAATAAGGTTTGAGAACCAAACCATTTATTGGCAATTTCTCTTCCCACCCCTGTAAATCTTGCAATTTGTAAGTTGAGGGGCCTAACTTTTCTACAATCTAAAAAGGGCCTATCCATTATTGATGAAACTTAGTATGCTTTCCCTTCTCATCATGTGGGTGATCCCACTTAAGAACTAAATCACCTACTTCAAATTCCCTTTTCCTGGCTTTGTGCTTATCAAACCATCTCTTCACCATCTCTTGTTGATGTTTAAACCTTTCTATTGCTTTGGATCTAGACTCCTCTAACTTAAGCACATTATCAATTCAGATTTGCAGAACTTGATTATCAGTTCCTCTAGAGTCTTTGGCTAGTTTGTAAGATGGAAACAGAACATTTGGAGGCAGGATAGCTACTTTCCCATAGACAATAGTGTAGGGTGACACACCTAAGGAATTCTTGGGTGTAACTCTATCAGACCATAGTGTATTAGGCAAAGCTAGATACCAACTCCTTTGATTTTTTATGATTGTTTTCTTCAAAATTCTAATGAGGTTTTTATTGGTAGATTCTACCAAACCATTTCCTTGTGGATAGTAGTTAGCAGAATAATGTAGCTTAATTCCTCTTTCATTTGCAAATGCAGTCAATTTGAAAGATGAAAAATAAGAAGCATTGTCAAAACCCAGGGAAATTGGAACACCAAACCTGGTCATAATATGGTCTTGCAAAAAATCCACAACTGCATCTTCATTCACTTTTCGTAATAGAATGGATTCTACCCATCTGGTGAAATAGTTTGTTGTTGTTAGGATGTACTTATGTTGTAATGAATAATTTGGATTGATCTCTCCAATAACATCAATCCCCCACTGCTCGAATGGTTCTGAAATAATAATTGGTTTCAAAGGTCCTGCTACCTTGGCTTGTCTTCCACCGCTCCTTTAACAAGTATCACATTTACTAACATGAGCGTGAGAATCCTTAAACAATGTTGGCCAATAATATCGAGCTCTTAAAATCTTGTGTGATGTTGTATCTCCCAAGAAATGACCTCCAACAGGCCCATCATGGAGTTCTGCTACAACCTTATTTGTATCTTCACGTTCCAGGCATCAAAGAAAAACTCCTTCAATATTTTTTTTTCTAAACAACACTCCATCAATAATTTGATATGAGATAGATTTCAAATGTAATGCTCTTCTTTGCTTGGGATTCCAATGTTCTGGAAAATATCCTTCTTGAAGATAATGAATTAAATCTCTATACCAAGAGTCTGGAGCTGTGAATAAAGGACATACATCCACCATGTGTAATTCATCTTCATTTTCCCAACTGTTATCTTCATTGTTTTGACTCTCATCCATCAATTTACAGAGCTCTTGTCCTTTAACTATGGTTGTTGTTTTGAATTCTAGATCATATTCTTGTAAGGAAGTCACCCAATTACCTCTTCTTTCTCCCAATTCTTTTTGTAAAAAAAGAGATCCTACTGCAGGGTGCAAGACTATTACCTTGGCATGGTTCTTAAGTATATACGGTCTGAATTGCTTTGGTACTTTAAAAAATGCATAGGCTTGCCTCTCAATTGTGGGATAGTTCAATTCAGCTCCTTGCAGACCAGTGCTCATAAATGATATGGGGTACTCATCTCTCCCTTCCAACGAATCATTTAAAGCAAAAGTGTACAAGATAAAATCCTTTTCGAAGTTAGGAAATTTAAGTGATGGTGCATGAGCTATGGATGTCTTTATCTTGTTAAACACATTCTTCTCTGAATCAATCCACTTGAATTGCACACTTTTCTTGACCATTTGTTGCAAAGGTTTGACTATTTCAGCAAAGTTTAGCACAAACCTTCTCATGAAATTGATTTTCCCCATAAATGGATGCATACCTTTTTTATTATGGGGTAAAGGGATCTGTTCTATTACTTTAATTCTCTCTGGGTCAATGGAGATCCATTTTTTTGAAACAACATGACCCAAAAGCTTTGCTTCGGTAACTGTGAACACACATTTCTTAGGATTTAAAGAAATGTCATATTTTCTACAACGTTTGAAAATCTGTATCAAGTGAAACACATGTTCTTCTCTCTTATTTGAAAATATTGTAACATCATCTAAATAGAACACAATACTCCATCCAATCATCCCACGGAAAGCTATATCCATAGCCCTTTGGAAAGTTGCTCCATCATTAATGAGTCCAAAGAGAATTCTCCTATACACAAAACCCCACTTGGTTCTGAAGGTAGTCTTGAGTCTGTCTTCTTTTTCTACTAGTACTTGGTTATAACCTAAGAATCCATCTAACAAAGAAAACAACTTAGGACCCGAGACCATTTGTAGTATTTGTTGCATGGGTGGGACAGGGTAATTATCTTTATCTGACGCACGGTTTAAATTCCTGAAATCAATCCAAAGTCTGATCTCTCCAGACTTTTTCTGTACCAGTACCAAGTTTGACACCCATTCTGAATGTCCAACTTTAAATATGATTTTAGCATCCAACAACTTTTTCACCTGACTTTGAATTACGGGCTCTAGTCTGGGATGCATCTTTCTCAAAGGCTATTGATAAGGTTTGACTCCAACTTTGATTGGAATAACATGTTGTATAATTTTGGTGTCATAAGTTTTGAGGTTCTCGTAGGTACAAGCAAATACATCTTTATATTGTCTGAATAAACCGATGAATCTACTCTTCTCCCAAGGTGAACAACATTTTCCCAAATTCACATATTTGGGTTCAACCTCTGTTCCTAGATTTATCAGCTTGAATTGTAAAGACAAGCTATGTTTCTTGGCATTTGTTGGTTTTCTAAACTTGTTGTCTAGATCGAACATCTGTTCTAGAGTTCTGACTCCTTTAGGAATGAAATTTCCATTTTGGAGGTTTTCTTGATGTTCCTCGTCATCTATTATGGCTCCTTTAAATGTATCATCATTCATTAAACATTTCAATATTTGTTGATCATCATCAAACACTCTCAGATTGGTGATGTTTCCTGGAACAAAAGGCCTGAAAAAGCAATTCTATTGAGCATATGTTATTTGTAGGTACCAGTCTTGCAGCTGAAGTAGCTAACAAGTCAGCTGCTGCATTTTTTACTCTAGGAATTGAAAAAATATTAAATGCATGAAAATTTGTTAATAAATCCCAAACTTCATTTTGGTAAGCCTTTAAATGTTGTGAAATACAATGAATTTCATTTCGAACTTGTTTAACAATGATTTCAGAATCTTAGTACACTTTAAGATTTTTCAATTTTAATTCCATTTCCTTTTTCAGTCCTTGGACTAATGCTTCGTATTCAGCTATATTATTTGTGCATTCAAATTCTAATCTACATGAAAGAAAATATTTATTTTTCTCTATATCAATTAGGACACAGCCAGCTCCTGATCCTTCCAAGGTTTTAGAACCATCAAAATAAAGAATCCAAAAAACTTTCTACTCCTACTGAATTTGAACTACTAACTACATCTGAAACTAAATCTACTATATTACAATCAATATTATCAGCCCGTGAAAACTAAAGGAGATCAACCTGGATATTTGATATGTTATTGGCTTCTTCAACTTGGTAATTTCCCAGTTCCAGCTCAATAAAATAGTTTCCCTACACAGAATTGACCGGTTCATTCTTGCCTTCCAACTGAGTTACGTTGTACTTCATTTGAGGTTCTCTTAACACCTTTATTTGGTTTTGACAGCCTTTATAAGCTAACCATACATGTGACCAATCTGATGCAAAATATCCTTCAAATTTTGCTGCCCAATCCTGGCTCAAAACCAAACCATAGGCGTCTGATATATCTACTACAACAATGTCTATGTACTAAAATACCCTCTCATCCACTAACAAACAGATCAGGACATCTTCCATTTCTCCTATCACTTTCACTGCAGTCCTGTCCAACTGGATAACTTGGCATGTAGTTGGCTTAGGTTGACCATTTATTTTCTTACAAATTGAAAGTGGCATGACATTTACTGATGCCCGAGAGTCCACCAGAAAATTATGCACGTTGTAATTGAAAATATCAAAAGTTCGGAGAAATGTTGGAGTTCTATATTTATACTTTCCTCCTAAACTTGCTTCACCAATCTCTTCATCAGCTTGGTTATCATTCTTAGGTTCCTTCACAGGTGTTTCAAGTGATTTTAAAAGCTTTTCCTTTTGTTGGGGTAGATTGCACATTTCAAACAAGGATATATTTTCTTTAGCTTTTTTAATATCTTCTACAATGTCATATCCCATTTCATGGTCAATGAAATTTTTCTTGACATTCTCAACTTTATTTTCAGTAGACTTTATAGGCATATTAACTTGCTTGGGACTCTGGCTTGAAATGACAAACTCAGGTATGTTAACAGTTGGAGTATTATTCTTTATTTTGAGTCATGTTCTCCTAAAGCTTCTTAATCTTGGGCAGTATCATGCTATCTTCATTTAATGAATTCTGACTTCTTGTTGTAACATTTGTCTCTGGTATTTATTCTTCCTCAGTGAGATCTTCATCCTGTACATTGAACATGGAAACACAATCCCATAAAACCAAAGTGTCCTCTTCTTGGGTTTCTGTTGGTTCATGACCTTTCTCTTTCTCATCCACAGTTTATGTTAACTTAGAATCCAATAATTGATTCATCACTAAGGTCATGGATTTTATCCATTGTGGGAATTTTTTTTTAGAATGAGGCTGCTGATGGAATGTACAGAAATTTTCCATTCCCACATCTGTCAAATTCATCGCCAAGGGACTATGTGAAGGAGGCTTGGGTTGACTATTATCATCTCTCTTTTTATAATAAGGCTTGTATTTTTTATGGGCCTCCTTCTCTTTTTCCAAATCAATTACTCTGTTTGACAACTTTTGCATCATTTTCACCACCCCATCTAACTCTTGTGACCGCTCATCCTTAGTTTTAGTTAATAATAGAGGCTTTCTATTCCCATACGTTTTTTCTTCTGGTTGCACAAGATAATGGTATATACTCTCCATTTCTTCCTCCACCTTCTCATCTTGTTCATAGGTATATACTAAAGTGGGTCTAACCGATCTTTTGACAAAACATGGATAAATCAGCCCCAAGAGCTGAGGTGTAATACTCAATTAGGGCATGCTCAGAAGGTTTGTCAGCTACATCAGAATTATTCAGGTAGGTAGAAAACCTCTAACTGAAATTATGTACCCTTTCTTTCTTTTCTTTCTTTAGGGAAATTAATCCTTTCATTAAAGCAGCGTGAGTTTTCTAGATTTCGTATTTGTTTCTGAACAGTCTCTCAAAAGTATTCCAATTTGTAATTGAATTTTCCTGTAGGGAAAAGTACCATGAGGCTTGTTTTCCCTTAAGAGTATGTGGGAACAATATGCAGACTACATCTTCATGTTCTACTTCTTGTAAACCTTCTAAATCTAGATAAAAACTCTGCAAATGATCATCCACAAGAATTCCTTCATTTGGTTCAAGTTTGGGCAGTGACTTGTCAAAATTTCGAGGCATGGCACGCAATGGAGGGGTCATGTTTAAAGGAGATCTATCCCTCCAAGCAGGTGGTGGAGGTGGTTGGTTTGCATTCACAATGGCCATGATTCTGAGTGGAGATTGACGAGGAAACTGGACATGGGTTCGAAAAGGAGACCAATGAGTGGAATCTGGTCCCAACTAATTCAGAGGTTTGACAACTTCTTGCAACGTTGTTTCTACCAATTCTTCAAGGTCTTCCACCAACACTAAATATTCTAATTGAGGACAGTCCTGCTTATGAAACTCTCTTCTAGTTAAAGCAGGAATAATGGGTAAACCTCTAATCTTGTTTTCATACACCTTGGTTGTCACGTCCTCATCCCTCAACCGACGAAGAGGACGCGACGAACACATCAACACAACCGGGAAAATGGCCCCATGAACATAATCAAAGAAATCAAATGCTGAAATTAAAAGCTTACAGGATGCATACTAAGATGCCTAAGCATACCCAAATTCCTGAATCCTTCAATCATACAGCGGAAGCAACAAAAATATACATTCCAGCATTCAACATAATTCATTAAGCATCAATGTAATTTGCAGAGATGAACAGACAGCAGAACTTATCTTTTGATGAAGAATCCCGCAACCATCTACATAGCTGCAACGTTCCACCCAGCCATAGGCCAGCTTGCTCATCAATCTCTCAACAACGCTGCCACCCCCGAGCTGGGCATGATTCCTTCAGGATAAGGGTCAATTGCAGGCTTGCACATAGCCAAGGGGACACAACATCAAACCAACACAGCTGGGTTTAACAGGCCTTCACAGATTGGCCAAGCCAGCACATCCCAAGGGACAACCACTGCATACCATTAGCCCAACAACCCTTCACAGCCCTGTGAAGAAGGTAACACAACTGGGGATAATCCCAAACAAACAATGAGCACCGCTCAAGCTCACAAGGAATCTCAGAGTTGGTTTTGGCCCTAACGTGGCCAAAACAACTCAACTGCAACCCAAACCAGGGTACCTCAGCAACCCAATTTCACAATGGAAGCGACAGCAACTGTGCACAGTCCCAAACGAAGGATAAGAAAACCCCCAGCATGGACAGAGGAGAACACGGCCAACAAATTGGCATTCCACAGTGGCCCAAAACGAATTTGGACACCACGGCTAACACAAAACGTGGGGAAGACAACAGCCCCAAAGCAACAACAGTGAGTACGCCTCTCACATGGGAAAACGACCCAAACAGTCTGCGCGTGAGGAAAAAATTGCACCCAACAGCAAAATGCATGGGAAAGACATACCTGATTTCTGCATGAGGATTTCAGCCTACGCGTGAGGGGAAACGGCCTCCTCTATGCGCGCGAATCAACAGGCCATCGGGAGGATGAACAGACCACCTAGGCACGCGCAAATGAGCAAACTTTCCCTCTGCGTGAGGAAGAACAGACCACAGCTCTGCGTGAGAGAAACCTGTGCATGAGGTGAGCAACAGGGCGTAAAAACCACCGACCATGGGGAGAATAGAGTCGTGGGGAAGATAGAGGAATTGCTTGCCTCTTTACCCACGTTTTCTCTAGCAATAAATGTCTTCAGCCACTCAGCCATAACTCCCCAACCACCAGCTGAAGCATTAAAGAGGTTGACAAGGTTGGATGAGGCAAAAGGTAACAAACAACAAAGGTGGTGAAACATGGGTTTTTCCCATAACCAAGGTTTGACATCCCCCACCCCTTATCCTTTGGAACCATGCCCTTTTCATTCAACGTTGCACTGCCGTAGCTGGTTGTGGTTTATTTTAATTGATGTGCGGATTTACATGATGCTGAATTAAAATGTGCTGGATAGCACGACATACCATCGGCAATTATCCCCCATTGCCGAAACATACACAACCAAATCGATGGTGGGGCTTTTGCCTTGAGCTCCTCACCACGATTAATTACAATATATACATCATGCAAACGGGGTCGAAACCGGGGACATTACATTACCCTCCCCCTTGGAATAACACCATCCTCGGTGTTCCATTACATATATACAATACATATACAATTGCACATCAAAATTTCAAAATTGCAGATCTATACCACGTTCAATCATCTACTTTGAACGTTCACGACCAAGCCTCTCGGCTTCCATGGACTTTCCCTGCTGGTTCTCAGCTTCTAGCTGATCCCGAAGTCTAGGAACTTTGCGGCTATTGCCCTCATCATGTTCCCTCATTGGACAGTCCCGGCGTAAATGATGTCCTCCGCATCTCCAGCATCTCACTGGCTGCTTCATCATTACCTGCTCAATTTCCTTTGAGTCTTCATGCCTGGACCGTTTCTTATCGGGTCACTTGGACGAATGTCCCATTGCTGATCCACCTTCCTTTCCTTTGCCGGTTGCTCTTAGAAGGATTTTCACCTCCCTTTGCAAACCAATAGAGTCTTGCAAAATCTGGTGGTTCATTTTACTCTGCCTTTTCTGTATCCTGAGCATCTCCCCAAGATTCTCTTGGGTCTTGGAAATCACTTGAAGGAGACTTCCAGCCAAGTCCAACAACTGTTGATCTACTGCCATAATCAACGTGCACCACCTGGTTTCACTTTTCTCACCTGTGGAATGCACCATTGAAATTCTATCAGACCAAGCATAATATAGGTATCAAAATTAGTTAGTTAATTACCCAATTGGCATGACAGTCCAAGTTCCCTTAAGGAAACTTTCATATTTTTCATGCCTTCCTCCAACAGGCACATGAACTCATTCATGTCCATTCTTGGGTAGGGAATTAACTATTCCAGCATTCAAAAATTTGCTTAAGCAAATACACACATTTCATTTCAATAATACATGCATTCAACAATCTCTTGTTTTCACAATGCATAAACATATATTCATATATATATAATCAAAAGGAAAGAGAGAGCAGTAAGAGTGTTTCCCCTCTTTATTTTTGTTCCATCCTGGAACCCACACCGTCATAGTGGCTTTTCATACTCTCAGCCTCTTTCACTTCACCGTGAATGCTGGACCAATCTTTCTTGGTCACGACACTTAGTGTCTTCAGTCTATTCTAGACCTCTTAAACCATGGAGTCTCTCCACATGGTTTGTATCGGCTGCTAGGACTCCCTTGTCTTACTAGCACCTTTTTCATTACTGCTCAACCCAAGCTTTCCAAGACAGTCACATGTCCCCATGCATCTCTAGGATGCTCTCATAGTCCTCGCTTTCAGCGACACCTATATCCAAACATTGAATAGATTCACATGTTTAATTTACTCTCATCAGTTTTATCTCTAAAGCAAGAGTTTAAAACATCATAACCAAATCATATACACGTGCATATTCATAAGCAAAATAATCCAATACTTATCTGTATTGTGTGTTTCCTCGTTCGTCCACAGGATCCTGCTTCACTTTGCAAGCCTTGGGATCACCTATGGACTCAGATGTTAGGTCAGCACGCAGGATTTTCCTCAACATCAAATAATCAATGTCCAACCAGTACATAACCATGTCAACTGGGCTTGGAACTTTATCATGACCATTTCCAGGTCTAGGATCTACTATGGATCCTTAGGCATATCGCATCCCATCATGCACTTATGTCAACAATGACACATACACTTATATCACCATACACTTATACCAACATGCACTTATACCAACATGCACTTATACCAACATACACTTATACCAACCATTTACCTTTACCTTTAGCCTATCAACACAAGCAACACAAGCAATACAAGCAAACTCATCAGCATCATTGCTCTAAAACTGTAATCACATTTCATATCATTCACTATCAACTATTGAGACACCAGGAGTGCGTCCACTCCCCAGAGTGTAATCAATATTGAAAACCCTTTCATGACTCGACATCGGAAAAGTGTGCACTCTCTTCTGGTGTGTGCCATGTAGGCCCTATGCATACTCAAGCAATCGGTCATCATGGAAATAAATCAAAACATGTTCTGCATATGGAATTTAATAATTAAACATGCATATTCATAGCAAGGGTTACAGAACACTTATCCATTTTCCGTTGCAGTATGCCTTTATATCTGTTAGGCACCGTCAAGGAACTGGGAAAAACTGACTGCTAAGCTGGTGAGCTCGCTGCAGAGCTAGGAACACCTACACCAGAACTAGCCTGACTTCTATAACACCCACACACACCCAGCACAAGGAATCAGTCCTTTCTCTGCTACAAAGTCCCTCAGGCCCTGCATTCCCCTCTAGTGCTATCCCGGGGTTGTGGAGAAGAAAGTCAGCCCTCTAGCTCTGTCTGTGTGGTTTCCAATCACCAATTTTAAGCAAACCAAGCCCCCATCTCTGCTTCCTATTTACGTTTCATATCCACATATGTCTCACTGACATAATCCAACCATCTCACTCATGTTATCACCAAACATGCAGTGCAGATGAGACATTTTCAAAATGTCTAATGGAGTTTCACCCGAACCCCATTTCCAAGATAAGGGAAAACCTTCCCATGAAGTTTGGCTTCTGCGGGCCATCGCACATGGTCTTCCTATAGTGTGTACCCCTGACACATTCATCAAATAGCCAAACAGTTAATCATCACCTGATACCACAATCCAATTGATCGTTTCATAACCAAGTAATGACATTAGCAATCGAATTCAATAAGAATTTGCGATTCTATCTACTACATAAATCGACTTGCTCAATTGTGGGTTTCTTGTAAGCAGCATTACTATGCTCATTATAATTTTATGCTTACTATCATAACATGAATACCCACTTACCATGTGTCCCTCCTGACACAATCTCACACAAGCCAACAATGATTAGTAGCCGTTAGTACCTCTTAAATCCGAAATCCACAATTCGAACTTAACAACCCGTACCAACTAATTTTCACATCCATGAGACTCTTCTCATAAATGGTATATTTTGGCAGTGGTCAGGGACTTACCTCTCACTATCATGTTTGAAAGAATCTACCTGAAACATGAATTTCAACCAACCAAACACAATCTTGTGCAAGCCAATGGTGACTATAAGTGGTCAGCATTTTCTTAAATTTGAAATTCATAACGCAAATCTAACAAGCTCTTTTACACGGTAGATTCCAGCATTGGTCAGGGTCTTACCTCTCAATGCCGTTCTCGAAATAATCTACCTGAAATATAAGCTTCAAACAACCAAACACAAGCTTATGCGAGCCAACAATGGCTAGTGGTTGTCAGCAATTTCTCAAATCTGAAATTCACAATTCGAATCCTAACAACCTATTATGCATATCATATGGTAGATTCAGGCATCGGTCAGGACCTTACCTCTCAATGCCGTTCTTGAAATAATCTACCTGAAACACAAGCTTATGCAAGCCAATAGTGACTAGTAGTTGTCAGCAATATTTGAAATTCACAATTCAAACTTAACAAGCTCTTTCACATGGTAGATTCTGGCATTGGTCAGTGTTTACCTCTCAATGCCATTCTCAAAATAATCTACCTGAAACATGAGATTCCATTAACCAAACACTTGGTAAGTATGCATATACTATCTCATTGCTACAACCATCACTGAAGCATTTTCAGAATTTATAAAATTCAAATACTTCAAAGGTTAGTCACATCAGTGTTCTCAAAGCTCATTTACTTCGTGCAATCATTATCATGCTAACATTGCAAGGTATAGTCATATCATTCATGCAATTAAATGAAAGTTTAGATACCCTTACTTCACAGGCGTATCATTCATACCACCTTGCTCTTCAATAGAGCATTTCTGGTAGCCATTGATCATGACTATCCTGCATTCATAACAACCTTCGAAACAGTTCCAGAATTATCATTAATTCACCATTTCAGCTGTAGTCATTCATGATATCACATGCATTCATCTCAACGCATTCATGCCATACATCACAACATTGCACCTACACTTATGCAATCAGTCATTCACACCCTTCATAGGCATACATCCAATGCATAGCTACAAGATTCATAAAATCTTCTTAATGCATGTCCATTCAACGCTACCTTGCATTGATTCAGGAATACTATGCATTCAACCATACCATGGCCTAACCATGACTACCTCATATAGGATGCATTACTATAATCAATATCATTAACATGTATAGGCATGACGCCTTTCTACATTCCAATATTCACATGGTATGAGGTCTCTTACCTACACCAATCCATGGAATCGTCATAAGCAACTCTTACCTGTATGGGTCGTACTTACACCCTTACCATGACCACTTGGTTGGTCCTTGCAGGAGATTACAGAATTTGCTCACCAACTTTTGTTATGGACATGTTGCCTTATCCCTTCTCCATAGGGTTGCTGGTCTCATTCATCAGCTTCTGCAACATATTCATCCAGGTCCATGTCATCGTTGGTTTGTCCACTAATGCCAACATCAAAACAATGATTATCATTAGTGGTACATTATAATATATAAAATTTCCAATGTTCTTATCAATCATGCAATATCCTATGCATGCAATACATATCCTCATGCATTTCAAGCATAAACTCAGGAAATGTAGTTATAATCAGCAAGATAGGGTCTAATGAAAACTTCCCTTTCAAACCCCTCATCTTCTCGTGGAATTCCTTTTCCACACAGCAGTTGATTGACTTCACAGTCCTTGCTGCCCCTGGCATGCAACTGTCCAGATTTGTCCATTTGACAACAGCGGACATCATTAGCACTTTGCTGCTCCATGCTCAGATTCTGGTCACTTATCCTTGCTCCTTGCTGGATAAGCTTTCCAATGCCTATTCACACGCGTCATTCCGATCTCGGGTNCGCTCAGATTCCGGTCACTTATCCTGGTTCCTTGCTGGATAAGCTTTCCAACGCCTATTCACATGTGTCATTCCGACCTCGGATGTGAAAACCACGCCACTTCAAAGGATGAAGACTTTCACTAATCTCGGCACTTTCATTACACTACTGCAAAGTAGAATTTTCACATTCTTCTAATGATCTCAGAGCCATTTTGGCAGCTGCATTTTCGGCATCCCTCTAATTCGAACTCTTGCCCAAAACACAAGATTTTCCTTCTTACAAGACGACTGTCTCAAGGGACGACGGGGGTCAAGGGGGCTTGCCCCCTTGTGGCTTCCCTCTGCCTCTTTCCTTATTTTCAGCCTTGAAATTCACTTGAAAAACAGCCGTAGAATCGGCCCTCGGGACCCTTATCCCATCCGCTGAATCGACTCTCGGACCATTCTCTCCTCCGCCGAATCGGCTGTCGGCTCTCGGAAGCCTTTGGAATCGGGTGGTCTGTTCATCTTCGCAGCCGCAACGGCGGCTCCCCTGGAATTTCCAACCTTCTGCAACGTCGGACGCTCGAAAGCTCCGAACCTTCCGACTTGGCACTGACGTCGGACGTCGGCTGACTTTGGATCAGAAGCCAAATCAATTCGCCGTCCGCAACGGCGGAGGTTCACTTTTCTGGCTCTTTCGATCGGCGCTTAGAACCACATCGGACGTCGGCGGACTCTCGGAACATCGGACGTCGGACCATTCTCCCTTCCGATTGTTACGACACTTAGCCAAATTTTCAAAAATTCCCAAAATTTCTTCTTCGTCGGCAATCGGGTGACTCTTGGATCGGACGCGGGATTGCTTCGCCATCCGCAATGGCGGACGAAAGACTTTACCATTCCTTCCACAACATCGGAGGTTCACTTCCTTCAATGGCCCAACCGTTCCATACTTAGCCGAATTTTCAAAAATTTTCTGCGGCGTCGGCGATCGGACGGATCTCGAATCAGATGAGGGATCATTCCGCCATCCGCAACGGCGGATGGAGAGATCATTGTCTCACCCGCAACGACGGAGGTTAACTCCGTGAACCCTTCCGCAATGTTCGGATGGGAAACTTCAGCCATTCGTCCGCAACGTCGGACGTTAACTTTTCCAGTCCCTCCGCAACGGCGGGTAGGAACTTCTCCAGTTATTCCGACTGTTCACACTTAGCCAAATTTTCCCAAAATTTTTGCTGCTCTGCTGAATAGAGAAGGTAATTCTACCTTCTGTCACTGCATATTCTTGGCCCATAGAGGCCCATTGCTGCAACCTTGGGCTCTGATACCACTCTGTCATGTCCCCGTCCCTCAACCGGCGAAGAGGACGCGACGAGCACATCAACACAACCAGGCAAATGGCCCCATGAACATAATCAAAGAAATCAAATGCTGAAATTAAAAGCTTATAGGATGCATACTAAGATGCCTAAGCATACCCAAATGCCTGAATCCTTCAATCATACAGCGGAAGCAACAAAAATATACATTCCAGCATTCAACATAATTCATTAAGCATCAATGTAATTTGCAGAGATGAACAGACAGCAGAACTTATCTTTTGATGAAGAATCCCACAACCAGCTACGTAGCTGCAACGTTCCACCCAACCATAGGCCATCTTGCTCATCAATCTCTCAGCAACGCTGCCACCCCCGATCTGGGCATGATTCCTTCAGGATAAGGGTCAATTGCAGGCTTGCACATAGCCAAGGGGACACAACATCAAACCAACACAGCTGGGTTTAACAGGCCTTCACAGATTGGCCAAGCCAGCACATCCCAAGGGACAACCACTGCATACCATTATCCCAACAACCCTTCACAGCCCTGTGAAGAAGGTAACACAACCGGGGATAATCCCAAACAAACAATGAGCACCGCTCAATCCCACAAGGCATCTCAGAGTTGGTTTTGGCCCTAACGTGGCCAAAACAACTCAGCTGCAACCCAAACCAGGGTACCTCAGCAACCCAATTTCACAATGGAAGCAACAACAACTATGCACAGTCCCAAACGAAGGATAAGCAAACCCCCAGCATGGACAGAGGAGAACACGGCTAACAAATTGGCATTCCACAGTGGCCCAAAACGAATTTGGACACCACGGCTAACACAAAACGTGGGGAAGACAACAGCCCCAAAGCAAAAACAGTGAGTACGCCTCTCACATGGGAAAACGACCCAAACAGTCTGCGCGTGAGGAAAAACTTGCACCCAACAGCAAAATGCACGGGAAAGACATACCCGATTTCTGCATGAGGATTTCAGCCTGCGCGTGAGGGGAAACGGCCTCCTCTATGCGCGCGAATCAACAGGACATCGGGAGGATGAACAGACCACCTAGGCATGCGCAAATGAGCAAAATTTCCCTCTGCGTGAGGAAGAACAGACCACAGCTCTGCGTGAGAGAAACCTGTGCGTGAGGTGAGCAACAGGGCGTAAAAACCACCGACCATGGGGAGAATAGAGTCGTGGGGAAGATAGAGGAATTGCTTGCCTCTTTACCCACGTTTTCTCCAGCAATAAATGCCTTCAGCCACTCAGCCATAACTCCCCAACCACCAGCTGAAGCATTAAAGAGGTTGACAAGGTTGGATGAGGCAAAAGGTAACAAACAACAAAGGTGGTGAAACATGGGTTTTTCCCATAACCAAGGTTTGACATCCCCCACCCCTTATCCTTTGGAACCATGCCCTTTTCATTCAACGTTGCACTGCCGTAGCTGGTTGTGGTTTATTTTAATTGATGTGTGGATTTACATGATGCCGAATTAAAATGTGCCGGATAGCACGACATACCATCGGCAATTATCCCCCATTGCCGAAACATACACAACCAAATCGATGGTGGGGCTTTTGCCTTGAGCTCCTCACCACGATTAATTACAATATATACATCATGCAAATGGGGTCGAAACCGGGGACATTACATTGGTAATTCTCCTTAAATCCTCAACCACTTCGTTATCAATGGGATAGAGATACCATGTGCCCTTTCCTTTAGGAGTAGATATTTTAGGGATACTGGTCTCGAAACTGTCACCGGTGGGGATTTCTTGAGAAAATGAATTTCCTCGGCTAGCCATGCACTGGAGGCCCTCCTTCTAGCACCAAAACTATTGATTCCTGGAAAATCCAAGGAAACAATAGTAGGGATTCTCCCCAATAAGTGTTCCCAATTATCTCGTTATTGATTGGTATGGGGAATCCATCTGGTTTACGGTCCGGCTACCGTAGGTCATGTAACGGTTAAATCTTGTTTTACTGGTTGTGGCTCGGTCCATCGTTTAAGTGTATTTTTTTAGTTTTATGTTTATGTATGATATGAAATTATGTAATTAAATTCAATCGATAGAGATAACGAACAGTTTCACAATGTGATGCGCGGGTTCTTACCTCTAGTCTTACCTCTTTCGATTCTAAATCATAAACAAAGAAAAAACTATACTAATGCTAACTAATTATATCTAACCTATCCCTAGGGAGCAAATTAATGATGAGTAATGTACTATAACACATGCATTTAGAATATTACAGATAGTTGTTATATTTCAGAATACATGGATATAAGTAGAAAGATAAAAAAAGAGATAGCTCATTCTCAATTAAAACATTCATTACCCAGATATGTTGCGAAAGTTTCACAGAAATAAATAGGAAAACATTCATAACATGAAATAATTCGTAAGTTAGAATGATCTCACAGTTCATACCACAAGATGAAAAAGAAATAGTTCACATTCAACCAGTCTATGGCAAGCATTTGAGACTCCACAGTGCCTTCTCCAGCATAAAATATATATATTTTATTATAAGAGGAAGTAGTTCTTCTTACAATAACATTTACAAAATATAGCATGAAAAATGGTCCCTTCTTACATCTAATTCACCTATATTTATACAAACAACAAAACTCTTGAGCTGCCCTCTTTTCCCTTTGGGCTTCCCTTGACTCTTCCTTAACAAAAAAAATTTCCTCTAGTGTATGCACTTAGAAAAAAGATAAATACAAAATATTACATTATTGATCAATCGTTTGAAATAATCCAACTAAGTGGGCCCACCTTGATCATTTATAAATTTATTCCAAACATTGGCATCTATTGCTATACTTTCGAAACAAGAAGGCTCTAGAAATTTTATGGTCATCTCATGTTTAGCAACTTCAGATTTTATATTCGCCACTCTGGTTGGAATCAGGAGAAGTTGATCTTCCAATAAATGACTGCTAACTGCTACTTGTGCTATTGCAGTTTTCAACACCTTCTCATCCAATCCTTTAACCATCTGAATACCTTGTTCATCCTCTTGCTATCTTTCCTGCAATTGTTTCAAAAACCCTTCATGATCAGGCAATTCTTCTAACCTTGTCTTAGAAGATGTCTGACAATGATTGTAAGTTATGAGAACTTTTCTGCAGAATTTTGCACAAACACCTTTAGTCCTTCAAACTTCCTTTACCAATTCCTCTGCTGCTTTACTCCCAAATTCAATTAATTGATACTCTAGCCTTACTATCTCTGGGTCCTTGATGGGTGCATCAGCTGGAGGTTCCTTGGTTATTTCCAACCACGTCATATGTGCTTGTAGAACTTCTAGGATAACATGTGTCCTATCTAAGAAGTGAGAAGCTATACTTACAATTTCTTCCAGCCTTATTTCTACCTGATGAACCTTCAACATCTCTTCTGCCATCTAAAGCTGAATCTAATGAATTTTACTTCTAAGTGCAAGAGCATGCTTCTTCAATGGCTCAATATATGTTTTCTTCTCCATAGCTACTTTTAATGAAACTTCCAATGAATCTTTCTGGGTTTTCAATGCTACTACCTGAGTCTCATAAAGCTTAACTTTCCCCTCAGCAGTAGTCTTTTGAATTTCCATTTCTACCACTTTATTCTCTAAACATCCTTTCTCTCTAGTCAATTCTTCAATTGATGATTTCAGACTATCTCTTTCTGCTTCTAAGCCCTAATGTCTTTGCTAAAGTCTTTTAAACTCTACCAAGGTGGCTTTGGACTCTTTAAATATTGCTTGTTGATAATACCAAAGAATATTTGTCTGGTTGTAAGGTTTGGCACTCTACTTTGGATTCCTCAATCTCACTAATCATGTCTCCATACTTCCTCTTTAGATTTTGACTTTCATCTCTTTCCTTTTTTAGGGTTTCTTTCAACTACGTAACCTTCTTATGGGATTGTTCTAAATTCATAATTATTCTATCCACATTGTCTTTAGTGGCTAGGGTTGTGGCTACACTAGCCCTTGCCATTAATCTTGGATCTTTATCAGTACCGTGAACCACTTCCTTTTCGGTCACCATAACTCCCCTCTTTCCTCTAGTGTTCACCTTCTTCTCCATTCTTTTAACAATCCTCTTTTTGGCTTTGTCATATAAAATAGTATTTAGATCAGGAATTTCATCTTCTTTCATGGGAGTAAAAGGAAACAATTCAATTCTTGATACTGAAACTGGATTTTCTCCATCTATGCTATTAGATGGAACATAGGGTTATATTGGATCAGCATAAGACTAAGTCTACTCTTGATCAGCATAATCTTGTCCCTCTTGTGCCTTTTGTCGTAACTCCTCAGTTGTTTTTTCTGCATGCTATTTTTCTTTATCAGAAACTTCTAATCTTAATCTCTCACTTTGTTTATGCTTTCTCTGGACTTCTTCTGTTCTCTTCTTTTCTTGGCTTCTTCTGTTCTCTTCTTGGCCTCTTTTGTTGTTTTTATTTTTTCTTCTTCTTATGCTCTCAACCAATCTTCTACTTCTTGAGCTAATCTATGTGTCTCTTCTTGCCTTTTCTTTGTAGCCTCCTCTTCTTGTATTTTTAGTTGCTCAGTAGCTTTTCCCTTTCTGCCAATAGTAGTTATCTTTTGTTTAAACCTCCTTCTCAAAGCTGCCATGTTCCGATCATTCCGGAAAACTTATTTATCTTTATCCCAAAAATTGGCATACTCGAAATGCACCCCTAATGTGGCACAATAATCAATTACCTTCTTCTCAGAGTCATTTCTATGGAAAATTATTCACCAAAGTGAAAATATTCTAGCTCCTTCACGAATTCTGCTGTAGTTTTTACTTTTGAAAACTTATAACTCCCTATATAAAATGGGACTGGGCGATAAACAACCTTCTTTTGCTCGAATAGAGTTTCCAACTCAATCAATATATAGTTGTATAACTACCTCCTTATGAATGACAAAATCCGTAGCATACTTACGCAGAAGGGAAGGATCCCTCGACCCATCAAACATTCTTAAATATAAACCCTCCTCAGTTAAATAATAGTGCCTGTTATCTTGAACAACCTTTAAAGCCTCCTTAGACATGAAATTACATTCAACCAGGAAAATAAATGTGTACAATGGCATTACTAAATCTTCATAAATATTCTTGTAGTGACTGTAATACTTGTGAGCCCACAACAATTGGTAAGCAGCATACACACGGGACCAATCCTTATCCAATTGGCATTTCAATGTTGGGAATGTCTGCGTACATAAAATACAATCAATCAAAATTGAACTCATATAAAATTGTGTTTTCTTCTGGGAGACTCCTCCTAGGGCTGCACTTATGTAGGCTAACAAACTGTTGGACACTATGTTTTATCAATTAAATAGGATACCTTGTGTGGCTACAAAAAATATCACTGGTACCCAACCTGTTTTGAATTTATTCCCATTGGCCCTCCCGAAAATCTTGTTTAACATCAAGGGGCTATAAACCTGTATGGGGTACGGAGGCTTGTTGTTTCATACTCCCTTGAAGGCATCGTACGAAATTTCTTACCTGGAATCATCATCCTTTTGACTGTTTCTACCACATCTAGATTGAGGTCTTTCAACCAACCTTCAGTCAAATAGCTTTGTGGTGTCAGAAACTTATAAGCCATGGCTACATAGGCTTGGCTATAGGCAGCATAACCTTTCCCTTCAGTGTTATCCAATATCATCCTTGTCACATCTTCCTTGGGCAAGAAACCATCCTATCACCTCTGAACAAGGGAAAAGTTCAGGTCGGGTAGACACCTTCATGATGGTTGATCTTTCGATATTGGAATAAATAGGAAAATCCTCTAATCTATCCTCTGGGACTCTCTGATTTGAGATCATGTAGTATATCTCTCCCCATTTATATTTAGGATCGATACCAGTGATGGCTTTGGTGTCTTCGTAAATAAGCTCAACTCGGGTTATTATTTCGACCTCTAGTTCTTCCTCTGTTGCTTGTGCCTTATTTTTCTACTTTCAAGGCATGTTGTTGTGCTAATGATGTGCTTGTGTATACAAATTAGATTTATTACATTCACATATAAATAGAAAACTATATATTGAAAACAACAAAATTAACCAAAACATTACCAACTCATCATAATGCATGTTGAACTGCTTTTGTTTCTAACCAAACCAAATGTGCTTCCTATATGTGAAACTAACAAAACCACGAAGCTTTCAAAGCTATATCAGACTCAAGTCTACAAGAAAAACTTCCCCTGGGAAAACCCTAGGTTTCCACTATGCCCTTACATCTACAGATATCAATACCAACGGCCGGAAACCCCTGGGAAAAAATTGGACTGCTAACCTCTAAACCTGCAATAGAGAATCTCTCCCCCGGCATCCCACAAAAGCCTAACCACACTCAAACGATGGCTACACACCTGCCCTAAAATGGTAAGGGAGAGGAAGGAGCGGTATAGACAATGAAACGCTCATCTGTACCCTTCCCTCTTTCTGCTAACAAATGTCAAAGAGTAACTCATGGATGGACGAAAATCAACAAGAACCAGGACTAGCAAGTAAAATGGAATCTACACTAAACAACCAGGGCAAACCCTATATAAATAAATAAAACATTGCACAATGAAAAAAAAACCCCTCAGGATAAGAAAATTACCTAACCTTATTAAATTGTTGTAAAAAAAACGCTAAGCAACAAGATTGGAGGAGTATCCTACCTGGAAAACCTTGCGGATAACCTGGACGAGCGCTACTTCTGTCAGCAAAATATTTGCTCAGAAAACAATAGCTACGCAGCTTCACCTGGTAATCAATACAATGAACAATGACCGTATACACAACCTCTATGGATTTTTATAAGAACGCGGGATTGGATATGTTTTCGGGAAAGAAAACGAGAGCGTAAAAGTGGGCATCAGAAACACACTCATGAGAAGACACAAAGCGTTGGATGGCTTTAGCCTAACAGGACCGGGAGATCAGGCAGACAATACCGAAGCACATAAAATTACCATTGATAGACCAACCAACTAACAATGTGTTGCTCTCAGAGCTGACTATGGGAAGGTGTCAGTTCAACATCAAACTCTGCCTCCGCAACATCGACTAAGCTAATCACTAAGTCCTCGGATCATTCTGAAATAAAAGACCGAAATGGAGAAAAGATAGTTGACAAATTTTCGGTGGATACCAGAAAAAGATAGACGATTGGAAACTCGAAACATCGGATCGGTTTCGGACTAAGCCTCCAATACATTGGCAAAAAAATTCTGATGCAGCTAGACAAAATGATATCTGATACATCAGATAGAGACTTCGGACACTCTTGATCAGAACATCGGCTAGTTAGACAAATGCACGCCTGATACATCGGAAAAACTTTCAACTGTGCATCCGATACAAGCAAACAAACTTTCAATTTTTTCAAACCTTCAAGTCATGGGCAAAATATGGTGNCTAATCCTTGTAAGAAACTAAAAATATAAGGGGGGGGGGGGCTAAAAAATGAAATTTTTTTGGGGACAATAGTTCCAGCTGCAACAAGACCCTAAGTTAATATATGTTGAATCCCAAGAATATTCACCTTATTTGAGACAAACATATAATGAGGTATCAGATATGCATCTAGTGGCAAGATCAGATTACATGGATTTACATATTCGGATTGGGCAGGAAGTGCCAAAGATAGAAAAACCACTTTAGAATGTTTATTTAGTTTGGAATCAAGCATGATCTCTTGGTTCAGTAGAAATAAGACTAGTATTGCACTTAGCACGGCAGACTTATTGCATTATAGCATGTTCAACCCGTAGCAAAGAAGTATGGATTCGAAAGATGTTGGCAGGATTATTTGATGCAGAGATAGATTTAATTGATATCCTTTGTGATAATTAGAGTTGTATCAAGATGACATAAAACCCAGTGTTTCATGATAAGACAAAGCATATCAAAGTTAGATATCACTTCATCCGGGATACGGTTCAGAAAGGAGCTGTAAATCTCAAGTATGTTCCTACAAACAAACAAGTGCTAGATGTGTTAACTAAGCCTTTGGCTCATGTAAATTTTGAATACTTTCGAGACAAGCTTGGTGTAGTCTAAAAGCACCTCTCTCAAAAAAGGGAATGATGGTAGATGGAAGAAGGATGTAGTGGTTGTAGCTCAGTCCAGAGTATGGTAAGTCTAGCTAGGATTGTTGGCCCGAAAGGGTTAGTAAGTCAGATGATTCTTGTTTTTCCTAAGGGAATTAGTATGTCTGGCTAGATTAGTTTAACCATAACGGGTTTGTAATCCAGAACGAGGCTTGTTGGTCCCCAGGAAGTTCCATCTGTCTAACTAGGCTTGTTGGCTAGAAAGGGTTAGTAAGTTATAAAAAATGCTCTGATGGATATACCAGAGAACTCACTGTGATTCTTCTTTGAGATAGTTAGAGGGAAATATGTATTTTCATTATTGTTATACTAACGAGTGCTGAGATGATTGCTTCAGTATTGTTGTACTGATGGTTTCTGAGATGTTTGCTTCAGCATTATTATACTGATGAGTGTTGAGATGTTTGCTTCAGTATTGTTATGATGATGTTTGTTGAGATGTTTGCTTCAGTATTGTTATACAGATGATTACTGAGATGATAGTTTCAGTATTGTTATACTGATGATTGTTGAGATAGTTTCAGTTTTGTTACACTAATGATTGGTGATTGTTGAGATAGTTTCAGTGGTATTACACTGATGATTAGTGATTGTTGAGATAGTTTCAATATTCCTATACTGATGTAGCAGGTTCATTATTCTCATACTGATGATTATTGATTAATGAGATGATTGATAGTTTTGATATTCCTATACTAATGTAGCAATTTGAATATTACCATACTAATGATTGTTGAAATGACTATTGATGAGTTTGTTGCAGTATTTATATACTCATGATGATGTTTGATGTTGATGATGATGATGATGTTCCAGCATCTCGATGCTGGTAATGTAGATGATGATCTAGTATTAAAGGTGATTTGTTTTTAGCACTAACATACTAATGAGTTTGTTGTTTATGTTTCAATATCTATATACTAATGGTGCAGATGATGTTTCAGTATCTATATATTGATGTTGTAGATGATGTTTCAATATTTACATGCTAGTGTTACAGACAATGTTTCAGTTGCATATGATAGATCAAGATTTACATACTGATGTTGGAAAAAGATGGTTTATCATTCATATTCTAATTATGGAAGAAGATGACTCAGTATTCACATACTGATGTGACAGAAGAAGATCCAATATTCACATATTGATGTTATAGAAGATGATTCAGTTTTCATATACTGATGTGGCAGAAGATTATTCAGTATTCACATACTAATGCTACAGAAGATGATTTAATATTCATATACTGACATGACAAAAGATGATTCATTATTCACATACTGTTACTACAGAAGATGATATAGAAGATGATTCAGTATTCATATACTGATAGAAGATGATTCAGTATGTACAGAAGATGATTCAGTATTTACATACTGATATTGTAGAAGATGATCCAGCTCAGATTGATGATGAATATGTATGATGATGTTCCAAAAATTCCTATGACATATAGAGACTCATCAGTCAGATGTATATTTGTGGTAGCAATTGATACTATGGTAGAATACCTTCCTAGTTAACAGGGAGTGTTAAAGTATTGTAACTTCGTAAGATATTCCAGATGTATTGATTGTGTTCCTCCTTCGGGAGATGACTTTGGTCTTGTAAGAGTCATTGAAAGAATCAATATAAACCTCTGGATGTAAGTCGGGTCAATAGTAACCAAGTGTCAATATAATAAAAAAAAAATTTGGTGTCTTGCTTGAACATTCGGCCCAGTCAGTTAGACAGGTCGGCCCTATTAGGTTATAGTTCAAGTCAACTAAAGAATATAAATAGTGAGGAACTCTCCTTCATTTGTACTCACTCACTCAGGTTTTTTTGCAAGAGAGAGAAGAATAGGTGTGCCAAAAATAAGAGAGAAGTAGTTGTTTGGGTTTTACATTGCTCTGGTTGAGTTTTATACAAAGGAAGTTTTGCGAGGTTTTCTCCCTTGTGGTTTCCCCGAGGAAAATATTTGTGTTCTTGTGTTCTTATGTTTTTATGCTTGTTTCTCTTTTAGTGATATTACTAGTGAAATTTTTATTTAATATATCATCAAATAAAATTAAGAAAACTTAACATTTCATCCTTAGGTGCATCCCACTTCAAAACCAAGTCATCAATTTGAAATTGCTCTTCCTTCACCCTCTTGTCAAAGGTATTTTTTATCTTCTCTTGATGTACCTGTACCTTGTCATATGTCTTATCCCTCATTTCATTTAACTCAATAATATGATTGATCCTCCTCTGCATATGGTTTGGTTACTCCTCCTGGTCCTGTGATAACTTCATGACGGGCAGACCTAGAGATACTGGAAAAACAACCTCTCCTCCATATACCAACTAAAAAGGTGGCATTCCAATTTCCCGTTTAGTGCTTATTATGTCTTCCCACAAAGCATACTTCACTTTTATATGCCAAGATATCTATTTTTTTCTGACAACCTTTTGATTATCTTTACTAAGTTCTTGTTAGAATATTATGCAACCCCATTTCCCTGAGGGTAGTATGCAGTGGAGTGATTCAAATTGATATGGTACTTATGGAAAAAACTGATCATCTTTTTTTATCTGAAAGCAGGTGCATTATCAGTTATAATCCTTTTAGAACACCCAAACCTTGACAAAATATTATTCTCTAAGAAATCCATAATGACAGATTTAGTGGCTCTTCTGGTTGGTATAGCCTCAATCCATTTTGTGAAATAACCAGTTGCAGTTAAAATCCATCTATGTTAACCAGAGGATTTTGGGTTAATTTCTCCAATGAAATCTCAACCCCACTATTGAAAAGGTTCCTAAACTGAAATGGGATTAAGAGGTAGTAGAATGAGATTCCATTTTCCATCAAAGATATTCCATTGATGACAAGTGGTGATTTCCTTATGTATGTTCCTACATAGGAACAAGTGGCATATGTGTTGACTAAGCCTCAGTCTCATGTAAAGTTTGAATACTTTCGAGACAAGCTTGGCATAGTCCGAAAGGACCTCTCGAGAGAAAGGGAGTGACACTAGATGGTAGAAGGATGTAGTTGTGGTATCTCATCCTACAGTAGGGTAAGTTTGGCTAGGATTGTTGACCCGAAAGGTTTAGTAAGTCAAATGAGTCTTATTGATCCTAGGGGGATTAGTATGTCTAGCTATACCAGTTTAATCCAAGTGGGTTAGTAAACCAAAACAAGACTTGTTGGTCCCCAGCAAGATCCATCTATCTGGCTAGGCTTGTTGACTCGAAATTTTTAGTAAGTTAGACAAAATGCCTGGATGGATATACCAGAGAAATCACCACGATACTGCTTTGATATAGTTAGTGGGAAATATGTGGTTTTAGTATTATTATACTGATGATTATTGAGATGATTGCTAAGATAGTTTCAGTATTCCTACACTGGTGTAGCAGGTTCAATATTGTTATACTGATGATTATTGAGATGACTATTGATGATTTTGTTTCGGTATTTCTATACTGATGATGATGGTGTTGTTTCAACATTTTTATGTTGATGATGATGATGTTCCAACATCTCTATGCTAGTGATGCAGATGATGATCTAGAATTTATTGATGATGTTGATTTTAGAACTAACATGCTAATGATGTTGTTATTGATGTTTCAGTATTTATATACCGATGTTGCAGATAATTTCTCAGTATTTACATACTGATATTCTAGATGATGTTTCAGTATTTACATACTGATGCTACAGAAGATGATTTAGTATACACAAAAGATGATTCGATGCCCACATACTGATGTTGTGAAAGATGATTAAGTATCCACATACATATGTGATAGAAGATGATCCAGTATGCATAGAAGATGATTCAGTATTTACATACTGAGGTTGCAGAAGATGATCCAGTTGAGATCAATGATGAAGATGTATGATGGTGTTCTAAAACTTCCTATGACATATAGAGACTCACGAGTCAGATGTATAGTTGTGGTAGTAGTTTATACCTTGGTTGAATACCTTCCTAGTTAAGAGGGAGTGAAGTTTTGTAATTTCAGAAGATATTCCATATGTATTGATTTTATTCCTCCATCAGGAGATGTGTTTGGTCATGTAAGATTCATTGAAAGAATCGATGTAAGCCTCCAGATTTAAGTCGGGTCAATAGTCCCCAAGTGTCAATATAATAAATGTTATTTTTGGTGTCTTGCTAGACAATTCGGCCCCATCAGTTAGACAAGTTGGCCATGTTAGGTCCTAGGAAAATTCAAGTGATAAATATTAATAGGGATTCCCTCCCCTTCATTTGTACACACTCACTCAAGCAATTTTGCAAGAGAGAGAAGAACAAGTGCACCAGAAAGAAGAGAGAAGAAATTGTATGGGTTTTACACTACTCTGGCTGAGTTCTATACTGAGGAATTTTTGTGGGGATTTCTTTCTTGTGGTTTCCCCGAGGAAAATATTTTTATTGTTTGTGTTTATGGGCTTGTTTTTCTTTTAGTGATCCTACGAGTGAAAATTGTTTTAATATGTCATCTAAGAAATTAAGAAAAATTAACAATGATCTTGACACACTCAAGGGGATGGAAAGGAGAAATTAAAGGTGTTGCAACAAAATCAAGGCTAAGGTTGTAAGTTCTTATTGTGTATGTTTTCCGTATTTATTAATATAAAGTTAGCCTATTCTCCCCAATTCATGTTTCTTATGCTGAATCTACAATTTTTTATCATTCCTCAGGTAGGTAATTATATCTATTAATACTTAAAATACATATTGAACAAGAAATGTGTTTATCTTTGTTTCTTACATGATATCATCTACACCATAATATTGGACTTCAAGGCTAGGATCTAAAGTAATTAGGAGCAGTGAGGACAACCCTTTGAATATAATTATGCCACCTACTTCCATTCTCCTTTCTCTTAATTTACTTGTTTGTGTTTGAGCTAAATATAAGGATAAGTTAGTGTCCATTTGTTCCCTTCTATATTGGATTAAAGGAGTCTTGATCTAAAGGAGGTTTCTCAGGTCTGCAAGGGAAATGCTTCTGCAACAGAAACAAGAAACAATACTTGGGACAATTTTTATTGATATTTCCTTGGTTTATAGACCATTGAATTATTTTTTGTTGCTTGATCCTTGTTACTTGAATTTTGAGGTTTCAAAAAGTGGTTTTCATTGACTTTACAATTTTGGGTTCTGGTTTGGAATGTGATGGATGTGTTACTGCATTTGAAATCTTTGAGTTCTTGTCAACTTTTTGAGTGCATGTTTTGTTTGCATCTTTTTGATACGCGATCCTTTCATCACCATTGAATTATTTATTTTGTTTGAAAGTGAGGAAGCGAAAGAGAGTTACATCTGGAAAAAAAAATGAAATAAAACATTTCATTCTAATTAGTGGGTGGAGTATTTTCAAACTTGCATTTTAGAAGGAAGTAAATTGCATTGGGCATATGCATATGGGAAAGAAAAATACTTTGTTCTTTACCACAACTAGAATTCATCAAAAATGAATTCTTTGCATTTCATTTTTGTGCATGGTTAAGAGTCGATTCAAAACACCATATAGTCCACTTAGGCTTACCCTATTAAGTAACAAACAACCATTAAAAGGAACAGGGAACACAATCTAAAATCAATTGGGCTTTCTTTTTTATTTTATAGAAAACTAACAAGTCTAGGATTTTAGGGCCTTGATAGTAGGGTGGATAGTTAACTCTTCAGGGCCACAGAAAGAAGACTATGGAATACTAGAAAGTGAAAAATCTAATAGTAACAATTGGCGTTATTTAGGAAATCTCCTCTTACACAAGAGTCAAACATGAGGTCAAGCAAACCGAGTGATTGGTATTTCCCCTCTTCCGTTCTCATAGTGGGACTATGGAATGTTTTGGGATTTTAAGAGTGGTAGATCCTTGGGGAGACATCATAGATTTGTGTTCGACATTCCGATGCCCATTTTCTAGTCTTGGATTTCGATCGTAACCACCCAATCGTTCATTGTGAGATGGTATATATAGAAGCCTCTCCTAGGATTCCACACAAGTGACTGCGAGGGGGACTCCTTTTGTAATGAAGCCTCATTGTGGTACCTACAATAGACGTTTAATCTCCACTTCATTGATTTGAGAGGGTATTTTCCTACAGGATCTTGCACTTTAGGGGATTGTTGCGTAAGTATTATCATAATTGTTGCTCATTTCTTCATTGGTTGCCTCATATCTCATCTCCAAAAGATCATTACTTCCTTTATCCCTATCATAAAATAGTTGTTTGCTTGCTCTTATCTTATAGGGACTTTGGTAGTGTGTGTTTTTTTATATTTAGAAAACCCTAGGTTGAGTTTGTGTCTATGATGATAGTTCTCAAAGCTACCAACCAAGGGACCTACCCTTTGCATAGGGAACCTTATTCTTTTCCATGTTTCATAAATGTTGGTCCTCCCTACATTGCCACATAAATTATGCTTGGATTCATTGTTGGGTTACCAATATGGTTGTTTTCCACCTTGGTGTTCATGACTGCCTCTATTGCCTCCCAAGCAAGATCTCTACCTCAAGAATAGCAACCTCCTATTGAACCTTTTCCTTCTTCACCCATCACGTCTTCTTCCCTTTGTTCTTCCTTTCCTAGTGAAATCATTGATGCCAGTAACCAGGAGGCTAAGAAGAAAAAGAAAAGGAATCAAAATCAAAATCAAAATAGACAAGGGAAAAATCAACCAGCCAATCTCAGTAGTGTTGAGAATGCTAAGAATTATAACAACATAGGTAGCAAGTCCAAATTCCCTTGTAGCACTTGTAAAGGTGACCACCTTCTTAACTATTTTCCTGGTATTCCCAGGGTATTAGAGATGTGGTCCAAGGGTTCTAAACAACCCATGCCATCGATCACTATAAGTCATGCTAGTGACAACCCATCAACCAATGATCATAAGAAGGGATAATTTTAGGGAGAAATTTAGCGCATGGGCTATTTTTAGGGGGTTTTCTCGAAAAAACATTCACCATTTTGAAATTTTTGATGCCTTGTTTCACCCAATTTTTATGGGGTAAAATTTTTTCACCCTAAAAATTGCCAAATTATTATATAAATGATATAAACTCCTTGGAAATTAAAATATTTTTTAAAAAATATTGCCAAACATTTTATAGTTGGTGTTTTAAGAATTGGTAAGATTCACAACATTTATACACATTTAATTAAGTATGGTTCGTTAAAATCATCCCTAAGCATAAGGTTGTGGGCAAAAAAACAGTAAAATCAGGTTTCCTAGCCAGTTATGTAGGGACATGCATCTTACTCACATTTTCCCTCGTATGGATCACTCTTTGCAAATGTTGGAAGAAAATTTCATTTCCTAGAAACACAAGGAAAATGTTGGGGGCAAAATTTCCCCATGAACTATTTTTCCATGGTTTTTTCCAAAAAAGATTCGCTAATTTGCGTTTTTTGAAGCCCTATTTATTCTAGTTTTGATGGAGTAAAAATTTTTCACTCTAGAAATCACCAAATTATTATTTAAACTATATAAAGTCCTTATAAATTGAAATATTTTAAAAAAAAAAATCACTCTAGAAATCACCAAATTATTATATAAACTATATAAAGTCCTTAGAAATTGAAATATTTTTAAAATAATATTGCCAAATATTTTATACTTTACATTTTAAGAATTGGTAAGATTCTCCAAGGTTTATACACTTTTAAATAATTATAGATCCTTAAAATTTTCCTTAGGGGCCCCAACTGCTTCCCAAGGGTCCTCTCGTAGCCAACTGTTGTTTGATGAAGTGGTCAATCTTATTCAATCATCGATAGATCCCACTCTTCTCTTACAGAGAAGTGGATACCACTCAAGTTTTTCTTGTCACTTCATATAGCCTTTGGTCAAGGGGGAATTTTGTCCATTTTAATAGAATCCTCTCCAAGTATTAAGGTCATTTTATTTGATTCGAATAGGATGGAAGATCCTCATCTTCTTTCATGCATGCCTTTCCAAATCAATGTGCAGGATTTCGATATGATCACACATTTCACTATTCTAGATGAAGGTTGTTCTATTAGCATTCTATCCTCAACCACTTGGAAAGATATGGTTTCCCCTCATCTTATGTCAGTTAACCATCATCTATTGGATTTTAATAGAAGATCTATTGAAAATTCGGGGATAATTCCTCATCTTCCCATCACCTTAGGAGGAAAATTGTGTGTATGGATGTTATATGCTAGTTCAAGGAATTTTGGGTTTTAATTTGATCCCTAGGTAGGACTATCTCTATGCTATGATAGTTGTCATGTCCACACTCTTTTTAGGGAATCATTTCCCTCATAATGGAAACATTGTGACCATTGACCAACTTTTTTTATTAGTCCCTATTTGACTACCAACCATCTGAATTCCCTGAATGTTCCATATATGAAAGTCATATCCCTCCAGCCACATGTTAATTATGTGGCATTATGTTCCATGCCTTCAATTTATTATAAGAACAAGCCTCTCAATGTATGATCGACTTCTCTAGAATTAGATATACTAGTTGACATGCTCAAATCTTCAATTGAGACATTGGAGCTTGATCTACCCCCCCTTACCCCTATCAAGTCTCTTGACATGCATACTTTCCAAATAATCATTCTTCCCTGCAATGAAGACCTATTGGAAGCCATGGATGTTAACCACGAGCATAGTTCACTTTCTATTTCAATCTTGTTAAAAAATAAAATAAATAACCATGAGCATAGTTCACTTTCTATGTCAAGGTGATTAAAGAATAACCATGAGCACAATCATTGTCTATGTCAAGCTCATTGAAAAATTAAATAGAAACCCCTCCAATTGAGCCAAGTCTTCCACTAGATAAAGTACATAAACCTTCATTTCCTATTCCTATTAGTAGCTAAGACTCTAATCAAGTGCAGAAGAAGAATCAGTGGAAAAGGCAGAGCTTAGGGAGCATCTGTCCAACCTATGGCATCATGTTTGGAAAAAATCCACCAATGGGTATTTCTCAAGTACCAACCTATACATATCATGTTGGGAATGAGCCCGCTAATGGGTATCATTTCAAGAATATTTTATTTTTGGTTCCAAGGTCATTAGAAAATTAAATAACCACTTTGATCACAGTTTCATTCTCCATTTCAGGATCTGTTACGAAGAGAAACTTCTTATGGCTTGGGGGTACCACAATAGAGATATTAACACCAAAAATCAATATTTCCTAATATGCAAGAGAAACCAAACATGTAACAATAAGGGATATCGAATCTTACCTTTTTCCAGATGGTTGAAGTAGATCCTCATTGAGATTTTTCAATTCACGCTTGCTTTAGCAATTCGCTCTCAACAACAACAAACAATATAAGCATGCTCTATAATAATGTGTTTGACCTACTCTACAATATATATTCAACAATGTATAAGAAATTAAATACATCCATGGATACAATACTCATATTCAAATGCACATTAATTGGATAGGAAAAGATATTTATATTAATAAAATGAGAGATTACAATAGTGACAACCTCTATCGGCATGTTTACGAACTAGAGAAACCGAGCCCTCCACCTGGGCCTCCACAACCTCAATCCTCCATCTCTCGATAGCAAGCTCACAAAGAAAAGGAAAGATTAGGAAGAACACAAATTTCTCCATAGGGACAAAGGGATGTAGACTCAAGTATAAGCAAATTGAGGTAACAATGGACTATAGTTTCTTTTCCCTTCAATTCCTCCTCTTCAATGTATCTAAGGGGTTCCTTATATAGAAATACAAAAGGGTAATGGAGGGTCGAATCCGAGTGATGTCAAGGCATATGAAAGGACAAGAGTCAGGACCTTTGGACTCATATGAGGAAAACTCCAAAAATATTTGGACTTATACAGACATCCCAATGTACGCGGGTTTGAGGTTAAAAGTCGCGTGTACACGCGAGAATGGGTTTAAAAGTCACGTACAACAATAAACAAGTGTTTTTTAGGGATTATCTTGGAACATCAAAGGATAATATAAGTCCATGGGGTTTAAAGAGTCTGCAGAGGGACGGGGAAGGCCATAAATTTGTGATCAACCATGTGCGCTAAAATCAGCTATAACAGATGCCCCCTAATGTGTGAGGTTAGATGAGTAACATGATGGCCGAAATACTTTATAAAATCCATCCCAGAAGTGGAGTAATGAAGAATCAAGTGGAAGAACCAACCTCTCATCAATACAATACAATGATAAATCTATGCATATGACTGCAAACACATGAAGCAGACCCGGTTAGATAAGAGTACAATGGCCATGAATAGTAATGATATACAAAATGTGTCATGTGTGGTCATTTCCATGTACAATATACAATAGATCAGAATCTCTGAATTGGATGAAGATATACAATGGATCAAGATCTCCAGAGTGGATGAAGATATATGATTTACACTGGAATCAAATCACGAGAGCTGATATCTCATGAACATTGGAACGATAAAGGAGGAAGCATACATGGAATTCCACCAAGATGGAATTTCTTCTACACAAAACGCTACGACTACATTTCCTACTATGTGAATATATGTGTCGAGGTCGAACATAGTATTCCATCATTTGATTACCTTTCATGATGTATACCATTAACATACGCGAGATCACCCACCGATAATGAAAATGGGAATTAAGGTATAGAGTCAAATCTAACATGTGTGAGTAGATGTGTTGAGGTCAAACACTTGGAAGAATCCATCGATTAGAGGACATTGATGTATTCCAAAAACTGTCGATGGAGAGAGAACCTACCACTGATGACTGTAAGTCTCAAGGAACTTAAATGACTCTAGACTCTTATTCCAGAATAAATTTTCTGAAGTTGATGGGATGGAATCCGTTGGAAGGATGGCATTAAGGAATCCCCCATCAACCAACACTAGTTATTCAGCAACATTGTATAATGTGGAAGAACTCAATGAACAAGATGTGCACAAACCAGTAATAGTACCAGAGGTGGTCGACATGCAAATTCAAGATAACTAAGGAATTGTCGACTCAAGATTCAACTTCATTTGAAGAAGAGCATAAGGCAAATGGTGACTGAAGATAGGAAGCATGGACTCGATATGCAAACTGGGACATCTCCATGACACAAGAGGAATCAATAGAGGCTCCATAGGGATTGGAAGCTTAACCAGTCAGTGGAGATAAACTTAGAGTAATGAGTACAGCTCCTAAAGTCATACTAATAACCCAACCAACGGATGTGATATACAGTGCTCTATTCGAAGGCGACACGACTTGACTTTTTGGTTTTTTTATTTTTTTGGACTTTTTCAGATATTTTAAAATGCTTGAAAAATAATAAAATTGCTTTTTAGTACAAATATAGGAGGAGATGAATATCAAGGGGACAAGAAAATTATTTCTAAGTAGTGAAACATTCCTATTCTAAATACAAGGATATATGTGCAGGATAATGACACTCGGAGGGAGGTATCCTTCCGGTAAAAGGGGTGATAAAGCTGCAAAAGATATGTAAAATTCTTTGCTTATATAGACATGAGACAAGCTCGGGCTATATGGTTGATAACTCAAAGTCAAGGAGCCAACATAAAGCTCAAGAAGGAAATCAAAACTCATGAAAATGCAATTACAACTTGATATATACAAGGGAGTTCGTAGGGAAATGGCGAACATAAATTTCAAGAGGAGTATGAAGCTCTTGCTCAAGGACATGGCGGGACTAAAAAGGGACTCCCACAACCTAAAGGAGAAATGTCAGTATGGGAACCAAATGCAATATAGGATCTAACGAGGGTACCCATGTATGGGAAATCTCTACCATTCACATAATGCCACTTCTGACAGCAGCATGAAGGTTCCTTGACATCATGGAATGGGTTCATACTTAAGGTTAATATGAAACGGTCATAAGGTCATGAAAAATGCAAGTGGATGTGAAATCCTAACCTATATGCTAGTCTAGAAATGATACCTGTAATAGGAATGAATGGGTCGAAGTCTTGTTCAAACCACACTCAAAATGGGCTCCTACAACATCATATTAGTCCAAACGATCCAAAATGGTCAGAAACGGTAAAAAACTATAGGGAGTGGGTAAAAATTTCAAAAACATTTCTATAAAATAGTGAAAAATTAAAATTTTCATACCATTTTGAAAATTCACCCACCATAGTGCTTTTGTATCCAGAATTTCAAGAGCTGATTCTTAGAGCATCGTCCGATGAAATTACTCCACGTTTTCTCCAGGTAATTAACTGTGCCCTCTTTCACTTTCATGCAATTTTTTTTAATTTTAGTGGTCAATTTTTTTATTTAGGCAATCCCAAATTGTGTGTTTTGACCAACATGGAAATCGGGTCTTTTTCTGCATATAGGGCTAGGTATATGCAGAAAAGACCATGATACTCACGTGCATATGCGACTATTTTGAAAACAATTGCGTACAAGGCCACAAATATGATTTTTGAGTGCAAATACTCATGAAACTTAAAAATTTCTGTGCACAATGGTGCTAGAATGGAAAGAGAGAGAACATGGAGATGTTGAAGAGGCTGTGCAGGCTGACCTCATGGCTCAACAAGCACTGATGGTTTGTGGGTTATACAAATTTTGGCGCCTTGGAAGCTTAAGAGCCAAGCCAAGGCTACTCCAGCTTCCAGTGGATTATTGGGATCCAGACTCTGAGACCTTTTAGTTGGATGGGATGCCACTCAACTTGGAGGTTGAGGACCTATATTTTATCACAGGTTTTCCCCGGCGAGGGGACGTGGTGAACCTTCGATCCCGTGGGCCAAGAGATAGGTTGACTATATAGAATTGCATAGCTTCGTATTTGCTTCCTAATACAGAGAAGGTTGGGAGTCAAATCCCAACAAACGCGGTTCAGAACCTGGGGCTGAAAGACATACTAATGGCATTGGGCAGGATCGCAGGTTTAGCATCACTCCATCAGGCCTCAAGGCCAATGATTTTCTATGTAGTAGAGTACATGCAACCTATGATATATGAATGGATTACCTCACTGCTAAGAAACATGAAGCAACAAGTCAATGACTGCAATATGGGAAGGGTACAAAAATTTGGGTTCGGAAGCATACTGAGTGCATTCTTTTTTGAGAGGGTGTTGAGGATAATCCCTATAGTTGAAATTGCTCCACTTAGAGTTAAGGATCCGGCTCAAATACATTGGGCCAATGTCATGTGGAGACTGGGAGGGGGAAGGGTAGCTAACCCCTATCTTGTAGACTTCTTCTTCTAGTGGCAGAGACAGATCATCACCATAGATGACTATCCCTATGCAGGGATATAATTCTGTGGACATATAAACATGCCCCTACCTCTAGGATCAACATATGGAGACATATGTAATGAACCCCAACTCACTTTTGTTTTTTTATTTATTAAATGTTTTTTTTTTTTTTTTTTGATATACGAAATAAAAAGACACGTTTTTGGTGTGATGACACATAATGAAACTATGTCATGTACATGCAGATGTGGGACCACGACAGCCAGAAGGATTTCCTTGTCATTGCCAAAGGGGAAGAAGCAATGAGATCATGGGTTTAGATGCCGATCAGATGCTCCAGAGCATCCACACAAACTTTGTTCGGCTGACACATAGGATTCCCATGGCGCAAGTTGAGGACTTTCCTAAGGCTATGTAGCACCAAGTGGTTGGAGTACATCGGGCATGGGATCAGTTATTTCTCCATCTAGCTAGAGCCGTGGTGTGCTACCATGATCAGCACACTCCTCCACCTCAGGATTAAAGACCTAGGTGTATTTTTTTGTATGATCATGTAGTATATTTTGATCATTCGGAAGCCTCAATTTTGTATATGACACTTATGTATTATGACCTTACCTTTTTTGGACATAATGAAAAATATTTATGATGATCGATTATTATTCTATTTACTTGTGTAAAATGTGTTTGTGAAATGTTTTTATCATCTGTGAAACAAATCCCAATCTAGTACATAGTTAACATATGAATCAACAACTTGATTAAAATTTCTTGAAATGTGAATGTATGTTATGCTCTCAAACTGTCATTCTAGCAATCTTACATGCAAGAATCTTCGTAACAATGCCGAATCCCTAACATTATACAAGCCATTAAGTTGTGAGACCACTAACTGTGAATCAATTCATACCTCAAGAGAAGCAATACCATGTGAAATGGCATCATGCTATAACTCAATCATGGCACTATATTCAACAACATTTTTCGATGAAGGCCGTAAACATACACCTCATGAAGACAACACTTGACCCGTAGGAGTATAAATCACCCAAGAAACTAAAGATGGGTTTTGAGTGTGGCAGATAACACCATTAGTGAATCCTATGTAAACTGAATACTCCATCAACATCTACCATAACAAACGAAAGCTAATCAACAAACCTGATCACCATAAAAATACCAAACTACACTATGAAAAATGTACAATAATATACAAAAATTCATCCATGGCTAAAGATCATGCAGACTATTTCTTAAGTTAGAGCCCATTTCTAGTCTCTACCACAGTTGTGCCCCCATGATCAACCAGTCGAACGGGTCTAACATCTCGTGATCTGACCAAGTGAACACATATAAAAATTATTTGAACCGCATGGTGTACTCAATCTTGCCAGGATCACAAGAAATATTAGTAGGTATCGTTGGTGATAGGTTATCCATGTTCCCTTTAGCAATATGACTACGAGATCTTAATGGGACCACAAGGCTACAAAATTTCTCACTTAGAGTCACCCTAAATTCATCACACTATAAACGGTCAAGCTTAGGGAGGAAATATGATCTATGGTGCAACTCTCTCCAAGGTTGTTCAATCCCAGACATAGCCTCAATAATAGCTTCATCTGATGGAAAAACATCATCAAGGCAGTCTTGAGAGTGAGATGACTCTACTGCCCAAGTAGGAAGCACATAAGGGTCCTCCTCCTCCATCCACGAAGAGGCGTTAGAGGAAATTTCAACTCAAAGTGGGCCTCCTAAAAAGAAATAATAAAATAATAGTTAAAATAATAAAATAATATTTATTAATTTTGGAGGAAAAAAGAAAAAGATTGCTTTTTTGTTTTGTATTTTTGACATATCTCCCCATGTTTTTACTCAAATTTCAATCGGCAGAGCTCATTGGATGGGGAATTAAATTCTGCATCCAACGAGTACCCACTCGGCATAATTTTGACAAACCCCACTACCCCAAAAACAAGAAATACTTGAAAAATGTGATGATGACTACGGAATTAAATTCTACATCCAATCAATACCCACTGGGCATACTTTTGATGGACCCCGCTACCCAAAAACAAGAAATACTTGAAAAAGTGTGATGATGACATCATCATCACGTTTTTTCAGGTATTTATTATTTTTGGGGTAGAAAGGTCCATTGAAAGTATGGTGAGTGGGTACTTGATGTATTCAGAATTTAATTCTGCATCCAACGAGCTCTCTCAATCGAAATTTGAGTAAAAACACGGGAAGATATGTCGAAAATACAAACAAAAAAGTAGTTTTTTTATGATACCTATCCCCAAATTTATATTAAAAAAGTTTTAAGACCTATATGGTATTTATGATCCAGGAGGATATTGGTGGCCACCCACCTATTCCACTTGTACCATTGCCATTGTTTCTTTTAGTTTTCCAGTTTCCTTCATTGTAGCACAATTTACTATTTTTGGCAGTTTTTGGATCCTAAACTTCCGGAGCCGTTTTGAGTCCCTAAACGACATTTTTTTGGCATCGAATGGTCAAGAAAATATGAGTCCATTTCAGACTCAAGTTTTTCTATTTATGGATGAATTCCTTGAATATATATTTCTAACGATGTATGATGCGCGTCAAACGGAGGTAGTATGCCAAAGTTACGACCCTAGGAAATTGATGTACCAAGTTACCCAACGGGGCCCACATTCTGGAATTTCACCTCCTAAGGTTAGTTTTTTGGATGTGTAGGGTTTTCATTGTTTCTCAATAATATATAGGCCTTCGATCCTCATTGTAACACAAAGTTCAGAGGCATGTAGCCGCCACATCTCTTCTCAGAGATAAGCTACCAACACTCTAGCTAGTTTATTTCCATTATGTATGTAAACATGTTTCATTTCTTTGATTAATGAAATGAAGTGTTATTTCCACTGCATCTTTGTTATTTTTGTATTCTTTTGCATTCCTACATAAATCCAGATCAATTTCAAATTTAAAGCAATTTCATTGGCTAACACACGACATGGAATTTGAATTAGAGTTAAAAGGCTCATTTTGAGTTGAAATTTCCTATAATGAAGGACTATGATCTACAACATGATCAATGTTGGAGTAGGACCCCGCAGCTACAGGAAAAGCTGCCATTTTGGTGGATAGACAGTTTGGCAAAGAAGAAGAGATAAGGTAAAGATACAACGTCGTAGCATGTTTCTAGATGCATAGCAGAGCCAAAAACTATGACTATCGGGGTAGAGAAGTCAAAGAAGACGACAGTACCTGAGTGGCCGAGAGGAGAGAGCTCACCCACTGCATTGAAGGCAGCGGCGGAAGATAGGAGGGATCAGCTACCCTCATAAAGGAAAAGGATCAATGAGGCCAAGGTATTGAAGACGAAGGATAGAAACGGGAAGCGACGCACAGTACCCATGGCCAGCGCTGGGAAGCATGGAAGACTGCAGAGAGCAGTGGTGTGACGAAAAGCGGCTACCCTGAGTACAGATATGCCGACTGTCACTAGTTAGGGTTTTTGGGTTACTGTTGGGACAGGCCCATAGTGTTGTAATGGCGAAACCTTCGGCCGCCTATAAAGGGATGTATTTTGTATTGTAAAAGGGTTGGGCAGTTTTGTATCGTCAAAGCGTTGGGTAGTTAGACAAGTAGACACTCAGACCGTTGTAATATAGAGCTAAGCTCTGGTTCTGTTATCAACAGTAGTTATCTTACTGTAACCAGTAGCTAGCTCATTGAGCATGTTTGTAACAATCTGCAGGGATTGACAGAGAGAGAGAGAGAATATTGTGAGAAGGAAATATAGAGATAGAAACAAGATCTAAGAGAGAAGGGCTCCAGGCTATGTGCAGAGTTACCCAGAAGATCTCGAGATGCATATGCGGTGCAGCAGAACTGTGTACTCTCTAAAGATATAATAAAACATAGTTTTTTGGACGTAGCTTCTACCCTGGAAGTGAACCACGTAAAATCAGAGTGTTATGTGATTGATTCTTGTGATTGTATTTACTTGCTGTATCTGTCACTCATTACATGATCTTTGCTTACAGCTTAATGTATGTATGTGTTATTTAGTTCATAGCATTATATAAGGATAAATGCAGGTTGAAGTCTTTAAGTATTCTATATAAGAGTTTGTCTATGTTTCACTCAAGACAATTAAGAGTCGCAGTGTAAAGCAGCCTTGTATGTTGAGTCCTGTAAGTTGAACACAAGTAACGCTAGGTACACTGAGTCATAGCGGTAGGATATCGCAGGGAGGCGATATCACACCATCAGAGGAGTTGTGGTGCGCAGTACCATAGGTTAAGGATCGAGCGTAGGAGATAGTTATGTGTTTCCCAGGACCGCGGCGATGTGATAAGGGCTAGAGTCATCACAAGTAAGAGGAAACTGCGCATCGCGGAGAGAGACCTCGCGGGTTAAGAAGAGCTGCGAGGCGCACACAAGATGCTATAGAACCTGGTCAAAGACACTTGAGTCTTTGGCCAACCCATTAGAATCACTTCGGGTGAGACTTTAGGCTACTCCGCGGTCTGCCGCCGAAAGGGTCAGTGATCTAGGGGTGTTGTTGGTACATTACAGTAAACCCAGGTCTGCCCATAGCGACCAACAAATGGTTCCGTTGCCAGTTTTGAACAAACTGAGCACTGATGTTCTGTTGGCATCCTACTAGAGACGAACTCAACCAGTGGGTTGGTTCTAAGGAGAAAGAGTTTGTTGAACACGAGAACAAGAGTCCTAGACTGAGTACATAGGACTGGTTACAAAAACATATCTTTACAAACCTGCATATGATATTTTTTGCGACCTATGGAAATGAGCTTTACGACTGGTTATCAAAGTTGAATGATAAGAACATATTCAAGAAGAAAAGAAACATTGTCTGGACACAGGAGCTGATTCAGACCGTGAAGAACCTTGATAATCCCATTACGAGGACAGTAGACTTCTGGCTTGCGAGTGTGCTAGAAGGATTCGTCACAGAGTTTGCAGTTGAACAGAGAAAAAGCTTCAGCGAGGCTGAGCGGTACTTCTTCAAAGGATATCGTGGTAAGTACCTAAAATCTTTAAACTTGTCCATTAAGATGTTATTACATGAAAAAGGAGTAATGGATATGGTTTCAGATCAATAAGTTAACAAACTATAATGTCACAAGAGTTTGAGAGTGATTTCGATGACATTGGACGTACACGTAGTGGAAAGAAATACAAAGTAGATTTCAGATCTCCCATATTTGAAGACAGTTCGGATAGTACTAGACAGCCGAGTCATAGCCATACAGATAGAACAGAAGGGGGTATCCCTTACCACCCTTATACCCCACAGAAATAGATCAGGACTTAGAACAATCCCATAGGAACACCATCTAGTAGCTCCCAAACAGTACATACTACCACTACATCACCTCCACCTACACCACCGAGTGGTAGTAACACAACAAATCAACATCCACCACGTAGAAATAGAATGGGGGATGATATGAAGCTACCTATATTTAAGGGTACAGGGGCAGAGGACCCAGAGCAGCACTGGTTTCTATGTGAAGCCATATGGACCATTAAAGTAATCCATGATGATAATATTAAACTTGTACAGTTGGTCACCACACTAAGAGAACGAGCCTTAACATGGTATATGAAGTATACAATAGCGGTACCCATAACACTTATCCAGGTCAGGACTGCCATGATTAAAGAGTTTAAGAAACCTAAGTCTGAGTCACAGTGCATTACAGAGCTCAAAGACATCAAAAAGTTACCTACAGAGTCAGTGTGGGACTTCGATCAGAAATTCAAAGCCCTTATAGACCAAGTTAGCTTTGAGTTTGCGCTGAAGCAGCATAAGGAATGGTTTATTGCAACCCTAATCCCTCACATCAAACTGCCATTAATGCAGCAGAAACTCCAGACGCAAGATGATGCGTTGGAGATGGCGATGAAACTAGAGGCTTCACCTCTAGCTGAAACCAGCACAAGTATGACAAACCTGCAAAACCAGTTGGCTAATCTCACATTACAGTTGCATGAGCTTAAGAAAGGGAAAGAGGTTGTGCAAGACATATGGTGCATAAAGTGTAAAGCACAAGGCCATACTAAAGAAAAATGTCCATTCTTTGTAGAATATCTAGCAACCGAGGCTCCTAACCTCTTACCACAGACCCACGAGCCGTGGTGTGAAATATGCAAAACAAGAGGACACTTACCTCAGCAATACCCTCTACTTCAGAAGTATGTGCAGTCACCTAAGAACTTATACTGTGTCTTCTGTAAGTCTGTAGGCCATGATGAACACGATTTCCAAGCCTATGATCTCATGGTCGGGAGCAAGCAAGACTTGTACAGAGTCCAATCAGAAACACAGGGTCCAGCAGCAGGACCGCAGCATGATCCAGCTCATGTTGACCGAGGAGGAGGATTCAGAGGACAAGGACGTGGAGGAGGCTTTGTCCATGGAGAAGGCTTTGGCCGTGGTCGTGGACCAATCACTTGTTACAACTGTGGAGTTCTAGGACATTATGTTAGGGACTATCAGAGCCCCACCACCACATGTAACTATTGCAAATCTTACGATCATGCTATAGAAGAATGTCCTACCTTGATAGCTAAGATCGGAGAACCTAAGACAGCAGTACACCAGAACATCCAGCTTATTGCTGTCGAGCAGGAAGAACCAGAACCGAGATTCAACATTGTGACTCGCAGCGGTGCTTCCACCAATGGGACATCGCACGATACTGAAAAGAACACAGGTCAGGAGTGGGTGCGCAAATCTCCTAACAAAGCAACACCACTTGACTTATAGAAGAATAAACAGACATTTCAGGAAGCTAATATTTTTTTTGATGACCCTATGCAATCAGGATCATAGGCACCACCGTCGAGGGGTGTACCGCAGCAAGCACCTTGTGGCATTAGCCCTGTACAGATATCGCAGGCTACCACATCGGGCGCTTGCGACGAGGACGAGTTGGCAGGAAGTGTACAATCCTTCCTGCGGAGTTGTTTAAAACTCGTGAGAAATGAGCAAGCTATCGGAGAACTTCAGCGCATCATAGATCAGTGCCAGCCATCTTCTTTCGTGAGCAGTGCACATCATGCTGTTCATAATATTATGGGACATACAAGAACAGGAAGAGAGATGCGACTCACAGCACAGGTTGGAGAATTTGAAATGGATGAGGTGATCCTAGATCTAGGATCACAGGTAAATCTTCTGACTAAGAAGACATGGGAATAGATGGGTATCCCTAAGTTAGTCAGATCGCCTATCCATCTGATATTAGCTAATCAGCAGCGGGTATCACCCCTGGGTCGATTACCGCAGGTGCCAGTTGACATTGAAGGAGTTCACAGCTCTGTGGACTTTGAAGTTATAGAAATTATTGGCGATAGTAGACCATATCCAGCATTACTAGGCATTGATTGGGTGATCGGTAACATGGACGTTATCGACTTAAAGAGAAGACAAATGACCTTTGAGGACGCGCAGATCTGGGTCATCGCACCGTTAGATCCTCTTCAGGGTCCTAGATACATTGAACCTATCCGAGCATAGGAAGAGGTACCTAACATGGAGAGTCTCTATCAGATGACTGCGAACCAGAGCGACTACATCAATCCAACCGTAGAAGGGAACATTAGTTGGCGATGCGATAGCTCATGCACATCGGATTCAGATGTCGGTCTAGAGAATTGGTAGAACAGACTTTACGAAGTCTCAGCGCGCAGATGTGCGTACATGACCAAGACACTACGATGGCTTGGCGCAGAGGTCAATGAGATTCCATCATTTCATGGTCTAACAGATATCCAGGACTTTCTCACGCAGTTTAAACAACAAATCCCTCACTAGCAGAGGATCGCAGCTATGGACCTTGCAGTACGAGCCACACCTGCAAGATGGTGGTATGCACATAAAGAGAATATTGCATCATGAGATGATCTTAAGAGATTGATGGTGATCATATTCTCTACCAATAGAGAGTATGTCCATCAGAAATACATAGGATAAAGTGACCCCAGGTCACATATTCATATGTGTGAACGGAATTGGTCGGACATTCCCGAGGACGAATGGGTTCACCGATTCATTCACACTTTAGATCAAATTCCAAAGAACTGGTACACAGAGACTGAATTGTGCAAGGGAATGACTACATGGCCACTTATGATAGACAGCTTTCTACTCACCTTCTCTTTTGAATCTGAGTATCCAAGCATTAATCAGGACCTAGATGTAATAAAGATTAAGATATTTGAGGATTGTACCCTATCAGTGTTAGCTCAACCTGAGTGGGCCATCCAGTTAGAAGAGGTGCTAGAGTGTTATAACTTTGTATCAGAACCAGAGGAGGAGGATGAGGATCCTCGCAACATCAACATTCCGGAGTCAGAAGGGACTCACGATGTTGATGGACCGAAGCTAGAGACTCCAGCTATCATGGAGCCTATCAAGATTAAACAGATCAATATTGGCACAGACATAGAACCAAAGTTTGCCTCTATTGGAGACTATTGGAACGATGAAACAGTCGGACAGATTGCAGACTTGCTACATGACTATCAGGACCTATTTCCCACCAAGTTCATAGAGATGAAGGGAATAGTTGGAGACCTGGGAGTAATGAGGATACCATTGAAAGAGGATACTAGACCAGTTAAGCAGCGTCCATATAGCTTAAATCCACGCTATAAAGAAAAATTTAAGGATGATATCAATAAGATGCTAGCAGCAGGAATCATCGTGCCAGTGGAAGAAAGTGAATGGGTTAGTCCCATGGTCGTGCAGGAGAAGAAAACCAAAGGAGACATCAGGATCTGTGTCGACTTGCATAAACTCAACGATGCATCACTTCATGATCCATTTTTGACACCTTTCACTGATGAAGTATTAGACAATGTGGGAGGACAGGAGGCCTACTCCTTCACTGATGGATTTTCAGGCTATCACCAGATCAGAATCCACCCAAAAGATCGACATAAGACCACTTTTGTAACAGAATGGGGCTCATTCCAGTATACGGTAATGCCCTTTAGTCTTAAGAATGCACCAGCTATCTTTTCTAGAGTAGTAGTTGCTGTATTTAAAGAATACATCCATAAATTCTTAGAAGTTTATTTTGATGATTGGACTGTATTCGGATTAATTGACAAGCACATAGGAGATTTAAGACTGATGTTAGAGAAATGTAGGCAGTACCATATTTCTCTAAACTTGAAAAAATGTATATTCTGTGCGCCATTTGGTATTTTGTTGGGTCACATTGTTTGCAGGCAAGGCTTGATGGTAGATCCCGCAAAGATTGTCGTCATTGTAAATCTTCCAGCACCCAACTCAGTCAAACAATTGAGGACAGTACTTGGTCATAACGGGTACTACAGAAAATTCATCAAGGGATACACAAAGATTACAGCACCGATGGAAAAACTGTTAAAGAAAGATGTAAAATTCCTATGGAATGAGGACTGTCAGCAGAGTCTAGACACACTTAAAGAGAAGATGGTTACAGCACCCATCTTAGTATTTCCAGACTGGACTAATCCATTTCATGTACATGTGGATGCATCCGGCATCGCACTGGGGATCGTCTTAACCCAACCAGGAGAAGGAGGTATCGATCACCCTATCGCATACTCCATCAGAAAACTATCTACCGTAGAAAAAAACTACACCACTACGAAAAGAGAAGGCTTAGCTATGGTGTACGCGCTACAGAAGTTCAGGCACTACCTATTGGGTGCCTCGTTCAAGATGTTTACTGACCATTCCGCATTGAAGTGTCTGGTCAATAAGCTAGTGTTAGAAGGAAGAATCCGCAGATGGTTACTCCTCTTTCAGGAGTACGATTTTGAAATCATCGTGAAACCACGAAGATTGAACACCGGACCTGATCATCTGTCGCGGATAGACTTAGGAGAAGAGCCAAGTAATCTAGAGGACAATTTGCCAGATGCATAGTTGTTTTCTATTCAGATCGTAGACGAGTACTATGCTGATATTATTCACTTTCTCACTACAGGATGGGCACCTGATGAGTTTACTAAGCATCAAAAGAGGAAGTTGGTTGTTAAAGTAGCAGACTTCACCCTGATCGCAGGACAGTTATACAAGTTAGGTCCAGATGAAGTCCTATGCAGATGTGTGATGCCGCATGAAAAAGAGGCCATTATCAGAGAAGCACATTTCGGTACCGCAAGAGGTCATTTCGCAGGAAAGCCGACTGCGTAGAAAATCCTGACCATAGGATTATGGTGGCCTACTTTACATAAGGATACTAAGGAATTTTGCAGATGCTGCGATATCTACCAGAGGGTAGGAAAACCTTCGCAGAGAGATGAAATGCCGCTGCAACCGTAGATTACATTGCGCGCATTTGACAAGTGGGCTATAGACTTTGTGGGTCCTATCAACCCACCAGGAAAACAAACTGGTGCGAGATACATCATCACAGGAATAGAATACCTCACCAGATGGGCGAAGGCTAAAGCAGTAAGGAATTGTGACGCTGCCACAGCTGCACAGTTCCTCTTTGAGAACATTATCAGTAGATTTGGATGCCCAGTAATTTTGATGAGCGATCAAGGAACACACTTCTCGAACTGCACCATTGAGGCCTTGATGGAGGAATTCCAGATACAGCACCATAAGAGCACCCCCTACCACCCACAAGCTAATGGTACGGTGGAGGCCTTTAACAAGATTCTAGAAAACGTTCTTACTAAGATCTGCAATAGCCAAAGAAATGATTGGGACCTCAGGGTTAATGTTGTGTTATGGGCGTATAGGACTACATGCAAGAAACTTACAGGACATACACCTTTCAGCTTGGTGTATGGACAAGAGGCTGTTATGCCTATGGAGTATATTCTTCCTAGTTTAATAATTGCTCAGATCACCAGGATGGCTGATACAGACACGGTGCATGAAAGGCTAATGCAGCTGCTTGCCTTAGAGGAAGACATGTTCATCACAAGATTCCATCAGCAAGTGCAGAAGGCACGAGAGAAAGGTTGGCATGACAGGCATGTCAAGAACAAGATTTTTTAGATAGGAGACCTAGTCCTCCTCTATGACAGTAAGTTTGTGAAGTTTCCAGGGAAGCTCAAGACGCATTGGTTGGGGCCATACCAGATTCAGCAAGTTACAAATGGAGGAGCCGTTCAGCTTAGCAATTTGAACGGGGAGCTTCTTCCCACTTTCATTAATGGCAATAGGCTTAAGCTTTACAGTGCTAACCACTCCATAACCCAGACTTAACTCAGACAGTTATGACGGTGCAGATGTCCAATGTAGTTGAAAGGAGGCATCACATCGGGAATTAGTCTACACTGGCAGGTATTCTAAGTATAAGGAATCGCATAAGAACGGTTCATTTTGCGCAAGACATTAAGCGGCTTAAAAAAAAAGAAAAACTTTTTAAAGTTTGTTTTGCACAGGTAAGGCGGTGTGACATCGTGGTAAGGCGATGATTCCCCATGCCATGTATCCATATTTAAAAACGACAGAGGGCCCGTCAAGTTGCCTTCTGACAGGCAGTTAATGAAGAAATGATCGGTATACCTTACCATAGATTTGGCAACAACATATTAAATTTTCCAGATTTACTAAATCTTTGATGAGACCAGCACCTACACACAGGTTTCGAGGGAAATTTGATTAGATTTTAGCATTTAATGAGGATCGAAACGACGGGTGTGGTCTCATCCATGCATTAATACCACCGACGGGTTCAGCCTAGATGACTGTTGCGTCCAAGATTATAGCCTTCAACATAAAAGCAGAGATCATTCATTCAGTACGGTTACTTTTGCAAGAGCTGAGAGCTATAGAGTAAGTTCTTAAGTGTTCCCTGTGTAGAGTTAATTTCGTTATAGAGTGCTGTGATTTCCCTATTTCGCAGCCATTGCCAAGCCAGAGTATTCCACCGAGTGGGTTCTGTCTGAGGAGGAACCCATAGAAGTGATTTTGGAAAGGTTCGAGCATGGAGGCCTTATGTCCATTATGGTGACACCACCCAAGAGTACGAAACTAGGTTCATCACAGACCAGACAGCTACCAAGGATGAGGAGTCAAGATCAGACAGTAGATGAGTCCAGCCTCAATCAACGAAAAAGGAAAAGGAGGAAAGTAAAAGTGAGAAACAGAAACAGAAGACCAACTCGGATGGCTGTGCGTGTGGAGTTTCCCAGAAGATCTCATGGAAAGAAAAAAGGACCAAGAAACAGGCATCTGAGACGCAGAAAAACAAAAGGAAAAAGGAAAGGAATGAAGGTTCTCGGAATGGAATTCAAGGCCTGTATAGTTGGTACGAAAGGATCCAGACTGAATGAAATATTTGAGAAGGCTAGAAGATACAGATTTTCCTTGTGATAAAAGTTCTAACCCAGATAAAGAGGAAAGGATATCTGTGGAAGGCTTCTCAAAAGCTTAAGATCCTTCAGGTCTCGCAAGCAACGAGAGAGAGAGCATGACAATGAGGGAAGGAAAGATAAGAGAGCCCAACAAACTAAGTTACAGAACCTATGGAGAACGAAGTCGCAGGACTTCGGCAGAAACTTACAAAGACTTCACAGGAAGCCAAGAAGAAGCTACAGTAGGAGAAGCCCGCTGGTAGTGGCTTGGGGATGAGCCACAAGTAAGTGTTAGGGGACTGTTGGAGTAGGACCCCGCAGCTATAGGAAAAGCTGCCATTTTGGCAGATAGACAATTTCGCGAAGAAGAAGAGATAAGGTAAAGATACGACGTCGTAATGATGTTTCTAGCTACAGAGCAGAGCCAGAAACTATGACTATCGGGGCAGAGAAGTCAAAGAAGACGACAGTACCTGAGCGGCCGTGAGGAGAGAGCTCACCCACTGCATTGAAGGAAGCGACGGAAGACAGGAAGGCTCAACTACCCTCATAAAGGAAAAGGAGCAATGAGGCCAAGGTATTGAAGACGAATGACAGAAACGGGAAGCGGCGCATAGTACCCATGGTCAGCGTCGGGAAGCATGGAAGACTGCAGAGAGTAGTGGTGTGATGGAAAGTGGCTACCCCGAGTATAGATATGCCGACTGTCACTAGTTAGGGTTTTTTGGTTACTATTGGGACAGGCCCATAGTGTTGTAATGGCGAGACCTTCAAGCTGCCTATAAAGGGATGTATTTTGTATTGTAAAAGGGTTGGGCAGTTTTGTATCATCAAAGGGTTGGGTAGTTAGACAAGTAGACACTCATATTGTTGTAATATAGAGCTGAGCTCTGGTTCTGTTATCAGCAGTAGTTATCTTACTGTAACCAGTAGCTAGCTCATCGAGCATGTTTGTAACAATCCGTAGGGATTGACAGAGAGAGAGAGAGAGAGAGAATATTGTGAGAAGGAAATATAGAGATAGAAACGAGATCTAAGAGAGAAGGGATCCAGGCTGTGTGCGGAGTCACCCAGAAGATCTCAAGCTGCATATGCGGTGTAGCAGAACTGTGTACTCTCTCAAGATATAATAAAAAATAGTTCTTTGGACGTAGCTTCTACCCTGGAAGTGAACCACGTAAAATCAGAGTGTTATGTGATTGATTCATGTGATTGTATTTACTTGCTATATCAGTCACTCATTACATGATCTTTGCTTACAGCTTAATGTATGTATGTGTTATTCAGTTCATAGCATTATAGAAGGATAAATGTAGGTTGAAGTCTTTAATTATTATGTATAATATTTTGTCTATGTTTCACTCGAGACAGTTAAGAGTCGCAGTGTAAAGAAGCCTTGTATGTTGAGTCATGTAAGTTGAACACAAGTAACTCTAGGTACGCTGAGTCGGAGCGGTAGGATATCGCAGGGAGGCGATATCGCACCATCAGAGGAGCTGTGGTGCACGGTACCGTAGGTTAAGGATCGAGCGTAGGAGATAGTTATGTGTTGCACAGGACGCGGAGATGCGATAAGGGCTAGAGTCATCGCAAGTAAGAGGAAACTGCGCATTGCGGAGAGAGACCTCGCAGGTTAAGAAGAGCTGTGAGGCGCACACAAGATGCTACAGAACCTAGTCGAAGACACTTGAGTCTTTGGCCAACCCATTAGAAACACTTCGGGTGAGACTTCAGGCCACTCTGCGGTCTGTCGCCGAAAGGGCCAATGATCTAGGGGTGTTGTTGGTACATTACAGTAAACCTGGGTCTACCCATAGCGACCAACAATCAAGATTATCTTGATATGCCACCAATGCAGGAAATGGCACATCTATCTCGACAAGTATATAATTATCACTCAAAGTACTCGATGAAGGAAGAATCCAAGGATCCTCCATATGAGAGGTGCGAAAAGAGACCGAATTCAACGAGGTTGAAGCCCTACCAAGACTAGACCCAATCATAAGAGTAGGTGCAGGACAACTAAAGGTTCCCATGAGAAAAGGATACACCCACATTATTAGTTCTTGGATGAGAATGATCAATAATCGGGATAGAATCTCTCGATGATTCTTTTACACATGGATTCTGGAAAGATTTTTTATCAATAGTAACAATCTTCCCATCCAACGGAAAACAAACCACTCGAAATAGGGAAGAGGCTATATTTTGCATATTGTACATCCAGTTCCTACCCAACAAAAGATTGTAGTTAAGGGGCGCATCAAATACCTCAACATCGATCGCAACAGTCTTCTCCCCCAATTGGACCTTTAGGGAAGGAAGTATATTGTGCAACCAAAATGATCTTCCATAAAAAGAAGTCAACATGTTCACAGATTTAGACAATGTGGGAGAACCTAAGCCCTTCCAACAGACCGAAGATATCACAAAAGTGGCAGCACCTTCATCAATCATAGTGTGCTTGATGGTGTGGTTGAGACAATCTATGTGAATCAGAGGAGACACATAGTAAGGGAAGCAAGGCTAGATTCCATTAGTTTCAAATTTGATCACGGAAGAAGAGCTATCATCACCCACCCTAAGAGCCAACAACAAGTCCTTTCTCTATGAAGGACAAGTCTGAAGCCCTTATAATGCGGACATTGCACAAGGATTTTGGCCCAAATCCTTGACAATTGAGTAGTTCTAGGCGGCTTGAGAATTAGGACTGTGCCCCGAGTGCTTTAAGACTCCCTTAGAAATTTGAGGTGGAACTTCAAGCTTATGCGTAGGTTTTTAAATTTGCAAAGGGCTCTCAGGTGGAGCAGGTTCTTTCCCAAGGTCTGGCTATGATGTACCATAGTCTTTTGAGGTCGAAGTACTAGTAGCTTTCACCATGTTGATGCAACTGTGGCCACTAGCAGCATCCAACGGATTTTGGGTTCCACCAGAAGCACTACCAAGATCCACGGTCCTCGAGTTCATATTTTTATTATTTGGTAAAGGATTTGTAAACATGGTCAGTCCCTATTCTAGGAACTTTGAGGCATATTCCATACGAGGGAACAAGTGAGTGAGGTGATCATCCTCACACAACTTGCAAGGAAATTTTACCTTCCGCTTAGGCTTCTTATCCCCCCAACATTATTTATGTTCTTTTCATTATTATGATTATGATTTTTATTCCCACCCTTTTTCTTATTTTTTCCTTTATTTTTATTCCTTTCAGGCTGCTAGTTACCTTCCAGGTTCGACGATTGCACTGAAAGTACATCCGTCTACTGGGCAGGAAGGGACGAAGCCATAGCTTGTCCCAATGCATACTGGTTAAGTGATAACTATAGCACTTGTTTCATAACTGAATCTATAGGTTTGGTACTTGCAGAGCCAACAATACCATCGACATGTGGCCCATGTTTGAACTTGGGTTCGAAATTGGAATGTGGAGCATTTGGTATGATCTCATCAAGGAGACCAAACTGAGCATAAATCAAGTCCAACTGTTGGGCCCTAAAAATAGCTTGGTCCCCATTTTTCACTCTAGATGTAGAAACATCCTTCGTTATATAGGGTAACAATGAATTGAGGAACCATTCTAAAAAAACTCTGGTGGTATAAAGGCTTCAATCATCCTCTTCCATCTATGCCACTCTTAAATGTGATCCGAAATGTGGGTTTCTTTGTCTTGTCGAAATGTCGACAAGAGTTTGGTACTGGCGTCATAACGCATGGGTAACTGGAAGTCGTTAAAAAAAGTCATAGCAAGGTCTTGTAACAAATAATATGTCCCCCCGGTGTTATCAACCCAAATGGCACTTCTCCATCCAAGTGCCGACATTCCATATGTTGGTACACAAAAGGACACTATAGGATTGAAGTTTGCCTAAACACTATAGATGGGCATGACATGAGATGCATTTACCCTTTGACCATCTTGCCATTTTAATTTTATGTATGTTGATTTCCGTACGTGACTATCTCCACTAAAACTCGCGTACATGCATGACTATATCTGTTTACAACCCGCGTACTGTACATGACTATTCTCATTGCAACCCGCGTATAGATCTGTATGCGGGTTTCCCTTAAAGAAACTCACATGTCATACATGGGTTGCCTATATCAATAGTTGCGTACACATCCATTCGACATTAAAAAATATAAAGCATGATTAATGTAGATTAGTTGAGGCCTAATCATTAACCATCTCAACTGTCTCAACCTTCGAAACTACTCTATTTCTCAAAGTATAAATAGAGGCCTTGGGGAGGGCATTAAGAGAATGAATCTTGGAGTGCAAAGTTATGCTGGTGGTATATCTTCAGAATTCTTTGGAGCAGCATAACTCAGAATCCTTTGGTTGCAGGTGAGTCCTTGTCTCAGGTGTTGGGTTGTACACTTATCTCATTCACTGATTGTTAATAAAGAGAATTCTTCTTCCAACTTTGTGTTGAGTCTCTTTCATGTATCATGGTTGATGAATATATTTGATTAAGCACTATATATGTTGTTTATCTAACCTGTTATATATACATGTATAAGATTGTACTTGGATAATTTTCTCTTTGCAGGTGAAGGAGGTGCATCCCTGAAAGCTTTGGAGAGAAGCAGAGCAGAAGAAGTCAAAGCTTGGACCAACCGTCGGTAATCGGGTGAGTCCAACATCTCTTCCTATTTCCTTTCTGTACTTTAAAGCTGATTGTCTGCAAGTTTTAGAAGTACGTTGGCAATCCCAGACCCTAGGTTACAAGGGTGTTTATTCCTGAACAACAGAATTGGCGACTCCACTGGGGAGCCTAGAATGTTTTGGGTTAATTCTGTAGATCAGTGCCCAATCTTTGCCTTGGTTCAGTGTGTGGTGTCTTGTCTTCGTTCAGATTTGTGGTGGTGCTTTGAAGTCCTTGAGATTTTTTTCTTTTTTTGAAAAATTTGACTCCTGTACATGGGTTTCTCTTACACACAGTCGCATACAGAGGTCTGCGTATGCAGGTTTCTCTATAGCATAGTTGCATACAACACGTGGGTTTTCCTTGTACACAGTCGTGTACAAGCCTAAGTAATAAAGTTTTTGGTTAGGGTTTGCTTGTCCCTGTCCTTCTATAGATTTTGTCTTGTTGAGTGGCCTTCACTATGAGCACTGCATTGTGATTCTGATGACCTTGTTATGCATACCTTGTGCTTCTTTGTAATCCCTTGAGTTCTTATTGTTTGGATTTTCTTTCTGTCAGCAACTTGAAGTGGATTTGCCTGTTGGGTAATAGGTTTATGTTCTATTTGTTTGAATCGGAAATCAGGGTTCCGGACACTGTATTTTCCATTCTATTTTCGAATAGTATTGGTTAGTCACTTGCCTTTGATTGAGTTCAGTGATTTCTATTCATTGTGCCTTCCCAAGATAGAGTTCCAAGTCTTCCTTAGGTGGTTGATCTTTGGGTTTATGAATCTTCTTTAATTCATTTTTCTTATTTTATACAGTTAGTTTATTCAAGCATACTCAAGTATTGTGCATTTAGGTGCATAGTAGTCTTTGAACAATTTTAAAATTGAAAAGAAAACATTAGAAACTTTTGCATTTGATTTGCATAGAGTAGTTTTGTTTTCAGTTTTTAAATATTCTTTCAAAAATTACAAAAATATAGTCTTAGTTTTCTCTTTATTCGTTGCGTTTTCATCAGTTTACATTTACAAAAAAAACAAAAGAGAAGATTGTTTTTTAAGTAGTGATAATTTGCTTTGGAAGTATACACCTATTGTTTTTTACATTTCTTATTGAGTCAAAAACATCATAGTCTTTCACCACACTTGCCTTCTAAGTAAAAAATAGCCCTTAAAATGAACGCAATAATTAAAATTTATTAGTATTTTTTTTGTTTTTTAGGGACATACACCTACTATATTAGGCTAGACTTGTGGGATAGGAAGTGTAAACTTCCCGTAAGTATTTAAATTCAAACATAGTGGGCCAATCGATAGGTAAATCCTTCTCTTTATCGATAGTATATAGGAAGCTCCTCTCAAATGAGAGTCAAGCACAAGGCCGCATGGAGGCATTGGACTGAGGAGATAACCCTCTAATTCCTTGTCAAAACATAAATCAGGATTTTTACGCATCTGGGGATTCTGTCCTAGACAGAGTTTCGGGCTCAACTACCCTACCCATGCATACGAATCAGGCTTGCGACTGTCCCCCCAGACTGTTGGTATAGTGAAGGTAGCCTTTAGTCTCTTGCCATCTAGGGTTCATACATAGGTAAACCGGAAGGCTATTTTTGGTTCACCTTGGGTGGGCTTGGAAGGTCACCCTTGTTGAAAGTGTAAGAGGGCAGTGGGTGATTCCTCCACTTGTGCTTAAGAACCTCTTCAAGGACACCAAGCAACTGTCTTTCAGTTTTCTTCGGGAAAGCATATCTTTTACCCTTGTTCACTGTTGAGACTTTAGGATTTTTCATAGTGATTGCTCTGTGGTTTGTCTATGTTTAGCCAATATTAGGGTTTGAATTGTCAAATTTATAATCGTGGAAGACCAACCTATCAGAAGGTCATGAAGGTTGCAAAACCTTCCTCCTCTTATCACATTGGAACCTCCACCTCCCACTCAAAGGTGGAGATTGGACATAGACAGTTCATTTGAACCGATAGGACTCAGTGAAGTTCTAGGTGAACCAAAATTTAGGGAAAACCATCTTAGTTTGAACATAGTTGAGATATAAGACTTGTAGGCTGATGAGTTTGCAAGGAATTTTAATACACCTCTAACATATTTAAACGATACCGTGATCATTTAGGTGCGTCCTTTTGATCCTGATCCGAAAACAAGATCTTTGCTACTCTATGACGTTAACATGAATTGCATAAAGAGCATGAATGAAGCTCACAAATCCATAAGAAGAGAACCAAATAGCATAGACAATATGCACATAAAGACAACAAGTTGATAACGGAGTTCGTCCAGGATGGACTATGTCTCCGAGCCTGCTTCGCAATAGGAGGGTCGATCTATAGTCTCAGCATAAGGCAAAATACATGGCAATGATACAATGATACCTTGGTGACAATGGTCAGGAAGAGAACCGCTTCCCAAAACACAACAAGACTGCTTCCAACAATTCTGAAGCCTGAAGACGGTGTAAAACAAGTATAAACACTCGTACCTTCCTCCTATAGAGCTACACAATCTCCCTTCTCTCCTTTAGCTACAAAGTATCCACTCCAAAGCATGAGTGGCAATGGAAACCAAGGGGGTTTATATAGTTTGTCTTGCCCCTCTTCACATTTTCCTCATGTTCTCTTTGGTTACAACAAATTTTCCTCAATGGGCATGGAGTTACAACTCCTAAGTTGGTTCTCATGTGGTTGGGATTTTTATTAAAAGTTTTTAGTTGGAAATTTACCAACTATAGCATATTATATTAGCCCTTGTTATAACCTACCCAACTAAAACTATGGATAACAACCCACATAACAAATAATTTATTTACAAATCAATTTGTTGTTTCAACCCACTTTTATATAGTTGGAAATATGGCATGTGCACTAAATTTACGCGGGCTCCACGGGCTCCATATGCAACGAAACTTTTGGCATTGTTGGTGCGTAATCATTTCAGTCGGAGCTCCTAGTCATCGCTGAAGGGGAGAACCAGGGGTTGGGGCTAGCCCTGGCCCCTTTTTGTGCCAATATAAACTTTAACCCAACCTTAAATAAATTTTATTGCATATGCATACCAAGAACCACACGTAGCCCAAATGGCAAAGGCGCTTAGCATTCTTTGCAGAGGTCATGGGGTCAAACCCCACGGAGGCCATAATTTTGTATTAGATTTATTGTCCAATCCCATGCTGCCATGTGGCGGCCTGGGATTGGTCCACCTCATGCCCAGTCGGCATCTAGTCAACTTCCCGTACTGCCATGTGTTCAATATCCATTGGTTCGTATGTACATTCCATGGCACCTCATCCGTACTATATGGATTACATGTGTCACCCTGCCAGTGGTGCCACGTGGCACCCCCATTTTGCCAAATTTGGTTGTTTCATCAATACAAAAGAACACGATAACTTTCTCATACAGAGTCTGTTTGAGGTGAAACAAACGTCGTTGGAAGCGTCTCGATGAGCCCTTTGATTTGACGCCAGTTTTATTGAGATTGGAGGACTTCAAAAAAAAATTCCTTCTTGGATCATCCTGGATCATTCCTCCCCACTGAGAAGCTTTTGGCCTCCAAAAGCTTTTACTAATCAATAGATAGGTGAGGAAATTGCTCCCTCACTTTCTCCTTCTTGATCCACTTGGATTTGCTTGGATGAGTGCCTCTGATGCCCACTCGAAGATAATCAACATCACCTCTGCGAGAAGTCCTTGTCCTTCTGTCCAGGATGACATCTTCCTCTAGCTCATCCATGTACTCAGGAGAAAATTCATCAAATGATGGCAATGAGACATTCTCCCTTTCATCCATGATCATTGGAGGCTCATAGAGTTTCAAGTTCTCCACATTCACCACTGAGTAGATCTACATGTATGGCGGTAGCTCTAAGCGAAAATTAGAGGAATTTTGGGGTCTAACATGGGCCTCCTAAGGAAAATAATAAAATAATAGTTAAAATAATAAAATAATGGTTAAAATAATAAAAAAATAT